>JAVIWB010005680.1:0-600000 GCA_031893035.1 Dermolepida albohirtum | reverse complement strand
TATTCTAATAAAAAAGTGTGAATGACGAGGGAAATTATGACAATTTGGTTAACCAAATTTGATAGAAAAATGCAACAGTGGAATAGAAAAGTTCTTTTATTTTTAGACAGCGCCACGTCACACTCAAAACTAATATTTTTGCCCCCAAACACTAGCTGTCATTGTCAAACACTGGATCAAGGGATTATCAATAAGTTTCAACAACGAAAATTCACAAAAGTATTACAAACTGAACTAAAATATAAAACTAAATAAGCAAAATAAACACAACATTAATATCGATGTGTGTTAAAGGTGCCTTCCGAAGAGTATCGGTCTTAGGCTTATTTGTTGAAATTAACTAATGACAATAGCAATAGAGAATCTATTCTTTAGTGAACAAGTTTAATCAGGCTGAAACAATCAGTATGAAACAAAAATTATGCCTTCCTAGCAAAAACTTATATCACTTCCTTAAGATGCGTATACACCATCAAGCTTAAAAGAGAGATAGTTAAGGCTGCGTTTTTGTATTTTCTCTGAAGCTAGTTCTTGATATATATATAAAATTAGATGCCATATCATTGAAGCGTACTCCAGTACTCCAGTTTTGATGGCGCAAAAGAATAGTATAACATTTTAAGAGTATTTAGGTGGTTTCTGCATGATCCAATGATGAAAATGAATGCACTAAAGGCCGAATTACAAACAGTAGTTATAATGTCAGTAAGTTGTAAATTAGTGTCAAACAGCATCTCAAGACCGTTAATTTTGGATCATCTTGAAAGATCATGCAAACAGCAGTATAACTGTAAATGATCATCGCATAAGTGACGATAGAACTCTTGTTTATATTCAAACTAATATCTTGTTAAATTTACACTAGTCCGTTAATATTATTCAATTAATTTCGGAAGTTGGTGCAACTAAAAACATTTTTAGACTATCAGCGTATCCAAGAACTCAATGAATCAGAGACGAAAAACTACTTAAATTAATATCATATATTAAAGAATCCAAATTACATTCCTGAACAATGCCTGAAAACTGTAAAAAGTTAAATCCACTGTAGCTCACATAAGAAGTTCCATTATGTATGACACATTTTAAAAAAATCATACATTAAGGGATTTCAATAAGGTTTTTGATGAAAGCTTGAAGCAGCTGTAAAGAATTTAAGTTAATCATTTCTAGCTCACATAAGAAGTTCCATAAGTATGACGCAATTAGGCTGACTGTAGCAGAAGAGAAAGCAAAGAAAGACGTTTTTGCTGAAGTAGGAAATGGTCTACAGTAACGAACACTTTAGTGAAGTCAGTGTAAATGACATCAAGTTGTTCACGTCTTCTTACCTGAGAAACTGAAGTATACGTTTCGAATATTTAAAATGTAAATTTATTCCTTTACAATAATATAATTTGTTTAGTAAATTTTCAAAAGATTCATTAAAATTGTTCTAATAACTTCCTGTTCCATTGCGAAAACCAATTCTAAAAGTTATTAAGTTTAAATTTCTGCATCTGAAAGGGGCAAGAAATTAACGATCAAATATTCAGCAGTTCCTTATTTCTATTTTGGCTTGTAATTAATGAGCTATAAAATTTACGCAAAAATATTTTATGATTGTTTTTGAAAGTTACTGGACAAGTGTTTGTCCGGCATTGTATTACGTCGATTAATATTAACGGTAGGAAGATTTTGTTTTATTTTCGTGATTTACACAGTAGAATGAAAAATGTCGAGAAAGCAAGAAAGTTTATTGCAAATTCTTGTGCCTTTACGTTTTTAAAAATCAATTATAATTAATTGTCGGTTTATTTTAATTAGTAGGCGTTCCATAAAGGTAGTACTTAATCTTTACAGAATTTTATTTTACATGTCAAGTTAATACTTAGATATGCGGAAAGTAACATTCTTGCAGTTGCCTCCCGCTCGATAAAATTAAAAATAATTTATGATTTTTTATCGCTTCTTTTATGATATCAAAATGTTAAAGTATGATTGTTTGCAAGTTGATCTGTACTAAGTATCCTCAAGTAATAGCGAAACATTTTAGTTAAGTTAATTTATATCTATGCAATTATATATAATGCATATAACTTCCATACTGTTTTTACATACTCATTATTCCAAAACATTTTATTTAATTTTATGTTTGTTCAATCATCTATAATCTGCAACATCTATTACAGTTTTTGCGCCCCTATATTTACCGTAAATTTGTTTTACCCGCAGGCACTGCAAGATAACTTTCTAATGAGTTCGCAGATGTAGATTTATACATAATAACGCAGTAATAGAATTAATGATGGGAGGAAAGGAATAAACGGCAAACATATCAGTACTCGCGCGCACGGCGATAACTTCCATTTGTGAATTAATTCGCCGAGATCATGACATCGATTGTTTTACTGCAGCATGAACGCGTAACCTCCGATCTGGTTCATATTCCACCTTTTTCGGCCGCGTTGAAACTGAACCGTGGGTAAAACTCGAGCACGAGAGAGATCCTAGTTCGGCGCGATCTGCGTGCTCGGACCGGTCTAAGATGTAAATTTGCTGCCGGCGTAACGGAATTGGAATCTCACTCAAAAACAAGCGCACGAGTAACGTACCTGCATACAGAATTTATAAAAATGTTATGTCACGATTATTCCATAATTGGTAATAGAAATATGGCGCGCCCCTCTTCAAAACTAAAAATCAGTTCTGGTAATATCTCGGCATTAAAAACTTATAAAAGCAGATATGGCAGTCTTATCTATCAAGTATTTGCGTCACTAAGTAATGCCTTTTGTATTTAATGAATCACACTGCTCAAAACAATTAGGGAATATTTGGAAAAATGGTTATAGAATAAATAAATAAAGAATGTAGCACCTCGGAAATATTTTTATATTTAACTAGAACGTTTTTAAATAAGAAACCGAACCCATTGACACGTTTGAACTTGTTTGTGAAACGAAAAATCTATTGTTAATAATGTGTATAATCTCCACGAACGGCAATTAAGGTTTGACATCTCATTGGCATTGATTGAATCAGGACATCAATAAATTCTTATGGAATATTATTTCATTCCTCTATCAGAGTAATTTAAAGTCCCTGAATTGGACGCGGTGGCATATTTCTTACTGCGATACGTCTTCCTAAGGCATCCGAAGCATATTCGGTAGGATTACTATCAGGAGAATTTGCTGGCCAGTCCATTCTATTGATTTTCAATTGTTCAATCCAGTTGTTCACGATGTTTGCTCGATGTGGATGAGCATTGTCATCTATTAAAATGAGTGTTTCACCCATAGCGCCAGCGTACGGAAGAACAATACGTCTCAAAATTTCATTCAGATAACTCTGAGCAGTCAGGTTGCCATTCTGTATCACATAAAGATCTGTATGATCTCCTGCGCTTTTCCCAGACCATACAATTACATTCCTACTTTCATATTGTAGCCTTTCTCAAACAAATTGTGGCTGATTACGTGTTCCAGGTTCACGCCAAATTAAAATACGCCTAATTTGGTACGTAGACTTCCGCGGTCGTGGTCCATGCTATCTGCTTCTGGGTTTCCGGGCTGGAACCGCGTCACTAGTATATCTGCCGACGTTTCGTACCCATTTGTATGGGACATCTTCAGGGCTGAACTACTGCACTGAAACTGAACAGTTTCAGTGCAGTTGTTAGTAGTAGTTATACTAGTGACGCGGTTCCAGCCCGGAAACCCAGAAGCAGATAAAATACGCCTATTATCTGGATTTAAGGCGAATCTGGATTCGTCGCAAAACAATACTTGTGCCTAGTCATCGTGATTACAATTTCTATGCTGCTCAGCCCATATTATTCGCGACTTTTTATGAAGAACAGTTAGTGAAACGCATACTAGGGGTCTTCGAGCATACATGCCAACGTCATGAAGACGATTTCTTATTGTTTGAGTTGATAGTACTCTTCCCGCAGCAGCATCAAACTCACTTCTGAGCGGCGTTGCGTTATGACTGCGGTTTCTACGTGCAAATACTGTTAGGTATCGATCATCTCTTGGTGTTGTAGATGCTGGACGTACTTGCCCTCATCTCCTCTGAACATCTCCAGTTTCTAAAAACCGATTCCACAAACACGAAATCATACTTTGGCTAACTGCAGAAACTTCGGCAACAGCTTGCTGTCTCCGTCCACCTTCCAATTGACCTATGGTTCTCCAGGCCTGTGCATGAGTCAAATCGCGTTGCCTTTCCATTATTGCCCATAATTAAGGGTACAAAATTAGCTATGATACAGGCAATGGTAAAATCTAACTCATCGTGATCGCTCATATACACGCTTTGATACCTTCAAGCAGTAGCAGTTTGCGTAGGCGTTGCACCAAAGCGCTGTTCAAGTTGAAACCCATCAATGCATTGTTTCTTGTTTAAAGGCGTTATAGTTACAATATAAAAATATTTGCGTGTCCTATATTATTTATTTATTTAGTTTATTATTATTTTTTCAAATATCCTCTAATTGTTTTGATCAGTGTGTTTATTAATGTGGTATATTTTCTAACACTAAATAGGGAAATTTTTAGTCAACATAATAACAAGAAGTGGAATAACAAATAAATTACTAATTAGAATCAATGTAAGATATGACTATTAACTATTTCAATGTGCGTTCGTGGGCACCTTCTGCAAAAGTCAACTCTGTAGTAAAATAACTAATCTCTAGACTACTAGAAATAGCTGACACAGAGCACAACGCATAAGAAACCGAGAAGATTCGCTTCACTAATAGAATATTCAAGATAATCTATAGCACAATACCCATATTTTCGTTTGAAAGTACATTAGATACTTCAATAAAAGCTTTTTGTAACGGTTTTGAGTTAGTTACGTATCGAGTGTTCTTTTCAGGATGGCGTACTTTCCAATAGGAATTAAACGTCAAAAAGTTCATCAAGTCTAGCAACCCAATTATAGTTCATACTCAGTAGGGTTTCTCATTTCATCTTTGAAAAGTTAGCGCCCCAACAATGCTTCCAAATTGTTCTATTTTATTTACAACATCATAATTAATAATCCAAACTCAAATATCGCTCCGTACACTTCATGGTCGGAATAGTGGCATATCTTGGCAGATTATCGAGCGAATTATGGATAGAGATCGATCCTGATAGACACTAGCGTATAAAACTCATCCGTACAGATGAGGAACAATGCGCATAATAGAAAATATTCGTTGTCGAGAGAGACCCGAATGAAATGATTCGACAACAGCGTTTTGGCTTGTATTTGCCCACTTTGTAGAAAAATCTTTGCCTACGTTCTTACAAAATCCAACTCATGGAAGAATTGTTGACAAATAATCATTCTTTTAGTCGTATGTTGGCTAAAAGCATCGAAAACTAATGGTCGTTTCTTACTTCAAAATTTTGCTCTGTGATGTGACTTATTTTTTATTGAATGGTCAGGTTATCAAACAAAACTGCCGCCCTTGAAATGAAGAAAATTCACACGAAGCTCTCCAGATGCTATTACAAACAGAAGAATTTACTGTTTGATGCACTCTATGGGATGGGAGAGACATCGGGCCAAGAAGTACGACCCGATGTCTCTTCCAGCCCATAGAGTGCATCAAGTGAGTCCCGTTAGTGTGTTTCAGTCAATGGTGAACACTATAGAGACATGGTAATAGACTATTTCATTTTTCTGTGCCGTATCATGAATGTAGAAGAAATGGGCTTTAGCTACGTGACAAACAGCGCGTGAGACATTAATCTACTAATGGAAACGTTCGGCGAAAGAATTATTTAACGACATAGATCTGTCAACTGGTCACGGTGATATCACATGTTCTATATGACTAGTCGACGCCTCTATATTATTTTATTCATCCAATCTTGCCCTGTAAAAATAAGCCAGCAATGTTAAACAATTTGGAAGCCAATGTTTGAGATATTGCCGAGACTGGACATCTAGACTGCGCTATTTCGGCGCTCATATGTTCGAAATCTTATTCAGATACTAAATGGCATAAAATTATTCTGTAGATTAAAAGTCATTCACACAACTTCTACGTGTTTTATTTGAACGACACTCGATATGCTCGTAAATTAGGATAATATTCTTTATTTTAAAAGGGAAATGAACCAGTGTTAACCAAATTTCTTTGTGATAATTGTCAAATTCATGTTTAATTTAGTTTTTTAGAAATAAAGAAAAAGGTCATTTATTTTTAATTATGTCATCCATTATCTCAAAATTATTAAATTTTTATTAAACCAGTGCCCGTATTATGCTTTACTGCAATTATTTTTAAAACGTTCGCGTTAAGTAAATGACTAGAGCGGCGAATATGTACACATACTGCACGTTAAATTAATTACATCACAATATAAACAATTAATGCAACCTCACTAATATATAATATTACATAAGTATATATGTATGTGTGTGTATTCACTGTCTGACCAGTTTTATTTTAGCACCTATTCAAGCAACAACAATAATATAATTTCTTTGTTATTATTCAGCTGCTTGAAATATGTAACTGCAACCTGTTGTTCACCAGAAAATTCAATTTAACTCACATAATGAAGGCTTACGTGACATGACATTCTGTGCAAATACTGTAACTTTATTTTAGACGTTATAATAAAACATTTGTTAAAATTGCACATTCCTTTAATTAATGCGGTAAATAGCCACAAGAGATTTTATAGTTTGAACTGAGTACATATACATACATATGAGATGTTATTTTACTGTGATACTCAAGAAAAGTAGAAAGTCCGTATGTACTTAAGCGTTCTAATGACTATGTTTACGGTAACAATTTCTTTTATGCATGTGTATGCCAGTTTTAACACAGCAATTAAAAAATGACAGTATAATAACATAAGTGATTACCGAATTCAAATGCTATTTTAATAACTCACTTGTTTTCTTAGTAATTAACAAATGAAGTTAAACTATGATTTACGTGTTTGTCATTTCCATTTTCTGAAATTATGCTTAATAAATTGTACAATATTTATGTACTGTTTAATGAGCAATCTCGAATTTTATTTGTAAATATTTCATAAATAACTTTAGATACTTAGCTGTCAATAAATGGTAACCTCTCTCTTCCTTACATAGCTTTAGTGAAATACAGATCATACGATATTTATATAAAAATTCAGAAATGACAGAGGTATTGCCTTTGCACATTGTTAGTATTGTCTTGAAATACTATCTCTACCATGTTTCTCTACTCATTTCTATTTTTGCCCCTTTTTCACCTGATTCCACATCATCCTATGAAACAGCAATTCTTTCTGCATTGTTCCTTTCTTTCTCCTTTTTAGATTACGAAAGTTTTTAAGTACTATATACCAAAACTTTATTTTTCCAACATACAATGCAGTCACTATAGCTCACAGTTCCCAATTTTCACTATTATCAACTATATTTTCTGCAATGGCTTCTCATCCAATATTTTTATATCTAACTCCGGCGTTCCTCACGGTTCTAATTTTGGTCCACTATTCTTCTTACTTCCTATTACTATAAACGACTTACTTACAAGTTTGTATTCAAATGCCTTATATTATGCCCATGATATTAAAATGTAGTAAAGTCTAATGCGGATGTCATGCATTTACAGGAAAGTATTAATTTTCTCATTGGTAGGTCTGTTATTAATCATTTGTTTTTGAATATTGATAAATGATTTACTATGTCTTTTGCTAGGAAATTAACACCTTTTTCCTTTCACTTATTCTATGAATATACTTTTGGAAACAATTTCAGTAAAAGACTTTGAAATACTACTTGATAATTGCTTGAATTTTAATTTACACGTATCTCTCAGCGATTAAAACATTAAGATTTATTTTGTAGTGTAGCAAGTTTTCGAGAAAACATTGATCTACTCAAAATATTAAAATTTGTCTTTGTTTAAAGCAACCTTGAATGTGGATCAGTTATTGGGTATCCTTTTTACGAGTAGATTTTTAAAATTACAAGACCTTCGGTATTTATTTGAATAGAGGAATTGAATATATTTCTTTACTGAAACAACATAGCATTCAGTCTTTGTCGGATCGAAGAAAGCAACGTAGCGCAAAGTACCTCCTGCATTTGCTTATCGAACATATGTTCATCGAAAGTTGAGGGCAAATATTTTTCGAAGATTCCCATTGATATATATGATAAAGGACACTGATATTGTATACACCAACGTATTGACTGGAAATAGAAATTGACGTTATGTTACAGTATTTTTTGTTTTGTCTTTTGTTGTTTTTGTTATTATTTTTGGTAAATAAGCATATAGTTTTGATTATATTTACAATTTATGGTATCTAATTACTTATTTTTTTGTATGCATTTTGTTATTATCTTCCTTTTTATATTATCCTGTATCTGGGTTTGATCTATTGGACAATAAATTATATTACTATTATTATTGTTTACAATTTTCTGGAACCATTTATTCAATTTTGCTCCCACATTTTCCGTATAACAAGAAAGTTGCAATTGTTATATATTGTATGTATCACGATGTTTTATTGTTAATTTAGGATGTGAATAGGAGTTCCAACATAATCTCCCAAACCTTCCCTGTTTCAATCTGGTACATAGACTTCCGCGGTCGTGGTCCATTCTATCTGCTTCTGGGATTCCGAGTGACGCGGGTCCATCCCGGAAGCCCAGAAGCAGATAGCATCCCTGTTTCATTTACATCAGAAAATTGAGAAGACCAATGCATTGTGTTGATATTGTTTTATTCTTTCCGAGTCGTCCAATCCATTTCCGGTGTTAAGTACGCTTTTGATAAATTTAATAATTTTTCTGTCATCCATATTGAATGAGAAAAATATCTTAAAATCATTCGCGCATACACATTAACGCAACTCTACGAATGTACTCACATAAGGTGTCACACAGAATGCTTAACAACGCCTAGATAGCTTCTGTAAAGATTATATCCTCTTTCGAGGTATCCTGGCATAGAAAGAACATCTAACATCAAACGCAATGTTTGATGGTAGAAGCAACACTTATTTTTAATGTCTTTCTGTACCTACTTCATGCGTTTCTTCCTGTGCCTGTCAAATAATAGCTATTTGACGGAATCGAATCCGAAGGCCTTTGTTCAAAGAGATTTTTCGTGGTTTCACTTCTCGCCTAAGGTGAACGACGACAACCACTGATGGCCTACTATTCGCTCTACAATTGACGTGGAGCTGTGGGGACGTAATAGATAATTATCTTTATGTTCAATCAGTCGTTATCCAAGCGTCATTAAGCTAATCTTTCCATTTATTTTTGCCAGATCAGATAATGCTTGTAATAGTTGTGTTTTTTTCTAAGTAAATTAAAAATACTTTCGTTTTGGATATAATCTATTCGATCTGGCACATACCAATCAATCGGTTTTCATGTAAACGCAGCGATCTAAGCATCAACTGTTGTTACTATACTACTCTTCAGATTTCCTAAATTAAGATATAAAGTAGTGGCTCCTATTTTTAGTTAAATTAAGACTATTCTATCTGGACAAGACGCTTTCACATTTACGATATTTCGTTTTCAAAAAATTATCCTTTGTTAGTTTCTGTACGTACTGTAATTTAACACAATCTTCGGAAAACGTTTTCCCAAAAGTTTCCTTTACATATGATAATAATAATATTGAATATCGAAACTGTAACTCATTTTATGAGAACTAACTGTACCGTATGTCTGAATTAAATTAATTTTTATGGTAGTTAACTTAGGATATAAAATGTTCATCTGCGTACGAATTTGTTCGCGAAGCAAAGTTTAACACCATAACATGTTATTTTATATTATTGTGGTCGTAAAAATAATTACATACTATTACATATTCTGTAATAAGTTTTATTTATCCTTGAAATCATCATTCTTTTTATATTAAATAATGTTTTTAGGATAATTTCAAGACAATAAATGTGGGTAAACGTGTTTCAAACGACAACGTCATTAATTTTAATAAATCTATCCGCATTGATTTGTATATGTGAGCAAATAGGTGTTATTTAAATAAAGTGCACTCCTAATGGTGCATAATTTATGCAACACATGTTGCTTTTAAACAACTGACATGTTTTCTGTTTGCCAATTCATTGTTCTACTGCCTTCGTTGAAAATATAGATTAGCTAGTAGGTTGCACGTATTAAACAGAACCAGATTTTCTGATTTACAATAAGTAAATTAAGTATAATTGTTCCAACCTTTTATCTTTTATCATTCAAAAACAAGTACATTCCAAAAATAAAAAAATTGCTCTCAATATTTTCTTATATTTATTATATACTAAATATTACGGAAGTATTTTGGATTTAATCACTGAAGGTTGATATATAACTCCTTTCCACATTAATTTTCGTATTCTGTATACGTATTTCGATAACTAAGTTGTCATCATCAGCAGATAATTAAACAGTGTCGCACCTGAAACACTACGGCAAAATACCCATATGAAACAAATTCCGCACACGATTTGTTAAAAGCAACCATCAGCGATTAAGTTAATCAACCACAGGCTTCATCAAAATTACCTTTAAGTGTTTTAGAACACAACTAAATTTTATGAATTACTGAATTTCGATCAATATGAAATTAGTGCTGCAAAATAATCGAAAATCTTCTAAACAACTTTTTTATACCGTCGAAGCTTTGTACTGACAAAGGAAAAGCGGTTTTCGAAAATAAATGATTTTTGCTTTTTTTTCTGTTATAGTTTAGCAGTGGATAAAGAGACAGACGCATTCTATGAAAGAAAATATTTTATTTTACTTTTTTTGATTTAAATATTTAATACAATAACTTAGTTTCATGTTTTAAAATTCCATTGGAATACTATATTATAATAATGCCTTCACATCCCCCAACAGTTTAACGCCAATTTCAAAGGGCATTGGCATGAATTATTATGCCACCCGCGCTCATGGTACGTATTAAGATCTGGCTGTCAATGTTCACAAAACGAGAAAGGAAACCACGAAAAATCTTTCTGGACAGCAGGCCACCGGGTTCGATACTGAGACCCCCGGCGTAATAAGCAAGTAGTTTACCATTCAACTATCACTTTGCTATGTATTCTATTATAAGTTTAAGTAAGATGTTACAGCGTTCTTAAATTGTATTTTATATAATTAAACACTTGTAAAAGGTCGTGATGTTGAACAATCAAAAAAATTAAATTATACATTTATAAAATAAATGAAAAGTCTGTCGGAACGTTAATGCCAGACAAAAAAGGAATACATAAAAGCACAACAATTTCGTACCCAAGTTCACATATGAGTACGAAATATATGCAGTGACAGAAGTACAAAAATAGAAAAGAAACAGTAATGACGTACATATGTTGAAAACGTTTTAGAAATAAGGATAAGGAATAAAATTAGAAATGATATAACTAAACCTGTAAACACCATCTATTCATGCCTAAGTTCTGTTACACATTGAAGTCGTATATCCGATAGAAAAAGTTTAATTTTCTAATTAAAAAGATGACATCGAAGTGACTATTTTAATTGTAAATAACTTTTTTGAAGAAGAAGATATTTATAATTTTTTAAATAAAGTCGTTCCAAGTTCGTTTTATTTAGAAAATAGTATAGGGCTTCCTTGCAAGCTTATATAAATATTAAAACATTAAAATTTACTGATATCCTTTTAAAGGCTTCACACTAACGTCGAAAACTATTCTGTTTTTCTATATGATTAAATGGATAAATTATATAATTATATAAAACACATTTAACTAATTGAAATTGAATCTCGTGTTTATTATTTACATCACCCATATGTACTCGTAACTTTAGAAAAGTTTCACCATATTTAATTTTTGAATGTAAATAGTTCTGAAACCTCAACATAAAGAACGTGTATCCATTAGTTGAATGAATTTGATTTCAAATGCACTTTACAATCACAGAAATTGCCTTTCACTTATATCGTGTGTTCAAATAAATTCAGTCCGGACATAAATTCTTATGTCATAACAAATCTTAATTGACTAATCATCCTAACCTAAATAACGACTTATTAGACGTTGAAACACAATTAGATGACATTTAAGTAATATGTAGCCCATAAATTGAATTGAATAATTTATGAGAACAATTTCACGCACATCTTTGAGAATTAAAATTTTTATATTTTATATATTTTAGAAATGAGTACTTCAAACATTATACCTTCATATAAATAAAATTTAAGGAATAAATTGGATCCTGTAACAGACAAATAAAGCACTGATATTTGTTGGCTCTTGAATCCGAAGAATCCATAGCCTAATAAAGTCGTTTCTCTGACGATAAATATGGTCCATTCTAAACAAAAAAGCTTACTGTGAACTACTTCTAGTTGACTTCTCTGCTTGCAGTTTTGCGCAATAGGTCTTAAATATCTCCTAACAAGTTTATGTCTTCTTTACATTTATCCGAGCTAAAAAGAGACCTTGGAGTTCTGTTCGTTATGCTTTATCTCACTTAATGATAATATACTTGATATTATCATTAAGTGAGATAAAGCATAACGAACAGAACTCCAAGGTCTCTTTTTAGCTCGGATAAATGTAAAGAAGACATAAACTACATAAAGTTAGAACTCTTAAACGTAATTAAAGATTCATTTTAAGTGAAATTGAAGCAAAAACAAATGTATACTTTCATGAAATTTTACTGCTCTCCTGCATTTAGCAATAAAGAATAGCTCTTTTAGTATAATTTTAGTTTTACGGGGAAAGAATTTCATGTAATTTACTTGGCATTGATAACAATAACGAATTACGAATAGCAAGTAGTGTCAACTTGTGTAAGTATTCTGGTCATGTGATATTGAAATTAAGAGGATTTTAGTTTTGACTAGGGGAGAAATGTTCCAAAAATAATACATTAACGAATGATTGGCGAGAGTGCTCCATCGTAGTATCAAGTAAAATATTAATCGAAATAATTTTGCTAAAGTCGGAAATCCATTCAAGATGATGCAAAACCTAGTATTGATAAATTGAAGATTCGGCGTTAAAAGATTTAAGAAAGACTACGGCTTTTTTCAAAAATGATTACTGGTAGTAAAACTTAGGTATATTACTGGAATCCCGAACGAAACTCAACTCAACGCAGTGGCTACATGAAGGGTCTCCTCTGCCAAAATGATAAGAGGCAGAGTATACGCCGGTAAAAACTGACGTTTTTCTGGAACTGCGAGGTAATTCTGTTAGTTGAGTACATGAAGAAGAGCGCTATGATTATCGATAATATTTACGAAGATCTCCTTAATAATATTAAAGATGCAATCTAAGTATGGATCATAAGATACAAAAATTTTAACAAGTTATCAAGAAACGTGGTTTCTAGGAGTTCAAATATTCACCCTATAGTCTGGAGTCATTTTCACAGCTACCTATTAACAATCATCATCTAATTCTAACAAAATCAACAAAAAACTCTATAGAAAAACTATAACACGAAAAGGATTGAGATCGGTGTAGGGAATACTACTACATGTTGATATAGAGGTAAATTCTGCAGTCGAATACAAGAAAGAATACATATATGGCAGTGTATTTGTAAAAAAAAGTTTTGTTGTTTAAAGTAATAAATCTACTTGAAACTACATTATGAACATCCTGTATAAGATCAAAAATGAAAGCATTAAGGCAAAGCTTAAGAGACATTTCTTCTACTTATGCTACAAATATCAAAATTTTCAGTGCCAAAACAACAACAGCGAATAATAATAATAATGATGAAAAACCAAATATTTTCAAAAAAATGTCTCTAAAACTTTCTAAAAACTTTACTATAATATCTTGTACAATTCAAATATGCAATAAGTATAAAGGAGCTTTTTTTCAAATGAAAACCTTAAAAGCGCAATAAAATTTCCGAACAAATAATTGATTTGATATGTAACGGTAGTGTTTCTAGAGTTTCGCAAAGTAATGGCAAATTGATGCTAAAATACAAAAGAAGATAGCACCACCAGTAAAAAAGATGGCTGTCCCACTAACACTAACGCGTTAGAGCAGCAATTTTTTATGTGTTTTTTTGAGAAGTGAAGGCGTTAAACCAATCAATATTCATCGCAAAATGACAGAGCATTGCAGTAATTCGTGTTTAACACTGTAGCAAGTGTACGAGTGGTGTAGAATATTTAGAAGCGGCATTATGGAGGTTTCACCAAGAGGGTGGCAAGTTCATCACGTAGTGACGGACGAATACTTTGCATTACTGAAAAACTTTATAAAGGGAAGCCAGCGTATAACTCTGAAAGAAATAGCCAGAACTTTGAAGATGAGAACTTCTGACTGACAAGTGTATTGTTGCAACATAATAACACATACAGCCCGTTTAATAATTCAGGCTATCGAGAATGCGAAATTTGAGTATCTCATATGTATATCCACCTACTCACCTGACCCTCCTCCTAGTGACTTTCATGTTCGGATCACTCAAAGAAACAATGGGGGACAAGTATTGCAGATGTGATGAAGAGGTGAAAACCGCAGTGCACGAATGACCAAAACGATCAAAAGAATTCTATAAACGTGGTATCTGTACATTTCGGAAGCGGCGAAATACTTACATTCACGTCAGGAAGACTTCGTTGGAATATATTTGTTATAATATAAAATTTATAGAATTTTTAAGTTTTTCATTTATACACTCTCATGCGTCCCTCTATATAAAATGAAATGGGTTGGTAGCAATACCCTTTTTAATTGGATACGTAACTATCACGAATTTTTTTTTATTTGAATAGAACATGAGCTCTTATGCTTACCTTAAAATTCTCAAAAAAAAAATAAAGCAGTACCCCCAATACGTCAAACGAACGATTTCACCGTCTATAATATAGTGTTAGAAACATATACCTTTAAACTTTATCACAATTATATATCTGATGAAAGTTTTTTTTCTTTAGATGTGTCAGCCAAATTAATGTTTACATTGTGATATAAATAGTATAAATAAATGCCATAATATTTTTAAATAGTAGTATATCACACATAAATATTCAGCGATTCTATTTACATATGTAAGTTTATTCAGATTTTATCATTGTGGAACTTTCACATATTAGTTTGTTTACATCTAATATAACGCATATGGAATATACGCTATAATTATTTCGAATGCATATATCAACATATATTTGAATAACTTAAAAAAGATTTAGGAAATTTTAAATATCTACTAGTTGATTTCCATGATCTAGTATTTGTAAATACATGCATATATATTTCGTTGTAAGAATCAAGATACCACATACATATGCACATAGTAGGTATTCTGCTTGAGGTGATTCCATAATACGTCTTGTGTAGCACAACAAAAGCTGAAACGTCGCAATAATTTCTACCGGCAATTAGGGAACTAAATTACCAAAGGAATGAAACATAATGATGTCTGGGAAAATGGATTTTTCACACGAGTTTTTTAACTTTACCTTTTTTTTGTTGCAATAAGTCGAGCCGTTGCAAAATTTAAAATTCTTAAATAACAATAATATACGTTATGCTAGAAAACAAGTAGACTTACTTCCTTACATATACATTCATATATATGTATATTTAGTGAGCAAATATGTACATAGATATTTTTCGAGAACCTTACTTTAATATTACAATCTTCTTCGGTGCTTCATTCTTATGGTTATTCTAATAATTATTATAAAAATAATAAGCGCCGAACCCTTAAAAGCACATAATTATATGCAATTGATAACCTGCAGTGGATTTTTATTTAATAACTGTTTCCATACGCAATTTATGCATGTACATTAGAAGGATTCAAATCAACTGTCTCCGTGGTCTAATGGCCAGAACGCATTCCCGGAGAAAATGAGATCGTAGGTTCGAGTTCTACGTGGAGAACAGAAATATTTTCAAAAATTTCTATATACTATAATACGATGTACAAAGGGGTTAAAATTGGAATTTTTCAGTTTAACATCGTAAGAGCACATAATTATATGCAATTAATAAGTTACCGTGAGTTTTCATTTAATAACAGTTTCCATAATGCAAAATGCTCAAATCAACTGTCTTCGTAGTCTAATAGTCAGGACGCATTCTACTCTGCTTTTAATGCCGTGAAAGACTACGGAATTTCAATTTAAATTTTAACAATTATCACATTGCTGCATATTTAATTTTAGTTTTATAAGATACTAGGCTTATAGCTGCTTTTATTTTATTGAAATTTTCTTCAATCAAGTAATATGCTTTTCTGATTTTCAAATTTCGCAGACCGTTTCTTTCTTCTTAATATGAAAATGTACTATGTGATAAAAATAAAACTAAATCACCCAAATCACCAAAAGTATTTATTTTTAAGCCAAATTTTGTACGAATGCTTGCTTGGCTGAGAATAATAATTCTAAAAATTCTTACCATTTATAGCTAAAATTTAATAATAAATTATCACTCTCCATAAACGAAAACATTCTGTAGGATACCATGTAGGTATTATAAGTTCATTGGATATTTAGAAAGCATACCAACTCTTCGACCTATCATATCCCAGACATGTCCTATGGGCGATAAGTCTGGCGACAATACAGGCCAATGGAAAATATTGATATTGGGCTCTTGCAACACGAGCATTGTCTTACGGGAAGGTGACATTATTTAGCCCATGAATATATGATAAAGTGAATGGTTCCAGAACTTCGTAAATGTACCTTCAAACTTTTAAATTGCCTTGAAGGGAAAATGTCATTGTTCCACTAATCATCCCAATCTGTCCGTAGTTTACACCATTAGCCTTCGAGGACAGAAAATCAATCCAAACGAGCAAACACAGAGATATATGGAACGCATTGTTATTCTATGGTCTACCTCTGCCAAAAACAAAACAATCTATCCCTAAGGGCAATGAGTCTTAGTCTGCTATGGTTCCGTTTGGTGGTTCTCCTCAGTCATGTAGAGCCTCTTCTACGATGTCGACTACTTTCTTGGGACTAGTCTCTTCAACAACGAATAACTGTAACAATATATCTCTGCATTCGTCTAGCGATTTCTCGAAATGTAATGCCTGCCTCATGTAATCCAACGATATAATCCATTTCAAAATCTCTTAGCTGGCGTTAATTTGTTGTCTTCGAACTCTTGGCATTTTGTTGAATTTGATGGAGCCTGTGGTTGATTAACTTAATCACTAAGGTTGATATATAACCCCTTTCCACATTCACTTTCGTAATTCTGTATACGCATTTCATCATCAGCAGATAATTGCAAAGTGTCGCACCTGGTAAACCACGGCGTTTCACAAGTTGTGAAACGAATATTCAGTGTACATTTTGGTTCTCAACGGTACAGATCGCGTACGGAGTTTGTTTTCGTACAGGTATTTTTCGCCGTGGTTTATCAGGTGCGACACTTTGCAATTATCTGCTAATGATGACAACTTAGTTGTCGAAATGCGTATACAGAATTACGAAAGTTAATGTGGAAAGGGGTTATATATCAACCTTAGTGATTAAGTTGGCATTTTGTATTTAATATATGTATATTTATTTATAATAAAACTGATTCAAAATTAAACACAAACGTGATAAAAAGTTTTCTAAAATTTAATTTCCTGCGTGAACAATTAGCCGTTAAGAAGCTATGTATGTTCACGTTAGGTACCACCTAATATGACAACCGCTCAAAAAAGGACTCGCGTCGATTGTTGCCAAGAAATGCACAAAAAATACAGCGGAGGTGCTTCAAAGAACATTTATAAAGTCGTCACAGGTGATGAATCTTGGATCTAAACGTAAACAGCAGTTGACTGTGTGGGTATTCCAAGTGAAGCTAAAACCAACAAAAGTTGGTCGCGCTCGAAGCACATCAAAACAAATGGTCGCCTGTTTTTTCAAAAAAAACCGATCACGTTGCAACCGTTCCTTTAGAGAGTTGTGGAACGGTCAATTCCGAATAGTACACAACTATTTGTTTGCCAAAAGTTTTTGAAGAAATAAGGAAAACAACCCGAAACGACAAATCACTCTCCACCAAGACAATGCGAGCTCTCAAAGGACGGTTCGAACAATTGAATATTTGACAGGGCAAAACATTGAATTGATGAGCCATCCACCGTTCAGCCGTGATCTAGCACCCTGTGATTTCTTTTTGTTCCCACACGTGAAGTATATACTTCGTGGTCAACGGTTTTCTACTCCGGAAGGGGAAGTTGAGGCATTCAAAACTCATATTTTGGAGATACCGCCCTCACAGTGGCAGCAATGCTTTTCGCAATTAGTTTACCAAATACTTACGTTACCAGCTGTTACAACAGTCGATAAAATTATAAGAAAAGAGTGGCTCACGCACCTCATTGTAGCCAGTAAATAACTACGAAAACACTAAAATATAAATAGTGTCAGATAACTAATCTCTAAATATTTGTTTACACGGCATGTGCATTTCCAATGAAAATGTAGACTGAACACGACAATTACCGCCTTCACAGTGGCAGCAATGCTTTTCGGATTGATGTAAACGAATGCAAAAGGGCATTGACTTTCAAGAAGAATATTTTGGAAAGCGATAGAACTATTTTCGATAATAAAATTTCTTTTTGGTTTGCTGTTCCCGAAATATAAACGGCTACCCTCGTATTAATTTCAAGAGTCTCTTTCAATTTGAAGATGTTATTACTTGTATTGTAATTGTTGCAAGAAAGCTTCTTGTGTCAAGTCTTTTCTTGTAAAAAAGTGTTTCAATTTTTTTGTCTGTTAAGAGTATTGTTTTATCTGATGTGCTAATTTGTTAGAAATTAAATAGTCTGCTTTTGCAAGTTTTGCCTAATTTTGCATAATTCTAATGTAAATTACTGGTGCGGGTTATATCTATTGTTTCGTCGTAAATAAGTTTTTCATCAAAGTGAAATGTTTATTGTTACGTTACGCATTATATACAGTGCCCATGTTTTGTAACGCCAATTCTTAATAAACGATTGTTTAAATTCAAAATGATATTACATATTACATTATTCTTCATAATTTACATTATTGCTTCACCAACGTTCACATCAGTAAATATATATAATAATTTTACATAAATGAAAATTTGTTAATAATTTATGTATTTAGATCTCGTTTTCTACACATGAGTGCTCCAAATAATCATCGTCGTTCATTGGTTAAACAAGAGGAAGATGTAATTACATTCATTTGGAATTAATTATGCATTGTTTGTTAGATGTTGTTTCCCACTTCCGACTATTTTGTCATTACGTGTAATGCATTGGTACACTTTGTGGTATTGTACGTATGCATTTTAAGTAGAAAGTGATACACCACATACTAATTAAAGGTAAAATTCCAGACGCCTTTTAGATATACATTATAATTAGCCAAAGTTTTCCGCTGGGATATTTGAACATAAGTAACCTCTTAAGAATGTACTTGTTGCTGGGGTACTTGACAGTCGTCTATTAGAGATACCAGCATTGTGGTAATAAAGTTTTCACTTCTGTATTTTTATGTGACTTTGCGTAGAGAGAGTACATTTATTTCAATTCGTTGACTTCAGTTATGTGACTAAATTTTATGTTTAGATGGAACATCTCTTCCGAATTATTGTTATGAAGGATGTTTCAAATTGCGCGGTTTTTTTTAAGAATAAATAAAATACAGATGGTGCACTGAATTTGTTTATTTATTAATAAATTTGTTTGTTTGTTTATTAACAATGTATGACATTTATAAAAATAGCTTCGTACAAGGTACAACAACGCGTTCAAATTGTTGAATTATTTTATTAAAATTAGCGTTCTGTGGTCGAATTATTAAAAAATTTCAAGATACCGGTTCCGTGGAAGATCAAAAAAGTGAAAAATACAGTTGTAGTGGTTTTTTACAAGAAAATATTGGTTTGGTTCGTGAAAGTGTTGCTGAAGATCCTGAAATGTCCATTACGCGACGTTCACAACAACTTGGACTTAGTGGATCACCAACATGGCGTATTTTACACCAGGATTTAGCTCTGAAGGCATGTAAGGTTCAAATAACACAGGAACCGAAGCCATTAGATCATTTAAAACGTCGTTCATTTGTCAATTTCATCAATGAACAACCAGCTGATTTTTCTCAAAAAATAATGTTTTCCGATGAGGCACATTTTGAACTTGGTGGCTATGTTAATAAACAAAATTGCCCTATCTGGGGTGAGGAAAATCCACGAATTATTCATGAGAAACCTATACATCCTAAACGAGTTACTGTTTGGTGTGCATTATAGTCAGGTGGTGTAATTGGACCTTACTTCTTTAAAAATGCTGCTGGTGAAGCTGTAATTGTCAATGGTGATCGACATTGTCGGATGATAACCGAATTTTTGTGTCCCGAATTAAATAATATTGATCTAGAAGATATGCGTTTCCAACAGGAGAGAAAGATTTTCTAGACATGTAATCTCAAGAAACGGTGATGTTAATTGGCCATCAAGATTATGTGATTTGACACCGTTAGACTATTTTCTTTGGGTTTATGTGAAAAGTTTTTAAAAGGTTTATAAAAACAATCCACAATCAATTCCTGCTTTGAAAGATGAAATTATTCGTATCATTGGTGAGATAGAGCCTTAATTACGTCAAAATGTCATTGAAAATTTTAACAAAAGAGTGGACGTCTGTGGAGCTGCAAGAGGAGGCCATTTAGTAGATATTACTTTTCGCATATAAATGTCATAACTGATACTTCAAATACAAATAAAATGTTTTTGAAAGTGAATGCAAATTATGTGTTTCATTTATTCTTTAAAAAAAAGCTAAATTTGAAACAGCCTTTATTTTCTAGGCTTTATCTCATACAAAATTCTTCAATTATTTTCTATACGAAGATGATGAATAAATGTTTTTATTCATTTGACTTTAACTTTCATTTCAGTAATATTAAAGGGTCTTGGTCTCGACAAAGTTTTATTCTGTGTATATCGTATGCACAAATAGACATCTACTCTCCCCTGTAGTCAATGACGGTATTATAATCTGGTGACTACTTTTAATTTACTCGTCGTTCGATGCTAATTAACGACAGTTACAACCTCGAAGATGTAATTTCCTAGATGGACTTTATTCCTTATTACCTATATTTATTTTTTATTAATTTTTTTAAACTTTAAATACATTTTTCAATAATTTGATAATACTCAGAAATTACTTCACTTTCTTATTAATAATTTCTTGCTGTAAATCCTGAAATACATGGAAATTTGGAAATTAAAAATAGATATCTGCTTTAACCACAGCTACTTATATCTTTCATAATAAGCGAAGTTCCTATGTTAGAAATAAGTATTATCTGAGACACGTATATCTCTTGCAATTTCAAGTTAATCAGATTGCCAGCACTTATGTTAACAAAGACTGTTTTGCATAAAATACACTAACATTTTCATGACCAATACATTATACGATAGATTATCTACAATACATATTTGACAAATTACTCAACACCATCAATCACAACGATACATGAGCAAATCTGAGCGAGTGTGATTGATTGTAGATGAAAACGAAACGCTGTACCGATTGATTTCTCCTTCGATCATTCTGTGGTTTTATAAATATATTTTACACGGTGCTATTTACTCTCGTCTGCCTAACCAGCGCAAAGATGCCGTAACGACCAAAAAAAAGAAACAAGAAAGCGTACCGTTGGTGACCAAAATTAAAGAAAGCGACACACCCAGTAAACCGTGAATTGTCCTGCTAGTGCCTGTCGAAGAAATTATGATAGGTCGAATAATAAAACGAATGCTCTGATGTAATGTAATCCATAAAAGCGGCGGCATTTGCAGATTAAAAACGAAACTCAATAAGATGTCAATAAAGTAGATAATTACATATTTCAATTATATGTTTGGCTTTAATTAAATAATATTGAAATTGTAAAAGTACAAAATTACACATCCCACAAAAAGTGTAGTGTGTATAAACTTATACGTAATGTGGAGCAGGCCTTGTAAATACACAATAAATTGGTGTGATATTGGACAATTATTTCCTGCAATAAATCTCACTCTTCTAGAATTTTAGGAATAATAATCACATTATTTATTTAGAGCGAACATATAGTCTGGAGTTACACAAGGTTCTCACCTAGGACCTCTATAGTTCAATATTTCCATAAGTGACATTGCTAATGTTTTTAAGTTTTGTAAATTTTGGGCATATGCTAAAGACGTAAAGTTATTTTGCGAAATACGTTCCTTAATAGATCGTTTCTAGTATGACTTGAGAAGCTTTTGTCGATGTTCCGATAGCCAAATTCTTCCATTGAATTTCTCTAAGTGTCACTACATGTATTATAACTTCTAAATAATACATGTACGGTTATAACTAAAACGTCGTCAGTTAAAGATCTTATATTCGACGATCACCTAAACTTCATAGTTAACAAAGCAAATAGATGTCGAGATTCATAACAAGGGCTTGTAAATATTTTTCGAGTTCTGATCCCATCTGTAGTTTGTATCGTGCCAGTACGCATTCTATATTAAACTATGTATCAAAGATGTGGAACCCACTATATATACAATACATAGAGGTCATTCGGAAATGTCTGGTTCGCTGGAGACAGACGTAATATTGAGTACACCACATGCTATTTTGTAATGTTTGATAAATACAGACTTTAATTGACAAAAGGAAAGTCAACAATATATTAGAA
Organism: Dermolepida albohirtum; assembly: GCA_031893035.1. Taxonomy (NCBI): domain Eukaryota; kingdom Metazoa; phylum Arthropoda; class Insecta; order Coleoptera; family Scarabaeidae; genus Dermolepida; species Dermolepida albohirtum. Next base: position 577,352 of record JAVIWB010005680.1, on the reverse strand, counting down.
TTGTTAGTGATCACTTCAATATCTTGAACAGAAGCACATTTAATGCAACTCCACCATCGGTACGGACACCACGGCTATTTCAAATTGCCAGTTATAACACTAGTTCTTGTGGCCACTCTCCTGTACTTAGAATGATGTCCACTTTTGACAATATATGCTACCAAGAATCAACTGTTTAGAACTCAAGTACAAATATTGTGCCACTCTTAACGTTTAAAGTTTAACTGATTAAATCCTTGAATGTTGGTCGATATGCTGAGTTAATAATCTATCCATGTATAATATATAACAAGTAAATATCGAAATAAACGGCTTTTGCAGTTAAGACTCTGTTATTACTGACCATACAGATCATATCCTCTAATGTTGAGTCTTACCAATAGGAGATAATTTGTCGATACAATTGTTTTTACTTTGTCTTTTCATCTTTTAAGAGTTAAACAAAAGTGTAACAATAACGGCATTTTAAAATAATTCATATAAATTGAACTTAATAAGTCGTTTTCGAGGGGTAGTTTTATGTAACTCCAATTATAAATTAAACTGTTCACTATTTTTCGATGAATTGAAGAATGAAAAAGATGTTTAATAGTAAATCATTTTCATTAACTAGAATGTCCAAAAATAGCTATTGCCGACAAAAAAAAAGAAGGTAGAAGAAAATATTTATTTGCTGTACATAAGTCTTCGTAATTGTAAGAACGAATACTATCATCTTACTCTAGTATTTGGATGTGCGAAAGCCACATACATTCTTAACACAAATTCAAAAGATAGATACGAGTTGTTTTTGAACTAATATTTGAACAATTTTTACATTTTTCGACTATAGCTCATCTCACCTGGTTTATAGTGTTGTAACAGACGACAAAAATTGTGTCGATTCCCAGAATTGTATAGAATTTTTGACGTATTCTCTTCTTTCTAACGTGAACATATTGATCGTTTTATTCTAACTACAAATTTTAATCGTTTGTGTTTGGGTTTTCAATCATTAAAGGTAATAAAACACTTTGTTCATGTTAATGACGTTTTGGGTAATTTTTTTCTTCTTCGACTTTTTCTAATTAATTTTCTTTTTTTCTTTAGTCTAAAATAATCGGTTTTATATATATTTTCATTCGATGGATTTTCTTTTAATATTTTTAAAAAATTATTATTGTTTATAAATACATATATTTTTTTCCTGTTGAAAATTCTAAATTTACAGAAACACAAACATTGTAAATTAACAAAATTATGCGATGTTCCTGTCCGTTTATACTTATGTATGGAACTGACGTAACTTTTATGTACATTTGGTAAAAGTCTAATCTGCAAACATGTGTTATGAAAATCAAAAGAAAGAAATAACACATGTAATTCTATTTTCGAATTTTTTAAAAAGTTGAATTATTTTTGCTAAAGTTAAATCCCGAAATTTTATAGTATAGATGTTTTTTCTTCTGAAGATCGATACTGGTTTGATACCATATTAAGAGAATAATATGGACGTGAAAATTGAATTTCGCTTTTTAGTAATTATAAATATGTAGTCTTCTGGAAAGTTTTGAAGAACGCTTGTAGTGATGAAATGTTTCAAAGATTACAAAAATATTTTGGGTTAATTATTTCTGCGTTTGATGGATAGACTATCCAGACAGTTTCCATAATGTTCCAAAAATAAAAATCAAAAGGGGTAAGAGTTCATGCTATCCCGTGTATATAATCATCTTTCGACAATGTATTATTTTAATTACCACTGTAAAATGGCAACAGAATAAATATATTAGAAAAGAGTTTTCTTATTTCGAATATATTTTCTATTTAATTAATATATTTTTCCATATAAGTCTAATAGTTTCACAGACTTTCCTAAAAATTCCCGAATAATTAACACCATTTTTTGTACTTCAGCCAACATTGCCAAATGGAAACAAAAGTCGAAGGTCATTTCTGTACCAATTCTCACGAATCCGACATCTTAAATTGTTACACCAATCATTATCATCACACGAAACTCTATCGACTTATTACAGAATAAAAAAAAGAATCGTGAACCGACTATTTGTTTTAGAGATTGCCAATATCACACAGAGCGACAGGGGTCCGTCTAAAACGCTAATGGCACGTTCGTAAACGAATTTCACTTGAGATCAAGTATGAAGACAAAAAGGGGCGATAGAGCGGCTATTGTTTAATGATTACAAATCATCATTATACTGTCATAATGTTCATTACTTTTCATCATGGGAAACTACATTATGTGAATAAGCCTACGATTTCGGTTACGACAGCGCATAGGTACGAACTAAAAAATTACAAGGGAAAACATTTAATGAATGTGAAATCAGCCACTGGCGAAATAAAATCACCGCACTGCAAAATACTAAATGTCCTCTTTAGATATAGGAAATACGCTGAAATAAGTTTAACATGAAAATAGATGGTAGAGATGGTAATGGTCATGGAGTAATTGAAAACGTCAAATCCATCATTCCGTAAGTAAACATCATAATAATACTGTTGAATAATTAATGTCGGTACTCGTTTATGCATCCCAACTGATAATACATCCTTTTACAAATTTAGATTGAGTGAATGATTGATTTAGTAAATGGTTTCCACCGGAACGAACAGTAATATTAGTACGTTCCTATACGGTAATTACATTTTAACTGAAATACATTTCAATAATAAACATCTGAAAGATACAGTTATGATATTTTTAAACTCATTACATGTAGTAAATACACTGTATTTACAGGAAATAAAACGATTACTGAAATTGTAAAAATATGTACGAATAGTCAATGTATACGAGTATATTGAAATTAATTCCAAGCTATTGGACTCAAAAAAGTTCTCTTGCTTCGAAAAGAATAATTAATTTTTTATTTAATCTTTCGGCATTAGGTATTTTTGAGGGAATACTTATAATTTAGAAAAGTGTTTGAACTTCTCCTCGGGGAATATAAAAAAAAGGCATCAACGTCAAATAGAGGGACAATAAGAACCCATATTCAAAAATAAGTAATTATTTTGAATACCCCGATTTCAAATTTTTACAAAATTTTATATCAAATCAAGGAATTCATAATAGTAAATTCACTGCTTAATCTTAATAACGAATATTATTTATAGTATGCGAGGAGAGGTCGGAATTTTCTTAGGAGTTTATTTCCCATAGCTAACATCCGTGACCACATAAGTTTCCAAGCGTAATTTATTAGAGCATATTCATCACATTTTCATCTAAATTTGAAGAAAACAACTGTAGTATATGCAATAGAATAGAAAGAATTTAGTATCCGACGATATTTAAACACGATGTTTTGAAAGGCTTACCACGAACTTTATTAAGACCAAGATGAAATCAACTCTTTTCAATGACTCTTCGTCCCTATCATTAATTGACTAGCAAAATATAAACGTGTTTGTATCGATTCAAAAAATTAGCGTCCTAGGAGATAAAAATGGTCCACAACCAGTACTCGTACCAAGTTTGGCAGTTGAAATATCTCAGATCGATATATAAGACAGATTTCATATAAAAACTTATATATCAAGAGTTCTCAACAACATAGATACTACGATTGTTAGCAATTATAATGCAGAACTTAGAGTTTTCTAATCTAATCCTTCTAAGCTGTGGGTAGAAATTAATTCGAATGTTCAGAATAATTTCCATCATGACTTTTGGTTTTTGGAGACAAATATCTCGAGAAATGTTATCCATAAAGGAAGAATATTTTGTAGCACTACTGGACAAACTGAACACTTCATCGAAAGCAAACAACCACATTTAGCAAAGAAAACAGTTTTTTTCATAACAATACTGCCAATTTGACAAAATTACTATAAATAGATTTAGGTTAAGTTAATATCTTAAAATGACGTCCATTTTGTCTGTCTTTCTAAATAATACAGTGCTTCTTTAGTTTTGCTCTGCCTTCGTACACACAACCCAAATGACGCTTCAACATATGATGTATGGATTTACACACTAATTTCTAAACAAAAAAGATATCTTTTCAATACTCATTTACAAAAACAGTACAACAAAGCGCAAACGTTTTTTGAACTAATTTTTCAATAAGCACCAGAATTCTACTACGTTTATGAAAATGTTTGTTGGAAAAATTGGAAAAAGCGCACAATGCCGAAGCATACTGTATGTTTATAGACAGATATTGTAGTAGTATTGTCCTAGTATAAGAACCATAAAACATCAATGTCACTCTACTGGTACAATAGAATATCAAGCCAATTTTTAACACACATAAACTAACGTTTATGCAAAATAATCTTGCAGTTCTCGTGGGGAAAAACAAAGACCACGTGTCAGCTCTTAACAATTAAAGTAATATAAAAATGAACTCAACTTGCACTACGTGACAAAAATATATTAATCAAAAAACTTGCTAAAGTTACGGTCTATTCAAAATCTTCTAAATTTCTAATTGATTAATTAAAGAACAGTTTTCAGGATTTCACAGCATCTTAGGACAATGAACTGAAGAATAAATTATATACTACGACTGTTGGAAAAAGAAAACGCCTTGCCTGTTTGAATAAAGACATGAAAAACATCAAACAAATTGTTATTGTTCATCATGTGTCAATGATTGCATTATAAGCCGTGTAGTATTAAATTAAAATTTAAAAGAAAATGATCGGTAAATAAAATATATGGTGGCAAGAAAAAGAAGAAAAACATAACATTCAGTAATCCAAATCTGTAAAATCGAAACGGCGTCTATATTTGACTATTTAGGAAAGATAATAGGACAAAAAGGAAAGGAATGAGTAAGTGAAATAATTTTAAAAACATGATATAAACAAAGTACTATCGAAAAGCAACATAAGTTGCTTTTTAACGCTATTCAAGGTATCTCCTTCTTTTGCTATTGCTATTAGTCTTTTGAATTCATATACTTCTTTTGCACCTTTTAGTTGGAATGAAGCTTTCAATCCGCACATGCAATACTTTACAAGGTCCTCTTACAGTACTCTTTGTATCCAGATTTTCATTTGCCATAGTTAAATTGTAAACCAAAGACACTTCATACTGCCCAAATTTGATCCGACAATATCAACTATTTTAAGCTAAGAATTTATAAACCTCTAAAAATTTTCAAACATCTAAATAATTTAATTTGCCATGTCCATTCAAATTGATTCGTTTTTCACGACAAATAGCAAATTTCCATAACTAAATAATCATTATTCATTTACTAATTACCTATAGACTCTTCCAAAACGAAAAAACAAGAACTGTAATGTAACAATGACAAAAGTACCAATAACTACAGCAGAAATGTGAGATGCTCTACAAAAAGACGATATCTTGAAAATGTATTATGTAAATGATGATGGAACAATAGGAATATCGAGTACATGATTTTCCATAAAGCAGGAAGACAGTGCAAGAAAAGACTACAGAATTAAATCATATATATTTCTAGAGTGAAAAATCATCATTCATTTTTGTTTGTTATAATTAGTCTGCACAAAGTGAATTCAAAGGGTGTTTACACTAGATGTAAATAATTTCAACTCATTCAAATAAAAAGTATTTGTGGTCGCATAGAAATAAATACCTCGTTATAGAACACTAATTTAATTTACTGTTTTAATCACGTATCACGTAACGGTCTCCTAATAAAAACTCTTCAGTTCCGTATGATAACAAATTCTACAGATTAATGACAAGCCATTAATTATTTCAAAATTCGGCGTCAGTAAAAGATATTTATTATTCAAATGTATCCATTAGCGGAATAGTTAACATACATTTTTTTAATTCTTCACTTTGACTGTACAGTGAAGTAAATAACTACATATAATAAAAAAAGTAAACATGTTCGCCACGCTAAAGTTGGTCATACTCTTTCCCACAAAAACCCACACACTTATTAGTAGAAAGTGTCAATTAATCGAAGTTTACATATCAAGGAATATCCAATAAATATAATGTAAATGTATGTGTATAGGTTTAGTTCTTTAATTCGTTATTACTAAAATAACATCTCCACTAAAGGCTATGAGTTTTTACAGTTCGGAATAAAGATCACAAATTATATTTTAATATAAATTTTATTAGCATTCATTATTATGTTTGACTTTCACATACCTGTTTTGTTATGTATTTTGCATTGTTTTTTGTTTGAATGAATTATTTATATAATTACATTTTGGTTATAATAATGGACGTAATTTATTTCATACAACATAAATGCAATATAAAGAACAGAGAACATATGCTTAATTTGCATGTATGAGAATCAGGTCCAGCAGAAAGTAATCTAATAAAATATGAGCTCATTGCACACTCTTACAATAGAACTGGCTTCACATAGGAAGAATTAACAATAAACACAATTTATATAATAAAACAAATATTTTGAAAGACATTGGAACACATGTGACTGTACTTTCAATGCAACAAATAGATCAATGATGATTAATGTCCTATAAAATTAGAAGCAAAAAAGCTGAGGAAGCTGCTAGTAATTGCTGTAGAGAGTAAAGTATAGAATTTAAAATAAATAAGAAGAACAAGCAACCCATCCCTCATTGATCTGGTATTGCTAGGTACCATACATAAAAGCCAATTTACGCGAAAGTAGAATTTACAGAAACAACAGTGTTTAAATAGAGAAGCAAAGAAGTTCTCGTTAGAGATAAATGAAGGAGAAGTAAAATATATGTTAGTAGAGAAAGAGAGGAAAGACGCAGACAGATATTTAGTATACCTTTAACTATCTAGAAGTCACGATAGGGCAGAACAAACAAAGGTTAAAGAAGTGAAAGAATTTCAAAGAATTCAAATAGTTATTTGAAATATAATCTAAACAAAGCACCACTAAAAAGCAAAATAGTCAATAAACAAATGAACATTAAAATATAAAAGATTGGTTCCTAGGCAATGAAAGCAAGGATAATAAATAAAAACACTGAAGAACATAAAATAATAGAAAATAAATAAAAAAAAATTCTCTAGCAAAATATAAAGGCAAAAATAAATAGTGAATTGGAAGTAGAAATTATATTGAGATACATAAAAAACTACGCTTAAAATGTATATAGTATATAGTCAGAAAATAAGCAGATATTACTAAAATTAACGAAATACGCGAAAAGAGGTGTAATTTGCTTCATTAAATGTATTTCAATAAACACTTTGAGTGTTAGTGTGTGTGAACGACTACTTAAATTTTTATTAAAATTTTTCGCATTTGACCAAATGTAAGTCGGGGATTCGATGAGCAAATTTATATTCGAATCAAAATTCCGATTTAGTCAAAAATTATGTTAACTTCGTTTATTTTAAGTAATCTGGATATTTTTGAGAATTTAAATATAGTTCAGCTTTGAGGAATCAGTCAGGTTTGATACTCTTTTGCTCAATATCGACAGAGATATTTACTTAAAACAGATATTTTAAAATCATGTTTATATTTACTACGCAATGGAATTAAAACTCAGTACCTGACCTATCCGAATTAAGTTTGCAGACGTCCAAATATTAATAATTGTTCAATTGGTTTTGGTGACCGCGTCAGAAATCATGGAGAAATATTTAATTTATTTAAAAATTTGCATCAAGATTGATATCCGATCTCACGAACTGTCGTTGGTGAAGCTTTGAGAGCTTTGCGGAAAATGTTTATCGAGATGTGAACGACCAAAAATCACATATAATAAGTAAACTTATTGCTCTAGATATTGCTATAACATTAGAAGAAATACCACAAACTTCTACTACATCCCTCCCACTAAACTGTAATATAAGCTACGTTAAAAGGAATCATTCAAATATTAATAAGACCCTGTATACTACATATGTTTCAGAGAATCACCCATCTTTAGGCAGACTTGTGTTATTAACAAACGATTCCTTTATAGAGTTCATCATATCATTTCTATACAGAAAAATAATGAATAATCATCAAAAATATTGTCAAAAATATTGTCTTAGTTCATTATTTTTTTGTATCGAATTGATATGATAAACTCTACGAAGGAATCGTTCGTTAATAACACAAGTCTGCCTGAAGATGAGTGATTCTCTAAAACATATGTAGTAGACAGGGTGTTATTAATATTTGAATGATTCCTTTTAACATTCTTTTATTCGGCAAATCGCCGTGGTGCAAGCGTCAGTCTATATACGCTCTGGAAACTTTGTTACCGACATGCAAGGTAGACACGTTCTCGCTTTGTCGTTCAACATATTTTTATATTGGACGAGAGAGGGAGGCAATAATTATTCATTGTAATATGAGCTATCAATCAGTAGTCAGAATATTGAAGTATGAAAACATCATTCGTATAAAATTTGCTTAGTTCAAGAATTATTAGACGGAGATTATGATATTTTGCGAAAGAGTGATGAAGATTTGCAATAGATACAATTTTATATGCAATTCTTTATAACAAGGCTACGATTTGTTTGAATGATATTGGTAATAGCTCTAATCATCAATATTGATAATAGACAACCAGTAGACAATCCTTTTTTGGATGCAAGAAGTGTATACACGATATCCATAGAAATTAAACATTTGGGCTGGTATTTGGAAACTGTATTATTGGTCCATGTTTTATTCATGATACACTAACTGGACAAATATATTTAGATCTTTTACGTGTTCCAGTTGTTCCTCGTATTGAGGAAGGTGGGGACGTACCTCTAAAGGTTTGGTCCCAATAAGGCGTAACAGCTCGTCACAATGCGCATAATGTTTAAAGTTTAAAAAAAAAATTCTCAAATCAGTAGAATAGGTGTAGAGGATTCATTGAATGGTTGTTCAGTCTCCAAATTTAAATCATCTGGATTTTTTCCTTTAAGCTCATTTAAAATCTTGTTATTTATATTAGACGATCGTATAGTCTGGGCGAGTTAAGGCAAAAAATAACTGAGGGAACGCAATAAATTTGTGAGCAGGTATTGGCAAAAGTCATTCAAGAATTCGTTCGCAGACTTGCACACTCCCTGGAAGTGAACGATCATCGTTGCGAAAATTTTGTCAATTAATTTTATTTATAATTTTTGTGTTCATTTTTTAAAACTTTAAATAAAATTTGTTTTATGAGATGTAATTAAATATCTCTGTCGTTAAACAAAAAAGGTGCGTTAACTTTATTATTACTGAACTCCCAAAGAAGAACTCTATTGAAATTGTCAAAAATATAGTGTTTCGTTTAAAGTAAAAAAATAAATATCATTACCGGCTAGGAAGTTCCGGAAGTCAGAGTCAAATATAAATATACTCATCGTATGCCCTATTTATATTTACTCCAACGTGCAAAATTTTATTCAGATCTAAGTAGCCATATAGAAGATTGGTTCCATATATTTGCCTAACTCTGTATATCAGCTAAACCATTTGTGCTTGGCCGCAATATAAGTATTAGTTAAAACCCAATAATTTTCTTTACAAGGAAATACGCGTGTCTACTAATTGAATCACTTTGCTATACTGAATGTATTGAAACTGATATAATTTCGCTGACTGTCAAATTGATTCTACCAATATCTGATGCTTCATGGTCTATGAAACCGCGTCTGTTGGTCTCCTTTTAATAAAATTTCAAAAAGTATTTCGAAAATCATGTTCTTATACCTTTCCTAGGAGACAGTTCGATATAACAGGTGTACCGGAACGTTATTACCGGTTCTTCTAACAGATGTCGCTAGGTCCAAGTATGCAATATTATGATTTGACTCATATGTCATTTTATTCTACTGATATCAAGCTTCAAAGCCATACATGTTATACTTTGCGAAAGCTATTGCTATAGATTTATACATCTTTAAAAATATCGAGTTTTGTGTCTTGAAAAGTGCATTTGCGGCACGCACTACTTTTCCTATTTAATCAAAAGGAAAAAGCCGCTGCAAGTCATCGTTTGCTGGTAGAAACTTACGGTGATCATGCCCCAACCATAAAAGCATGTGAGATGTGATTTCGATAATTCAAATTGGTGATTTCGATATGCAAGACCTAGAAAGTTCTGGTAGACCGAAAAAGTTTAAAGATGTGAAACTGTAGGAAATATTGGACCCAACCCAAACTCAAAAACTAATGCTGTTTCAAAGGTATGATCGTCATTTCGGCATCGAATAGTGATGGGTGATGTAAAATAGATTTATTTCGAAAGCCCTAAGCACAAAAAAAATCATGGTTATCACCTGATGAAGCCGGCCCATCAACTCCAAAACCAAATCGTTTTGATCGCAAGTCAATGCTCTGTGTTTAGTGGGACCAGATTGGCGAGTTGTATTATGAACTGGTGAAGAAGTTAATGCTGATCACCACCGACAATATATTATCAATTTGAACCATTCATTGATAGCAATAACGTCTAGACTGGGTCCAAAGACTTCGTAAAGCGATTTTGCAGCCGATAACGCGCCGTCTCATGCAGTAAAACCGGTCAAGGGAACGTTGAAAACACTTGGATGGGACATAATATTGTACCCGCTGTACTCTCCAAACCTTGCCCCGTCCGACTATCGCCTTTGTGCATCAATGGGATACGCGCTTACAGAACAAATTTCACCAATTTCGAAGAAGTTAGAAAATGGCTCGATCATTGATTTAGCTCAAAGGGCAAATAGTTTTTTTTGTGATGGCATTCATAAATTGCCTGAAAGATGGGCAAGATGTGTAGAATCAAATGGCAAATACTTTAAGAAAATAATTTTTTCAATTTTCTTGAAAATAATGTAATTTTTTACAAAAAAAACCGGTAATGACTTTCCGGTACACCTGGTACAACATATAAACAATAGAAAATTAACAGTCAAGAAACAATCTGTCTATTAAGACGACGGTTAATTCTATTGCTTTGCACTGTCGTAGTAAACATATTTTTATTATAATTAATCTTATTTGTTTCTGTCCTTCGAATATTCATCATGTAGACCTGTCTATTTCACTGTATATGCGTTGACTATAAGGCAAACCTCGTTTTATGACATTGATGGTGCGTAAAAGAACAAGAAGACCATTGCAAGTGAAAGTCATGACATTCGTTTGTATTTCACGACATGACCGTGTAACTGAAATATTGCCGTAATTAACGAAACGTAAACAGTTGGCTTTTACATTATTAAGAAATAATTACTGTTAATAAACGTCCATCTTTAATGATTTGATGCCTTAGCAAATAAGTTTAATCTACCGTTATAAAAGACGACTGTTTCGTTGTCATATCAGTTACATTCCAAAACAATGCACTAACGTTAGTATAAGTAGAATATTGAACGTAAAGTGATATATTATATATTCCTAGAAACTTACAAACATAATTCTATCAAGTCTATCGGATTGGGATACCTTTCAAGTGCTAGCTTCGCCGAAAATAAGGAGAATATAAGGGATTATTTAATTCTTCAGACAATAAAGGAAATTTCGTTTCGATTATGGCCTGTGTGGTTTTAGAGTGAATTTCAGTACATTATGTATGCAGAGATGCAATTTATATTACATATAGGGCAATTCGAATTGGACCGGTATTTTATTTTTTCTGAATATAATTGAAGAGAGACTGCAAAGAGGTTTTATATTCATCGAAGTAAATATATTAGCAAGCGCCATAAATAACTGAAACTTGATTGTGTCAATATTGTTGGTTACATTAACAATATCGTACAACAATATGGCAGATTCTATTGCACCACGTACAGTTATTAAATTTCGTTTCAATGAAGGTGTAAGATTGACTCATATTAAACAAAGACTTTATAAATAGTTTGGAGGGAGAAAAGTGTGTATCATTCAGAACGGTCATTGAGTGGTGTAAATCCTTCCAACACTGATCGTGGGCGCGTGTTGAACTTGCCGTATGTTACCCGAACAGCATATGTTCTAAATCTTTAGACATTCAAAAAGTTGACCGAATATTTGTAAAAGTCAAATGCCAGGATTTTAAAAACACCAGTAATGGTGTAATTGTCTACATGCTTTAATAAAGTTAGCGCCAGGTGAATTCCAAAACAACTTTCCGCGGAACAACAGAAACGACTTTAGGTTTACGGAGAGCTCCGGATTCGCTACGAGTGTGACAAAGGCGATGACTTTTTACCAAAACAAATGATGAGATCTGGGTACACCATTATATCACAGAAAGCAAGAATACTAGTATGTAATGGCGTCGCTCATGTTCACCTTCACCAAAAAAATTGAAAACAATGACGAAAGTGATGACGACTGTATTCTGAGATGTTATAGGACCAATTTACGTAGCTTTTCTCGAAAAAAGAAAATCGATTAATTCAACTTATTACAGTGAGTTTCTTGCTGGCTATACGAATAAAAAAAACGGGATCTCTTAGGCAAGGACATTAGTTTCCTACACGATAACGCTCACTCGCATGCAGCCCATCTAATTAGCAATACTTTAGCTAAATTGAGTCGGAAAATACTGCTTCGCCACCCATTAGAATGATTTTATTAGTCTTTTTTTCCTCAGAAACTATTAAATCAAATTTATTGTTTTAATTTGATTATTAAAATAAATTAAATTAACTCCAAGTGAATTATAGAAATGTTTCTATTTGTATGACTCACCACTTCCCAACGTTTTGTTTTTGTTTGACCTTCTTTAACTATGTATGTAGTTAGTCAAATACTTTGCTATTTTGAAACTCATTAGAACCAGGAAGCAATATTTCACTTCAGCAGGAAGCAATATTTCACTTCCAAAATATCTACAGTAGCTGGTAATTGAATTAGAGCTATCCTTGGGTATCAATAAATTTATAATACGAGCTCCTTGTATTTAAATATATTTCAAATTTTCGATTATAAGCAGGTTTGGTTGTTCAGAAAATATCTACTCTTAGAAAAACAACCATTATATTATTAGGAATATTCTTATTATCGGTTTTGGATCAAGTTATCTCCTTCAATTAGGAATTAAACACAGATAATGAAATATGTGAAAGCATTACGAAAAATACACAGTTTTAGTTGACTTGTACCTGCTCGTGTCAAGAAGTATATTAAAGTGTATAAATAATATATTGTGAATTTGACTATTTAAGCTTTTCATAGGAAAAGAGAAAGATAGGTAGCGCGGATAAAATTGAAACGGACTTTATTAAAAACAAGCATGTATTCGAACCTGCAAATCTCAATAATTCAAAAAGTTTATCGGTATACAGTTGACCGAAGAGACGCGTTAATTCGGTAAAATATTCGATAAGCATCGAGCGATCGCAGTCATTTCCGTAATGTCCATGAGAGACCGGGAAAGACGTCCGGCTAATTATAAAGACTACACGCAAACGTCTGCATAATATAAACATAAGAATCTGAACGCAAGATTGTTTGCTACTGGAAATAATTTCACAAACAAACCAAGGTTGGGTTGGGTTAAGGAAAAAGTGCACAGAAATTTTACGGTTGAAGATTGGAAAAAGTTAAATGAATACAAATTTTTTCATTAACAAATCAGTTCTTGAAAGTATCAATTTTTATAACAAATTTTTATAAGTCACATTCTCTTTGCTATATTTGATCTTCAGCAATAAATCTCGACTTGAAGTAATGACGGAGAGTGTGAATTTTGTTAGAAGAAGACCTAAGGAACATTATAGTAATGAAGCTGTGCAGAAAAAAATTAAACACTATAATTGTGAATGGCATATGACCTCTTTATTTTATGGTATAATGAATCAAGTGCACTATAAACAACTTGTTGAAACTAGAGCTTTATCTTTCCCTAAACTCACTAAATGAAGAAGAAGGACTATACACCTTTATGCAGGATGGAGCACCTCACCATACACCGACATCGATAAAAAGTCTGTTACAAGAGCACGACATACCCCTTCTTCCCTGGCTCGGTAACTCATCCAATCTAAATTCTATAGAGAACGTATGGAACGTTTTGATTACGCACTCATCCCTGAACCCAAAAATAGTAATTCTAAACTATAATATACACAGACGTTCACAAGAGAACGCAGAACTGCAAAAAGAGGTAAAAGCTTGTATTTCCAGTATGCCAAGTAGAGTCATTAAAACCAAAAGCGGATTAACAAAATATTAATGTACTATAATTAATGTAGTGTCTTCTATAAAGCATAAATAAACATTTTATATTGACAATATGTTTGTTTTTTTTTATTTCTGATAAATTTGAAAAAATAACAAAATCAGGAAATGACACTAATTCAATTACCAGATAACTAGTGACTCAGAGAAACTCTGCATTAATATTATAAGACGAATATTGAAAAAATATCACTAGTTTCGTCTATCTAAGATCTCATCATTTCAGTCAATCTCAAGTCTCAGAAATTATACATTTATCTTTCGAATAGAAATGAACCTACCCGTACAAAAGAGAGTACAGTGGAGAACTTACCCCGTAAAATGAATAGCCGTGTTGTTATTAAGTCCAGAGAAACAATTTCTAATAATTGAATAAAGATCAATTCTATTGTCGACGAGGTCTTGATTGTGACACATTTCGCATATTCAATATCCATCAGTGAATCTTTGATATCATTAACGAATTACAACTTCACCATTTGTAAAAGTAGTAAACAAAAACTATACCATCTTTCTATTAGAAATTAAATTATCCGAACGTAGGAAAACTAAGTGGGGGAAACTATTCCATAAAATGAATAGCTATGCTATAAATCCTTTAAACGCGGTGGATGCCTAATAGTAGAATATAGAAAAACTCTATTATCACCGAGATTTTGTTTGAGACGCGTTTCACCTATCCACGATTAATCTCGGATCACGTCTACTTCTATAGGCATTTTATTGTCTTGCATTGGATTTTTAAGAAATAATGCACACATTCAGTTGCATGTAGAAACACCGTTGTATTATTTGCAATCAGATGAATTTGTTCTTTCACTAGTACTCGAGAGATGGTGAACTTATTTTTCACATTATTGGTCTGAGGCTGAAGAGGTGATAAACATCTACTGACGAAAACCGCGACTGCCTGATGAGCCCTGGATAGGCGAAACGTTCATAGTAGCCATTATTCTTACTCAGTAGCCTTTTTATTTGTTCGCACTAGCTTTTTGTCGAATAAAGTTCACAACGTTGTCTCTTGTTGGAACCAGAAACCTGCTTTACTAGCAATTAAATGACAGAAGTGCTTTCACTATTACTAGAAAGAGGGAGAACAAATTTTTCTCACTACCATTTTTATTAGTCTCCTCATGAAGCCGAAGAAGATTAACATCTGCTGACGAGAATCGGATAGGTACATTCGTGGTCTTCATTGTTTTTGATTAGCGACCATTTTAATTGTTTGCATTGACATTTTTTATATATTAGACTAGAAACAGAATTCCTGCTTTATATACAATTAGATATCTTTTCACTATTACTACAGAGATAGGGAACTAATATCTCTTGTTATTTGTTTCTTTATGAAACTGAAGAGCATATGCTAACAAGAATGATCATAGTCAGTAGCCATGGCTTTTGTTAGCAGCCGTTTGTATATATTATTTAAAAGAAGTTCACTCTTAAATTCTTCTTTTGTTAATAACGGTTTCAATTTAATTTAAAACTAAAACAACAACAAAGAATGGAATAGTTTACTGTTAAATCATTTGCAAAATAATTCCTTTTGCGTATTTATTAACATAATTTACGGAATATATTAGCATTTGATTGCAGTAATTATCGATATAATCAGTGATCACGTTTCCTGAAATTCTTGCAGAATGATCTTTGTGAATGGCAAGGAAATTCTGCTGGGGTCAGGAGCGCCTGAGAAAATCAATAATCTTTTCATTAAGAAGCGATTAAATGTGTCGCAACGTGAAGTGATTTCAAATAAATACAACAGATAGAAACGGAATTTAATTTATCTTAACATAACAAATTGACAAATTTTCGATTTACTGCAATATTCACTTAATATCTTGTCATACAAAATATTATTCGAAAGCATATAGAAGAGCTAGTATGTTCGAGCATATGTTTATTAATTTTAGAATAATTATAAGCTCAAACTTAATGAATAAGTGGATATAAGATTTGTTAGAATTTATTACATTTTACACGTTACAATTTTCGCTCTCTAAATACATGAAAATAGATAGAATTATTGGAGTTTTCTGTTCAATAAAATTAACTATATAAATATAGAAAAGTTCATTATTTACTGACATAACATTAAATATGAATAAAAAGTTTAGTTTTTTTATAGACTGCCGGTCACTTTAATGTATACAGGAGTAAGCTAAAAAAAACCCGTGAAATGACAATAAAGAAAATAACTCTGCTATTTCAAATAGCGTTTATTTATGAACGTAATCCTCTGCCACATTGACACATTGACACCGGCGATGATCCAAAGACTCATCGCTTTGATCAAATTCAAACGTGTCAAGTTTGTTAAAATGGGCATTGTGTGTTGAAATTTTCTAATCTGCAGGTTTTTAAACATGGAAAAATGTATTAATCTGATGGTGCTAAATCCGGCGAATAAGCCAAGTGCGCCCACAAATCAATACCTAATTCGTTAATTTTAGCAATACCAGTAACATGTGTGGAGTCGTATAATGTCTTGGTAAAAAAAATTCTTTTTTTGGCTGAGCCAGGATACCTTTCATGCATTTTTGTTTAAATTTGTCTGAGAGACTCGTATAATATGTGCCTAGGATGATTTAGCCTTTTAGAAGATAATCAACAAGAAGAATACCTTTTGCATTCTAAAAAATAAAAGCCGTTATCTTTCCTGTAGATGAAACAGTATCACCACTTTCTTTGGATGAGGAGAATCACTGTTTAGATTGTTGTTTTTGAAAACACAAAAAATGTGCAATAATTTTTTATCTGCACCGAGCAATCGTATCAGAAACCTCGCGGATTTCTTCTTCATAGTCAACTCTCTATTCAAAAAATTTGTTGCGCGTCCTTATGTTTACAGCCTTCGCTCTCTCAACGTTTTCAAGCGGCGACATTTTAACAGTAAAGTGTGCATTTTTTGAGTAGGAGATTTCTGATGTCTATTACATGGTGTATGATCACATGAACACGAACATGTACATGTATCCAACATCTAGTAATATCGATTACAGAAACAAGAAAATAGTGACCAGTTAAAAGAATATGAAAAGCTAAGATTAATGGGACCGAATAACGGACAGGCTATAGGAAAGATGTAATAAAATTTTGGAAAGACAAATACCAAACTGAAGCCGAGTAGATTAGCATGTATGTTATGCAAAAATAACTTCTTTATATGCGGCTTCAAAGCCAAATAATCTAAAATTATTCAGATACAACATATCTACTACTATAAAATCCCTAACCATGCTTCCTTGAACACTGGAAAAAAAATTTACCAGCCTCTCTATTGCTGTGGGCATATATTTTGTTATTTTGTTGATTGGAAAATTTCTCAACATTAACACAACAATATTTATTTCTTGCGTTCTAAATAATGTGATTAGAAAGGACAAAAACATTCCGCTTTCGCTCTTTCAAGTCTCATTATTTTTTGCTCCTAATAGGATTACGATGAATTCGTGCTTTTATTGTGTTGACAAGGGCTGGAGTTCCTACAAAGTGTTGCAGCCCCATTTTTTTGCGATCGTCAATTAATTTAATTATATTACTTTCAGTAGCACTATACGCAAATTGATGTTTAATTCACAGCTTCTGTAACAACTTAAACATCAAACTAGTACATACTTATGGAAAGCAAAATTATAGCATTACCACTATTCTGTCCTTTTTCACGTTTCTCTCCATATTTTTAAAATTAATAAAAATAGATGAGTAAAGGAAATATGTGAAACGAAAGCTCAAAATAAAAGACAGTGAGGAAACTCCAAGAATATCTCAAGTAATGAGAAAATCCAAACTAAAAATATGAACGATGACAATAATCGCATAGATTCTAGAACCAGATCTGTAGAAATTGAGAGTATTTTTATATATCCAACAAGAATGACTTATATACAGCATATTTTATGTAAATGTAGAGTAGTCAGAATAATATGTAGTATAAATGCATACGGTAATGTAAGTATTATTTCCGAAGATCAAAATATCAAACCAATTTTGTAGTGAGAGTATCATGTTTGGTCTTTTTTTGTGTTATTTTTACTCAATTAAGGTATTTATTCTTTTGCCTTAGAAACTGTATGGTTAGCTCATCTACAAGGAAAACGTATCGACATTTAAGAAATAACTTTCACGTTGATGATCAAGTAACCCTTCTAATATGACAGTGATTGAGAACAGTACCATAATTGAGGCAACTGAATTGAGACGAAAAAGAAAGAACTACATCGACGGGCGTAACCAACTAATGTAACCCAACACTCTATGTCAGCTCTTTAGTAGGACTAGATACACGAAATGTAAATGAATCAAAGTAGACGATTTTACAATACCGATGTATATATATATACAATAATATATCTTTCTTAATCTAGTTTTGCATATAATGGGATTGTGTGTAGTGGCATATTCCCATGTCGACCAACCAGAAAGATATCTGTGTTAAAAGGTCACAATCATCATCGACGGATTTTCTTGCAATTACCGACACCGCTAATAGTATTATAAAACAGTGAAGAGCCACACCCGCCTTTTCTTTTGTTACCGTATTAGTTCGTGATGAAATATCTGTACTGGCTTGTACATTTTGTATAAAAATTATTTATGCCCGACCTGACCTAACCCAACGTAAATAGAACGAAACAAAAGCAAAATTACGGAACAAAAACAAAGCATGAGAAAATTGTATGTTCATAAATATTTATTAAGCTTCCAGCATACATTCACACAAATGTATTTTATTTGAAATTTTATTATAATAATTCTGGTGTTCTTCAAGGTATATATTTAAAGCCATTTCTTTTAGTTATCCAGATAAATGAGAAGCTCATTATTTCTTTTATAGAAGGAAAAGCTAATTCGTTCGGCAAAACTTATTTATTTGTTAGAAATGACACATGCATATATCAGTTAAACCATATTTAGAAATTTAAACCACTAAGTTTAGAAAAAATCCGGAAATTCTAGGAAATAATTACACGAAATTAGTTATTTCACACGGTTTTCAAGTTGATTATGTTATGTATTTCTAAATTAAAATTAGTACGATTATAGAATATTCAAGGAAAAATCAGTTGTAACGCTTTCAATCTAGTATTTATTGCTTGCAACTATAGAATGACAACAATCTAAATTGAACACCTTGAATGACAAGCATTAACAATTGTGTCAGCATTGTGCTTGATGACTTATAAAACGATAGCGTGTTTGTTTGTAATCGATTAAGCGAAAGGCTATTTTGAAAACGAAAGGATTTAAATCATATTTTTAATTGATATCGTTTCAACATACGTAATATGAATCGATGCATTTGCTACGGATATATATATATATTTAAATTTATATATATATATATATATATATATATATATATATATATATATATATTAAATTTAATTCTTTATAGAATTGGTGCATTTAGCTTTTCTAATCCACGTTCAAGTTATATATGTTTCCTTTCAAATACTGTTTGTTTTTACTGTTACGGAATTTAAAATCGGGAAAACCTATTGACACTTTATTCCTTTCAAAAAGATGGAATACAAGAAATACGTCAGTTATGTATAATAAAATATACTTATGCCAATTTCGAGGTGCGTTCCACTGGCATCCTCAGTCAACAGGCAGTCTTCTCCTTTCAGATCTGCAGTTTCCATAATTTCATCTGCGAAATTACATATTAGCATGTATGTCTTGCAACAGACTGTTATATATAATAATAATAATATCTCAGTTAGGTATATCGAGAAGACGACCATTCTTGAATCAAGCAAATAAGTTAATAAGTGGCTATCCTGATTTCATTTATGCAAAAATTAGATGTACAGTTTGTGATACGTTACCTAAACTACTGTTTGCTTTAGTATCCAATGAATCATTTTCTTCAGCCTGGATTAAAAACGCAAAATTTCGTTAGTTAGCCGGAACGTTAGAAAATTTTCTACCTGAACGTATTGAACATAGGATTAAATTCGAATTGAAAAATAAGAAACAGTGGTTATGCAGGGACGAAGCAACAGATCGTAAAAAAATTATGTTGTTAATGTTACATACATTGGAACCACTTCAATCTCAAATTTCTGACAGAAGAGAACAATAAAGTAGTACTGAAATTATTTCAAAGTGTTGACTGTATAAAATATTGAGAAATAAACATATGAGCATGTACTTGGTTTTGTTCTACTGATTAATTGTCCTGTGACATACTTCTTCCTAATACATCTCTATATTTATATGCATACATACATAGGCAAGTGAAACCTAGATATTGAGTCAAAGAAGTACCAAAATCTAGATTCTTAAGAGGTATTTGGGACAAAAAAAAATAAAATGGAGAATATAAAAGGAACACGAATAAACAATTAGAGAAACTAGTATTACTTAAATAGTATAGGTATAAGTGTCCAAATGTTTAGAGCAAGGATGTATGAAAATGCATAGGTTAAAATCTTCTATTGAAAAAAGGAAGAGGTAGCAGCAAAAGAAAAGGATGTTTCGTAAAGAAATGATTAGGAGGGGTTAAGAAGAATTTGTGAGAGGTAATGAACTGGAACGGTGAAGCTAAAGATAGGAAGAGTTGCATGAACAATTAGAACCGGATACAAAATTATTCTGAAAGATTTCGGGACTAACACAGAAACGAGTATATTTTTGTGAAATTTAGTTTCGGTCTTCAGCTTGTCAAGTAATAATGTGTAGTATGCCGCCATTATTGATGTCCTTTCGCAAGATAATTGATTAACATAATTCCATAACTATTCCAAAAGACAGTCGCAATCGTTTTCCCGGCCGATGGAACAGTCTTCACTTTTTTGGAGTCCATATAATTTTCTCAATCGACCATTTCGACTGTCTTAGTTTCAAGAGTATAGTGATATAGTGATATAATTTACGTAGGAGTATTGCCTTTAAAATGCAAGAATTAAATGACATATCGATATTCGATTTTTGTAATACTTACGAAAACACTAACATCGACTGACACGAATAACGATTGAGCGATCAACATAGTTTAAATTTTCAGAATTATTTTTCAATGCATTCACAACTGCACTACCAAAATATTGTTGATATTTAACACTGCCTTAATGTTGAGGCTGAAAACCTTTCAGACTTTTCAGAACCTTGTATATGTACCTATATATGCAAAAAGTATGTTGACTTATTTCAGAAGAGTTATTAGTTTATTTTCATTTTAAAAAATGCACTTTCTCGCTCCTAGTATATTAAAAATTTTATTAATTGCTTTCAGAGACAACAATAAAGAAGTAAAATTGAGCAACACTTCATAGGCGTGCGCTTTATAGTACGTACATATAATAAGTTGTAAATTTATAAAACGTGGTGGGACCCTTACTGTTTTAAACGTCTTCCGTGAAGTCACAAAATGTATTTTCCAGGGCTACCTCTGTACCAACTTGTGCGGTATTTCTATCCCAAAAAATTATCTTGAGGCGCATTGTTCGGGCTCATTTTACAAATTCGTGTAGACCTGTATTTCAAAAGTTGCATCTGTTTACGCTGGCTTACAAAATGAATATAATACACGCAGGGCAATTAATCCATATAAAACCAAATACACTTTTATAATATTAAATTCATATCAGTCCTAATAATTTTGATAGAAAGATACTCAACTCACTTCCTCTGTACATAAAAAGAACTGCAATGGAATTGAGGAAATATCTTAATAATATTTTCTACTCGACAGATGAATTTGTTTCAAAGAAATTGGTTAACTTTCTATTTTCTATTTTCAATCTTTCCTTACTCATCTGTGTTGAATAATTTAGTTGGATATATTGCTTACACTATATGTATTATGTAATCAATAAAGTATTATTATTATCATCATCTGATTTCTGTCAATTAATCGTTAACTTTATTGATCGCTCTGGGAGTTGTCGCAATTTTGGCGATCCTCAGTGTATATCATCTTCAGTACGATTCCTGCAAGAGACCGACGTCAATGTTCTCAATTAGTCTACTCTATCGCCCATAGAATATGACTTATGACACCTACACGATGCCCTACAAGTAGCTTGAAATAAGCTTCAGCAAGAGTCCATAGAACATTTTAAAAATATATATAATATAAAACGTATTCGTTTACTCGAAGTGTGAATTCATTATAAAATTTTCTCTATCAAGGGTACGAAGTTTTCAATAAAAACATTTATACAAAATTTGATTTAAAGATATATACTTCTACTAAGTGATTCGTTTCTTTAGTGAAGTATATTGAAGATACATTACCGATATTTTTTCTAAAATTGAAACGACAACCCATAAAATTATCGTGTCAGTTCGTTTCGAAGCGCTTCTCTATACCATCGCAATCAATGAAGAGGAGAAGGACGAATTGATTTTGATTTTAAATTTGGGGAGATATAACTACGATAATAAGAATTAAATATGTAATTGGATTTAATTTATAAATTAAATTTAAAATAGTGTTCTCTCTATCTATTGTCCTTTTAATAATAATGCACGTCCCCTTTAATATTTAATTATACGCTACGCTACGTCAGTATTATCGAGATCGTAAAAAGATTATTGTCCCACTTACAAAATTATTAATTGAATCGAATTTTTAAAAACAACAACTATTAGATTTATCCCTACGTCGATGCTAGCATAACGAACATTTCTATAAGGAGTTTCTTAATGCTAAAAGAACTAGAGAAGACTAAATAATGTACAACAAGGAGGGCTACGTAGGAATGTCCCCCTTACCAGTGAACGATAAAATGTCGGATTCTCCAATGAAATAAACGTGCCTGCTAATAAAACTTTTAAAATCCATATAAAAGCAAACGCCTCGTTGAACGCATTACGATGGTCGTATTATTTACGTCACGTAGAAATACATACATCGATAGGAGCATTGACTCGATTGGTATGGCTGTGTATGTACGTAGACATAGGTACATAAAACTATTAATTTTGTAATGGACGAAGTGTTCATTAAATTTTCCATTTTAAGGTTGCATTGGTATTTTCTGAATTCAGCAATGAAATAAAATAGTTACAGTTCCACGAAATGCAGCTTAATAGTTTTTGGCATATGACTAAACAAGCGTTTGTACAATTTAATTTTGTAGTTTGTGAAGGAAAATTTGTTGTGAAACTTGAAAAATTAAGACTCATAAATAAATATACTCATCAGGAACATTTAAAATAATGATTGGAGTGAGGAAAGTTGAAATGCGACAATGTACATGCAATTAAAGAAACCTTATAAATATTCTTACACGCGCTTCAGACTGTCCATGCTAAAATCAAACCCCGACATAAAATCATACTGATGATTGGACAAACCGCGAGACGATGCTGCTAATTATCTTTTCTTTTATAAAAATAAAAAAAATTATTTCGAAAGTCATTTTCTTTAACCTTCCACAGTTATTCTTCGTTGTTGCTATTTCTACTTCTTTGTAGTTTACTTTGCAATAATTCCTGTATGCATAATTACTCTTTACTAATGATCTAAAGCTTGTAATGCATGTGGCTATACTAATGCTTCATTATTCTCTATTCTATACTTCTACTTATTTGTTTTACCACAATTCAAGATTATTTTTATTTTTCTTTATCTGTAATTCAATAGTCGAATATGAAAATTATCTTCAATACATATAAAACTATATTATATTAAAGCTTTCCTCCAATGGTTCACAGCTAATGTATGAGTATAGAAATTAGCGCTGTCGTGGGAGCTGAGATAAACCCAAACTAAGATGTTAGGTAATGTATCGAAAACAGTGTGACCGAAGATTTGTAGTTAACGTTCCTCTGTGGCAGAGCTCGCACTGGGGTAGTTAACGTTCCTCCGGAGTAAAGTTAGCAGATTGCGGTTCACCTCCAGTAATCTATATCGGAGAGGAGTGTCTGCGTAAGCGTAGACATACATTTCATTATCTATCGTCAGTCAGTATTATAAAAGGTTTTGTGCCATGCAAATCGCTATAGGAGTGCATATAAATATGAAGAATAAACTATTTTTTATTCATTTACAGGATCCGAAAGTTTTAAAGAAGTTATCAGACTCAAAATATAGTGACTCTCAGGTGGCACGTGAGTAAAAATATGTTCTGCAACCTACTAATATAAAAAAAAACAGCAAAAGTCATATGACTGACTTTATTATGAGCTGGATGACTATGATGACCCAGAGTAATATAGCATTTAACAACGTAAAAAAGCGTTACGTAACTCTTAGAAAAATACGTAGGATCATGGAAATTGCTAAGTGAAACAACTATGCGCAATTGTTTATCAAATTTGCATAAAAAGATAGAAAAAAGAATTACTTCTGAAACAACGAATCAGAAACTGTTTTGAACAGTAGCTGTATCTATGATTTCTAAGAAAAATTGCAATATTGCGATCCATCCATTAGCTGCGTATCTAATAGCTAGATTTGAACGCAATACTGGCAAAGCAATAAAATACTTAATGCTACTTCAGTTTCCACTACCCAAGCCTTAATATTTGTTACGAACAGTGGGTCTTCCATGATTCATGCAGGGGGTGTGCTAAAAACAGTCTATCCTAGTTTACTACACGTTAGATGCATAGTGAATGCTTTACATCTAATAAAAGAAACTATTCGTAACTGTTATCTAGATCTAAACACAATAACACAAACGAAACAGTATTTCTAAAAATCGCCCAAACGAATTCGAAAATTTCACGACTATTCTGACATTCCAGAACCTCCTTAGTCAGTTCATTCACAGTTTCTTTCTTTGTGGAACATGGTTAGAAACAACTTTATTTTAGGCAACATTTAAAAAAAGTAAAATCCGTATTTCGATTTGACACTAAAAAAGTTCAAGTGGAAGCAAATTTGAAAACTATTAAATTTAATAATCGATATGTAGCTGATGCTAAAAAGAATTACAGAATAAATCGTTGTCTTTCGCAAATAATAAATTACCTGCAGCTAGTACTACTCGGTTTAAATGACGAGAAAGTGAATATGTTCTATTCCGTTTACCGATGGCCGAATGCATGTTGTTAACTGTTAGTCATCCCGATAGGCCCCGGGATGTGAAATGTGTGTCCCAGTCTTACACCTAATAATGCATCACGTCTGATTTCAAAAGTTAGGGAATATATCGAAATACTGTATCGCGGTTTTTTATTGCAATGAGGCGAATGGGCTGTGATCCCGAGACGCCATACAAAAAAAAAAGTGAATATGTTAAACAAAAATTAAATAGTGTACTCAACAAAAATGTTGAATTTACGAAATTATAGTAATAATAATCGTTCAGATCTATGCCCTGCAACATTCCTTGTATGTATCTACTGCCTTTATCACATGCTCATGCATATTTTTCTAAGCCATCCTTTTTTCTTTATATCAATTTTCTTCTTATACCTGGCGCATTATTTTTTCTTCTTCCATCTTTACATGTCCAAACCACTTAGTTGATTTCATTGAATTACTGCATCTGTATAATGTTTTCGCAAGTTTTAACGAGAAGTTTCGTTTTTTATGTGGTCCATCAAAGCTTTATTTTCTCATATTTTGTCCTTGTTCTTCCATATTAGATAGGAATAACAACTTTTTTGACTATCTGAGCCCATATTTGTTTTGGTACTTCTTTGTTCTCTAGGAAGACTGATTTGATTATTGAAGACTCTTCCTATCGTTGAAGTGTTTCTTTATTTAGCCTTCCATTTTAGTGTTGTTCCAAATATTCGAATCTATCAATTTGTTAAATTCATTTTTCCATTGTTTTATTTCATGTTGTTTTTCTTATTTACGAACAATCATCATTGTTGTCATCTCGATCTTATTGTTTCTGTTTAGAGTTGTTCCATTTTCACAAATATTACCATTCACAATATTTTGGAATAACATTCCTCAAAAACGTAGGAGGTATGGAAAACAAGTTTATTCTATGATCATAATATTGTGTAGTTTAATATCAATGTTCCTGACAAAGTATTTAGAAATGCAAACTGTATTATTTCACAAGTAATACAGAGTTCTAATAAATTCTAAGCAGTTTGAAAAATCATTTTACTTACGCAAATGTTACATCTTTAGCCGTTGAACTATCATTATTTTTGAAAAAACATTCCAAATAATCCAAATTTTTAATGTTCACTGGATAAATATTTCACATTAACATGTAATTTATAAATTGTAATTGAAACCCATTTAACATTCTACAATATCCCCGGCCGGACGCCCATGTAAGACAACCCAATTTACAAGTTTTACTCTTGGGGCACCACAAACAATACTCTTGTATTCATCCACTAATAGATGAAACAATGTGAAATTTGACAGTTGATATTGATAGGGAAACAGTTTGAAACTACCCTATTCATCCATCATTCCACTTTTTAGACCATATTTGTAATTGATATTCGGTAAAATGCGACACAGCGATATTCTAAAAAATTGATACCAGATCTGCTTCCGGGAATAGGAACACCGTTTAAATCAGTATATGTTGAGAGGAGGAGAGTACTTTAAAGGCTATGTATATATTTTAAAGGTACACCGCAAAAGTTGAACCACATTGTATATCAATAGCATAATATTTATATGTATTTATGGCTCTAACAAATATAAATATTAAGAAACTCTTGCCAAACAACTTAGATTGGTGTACATCAGTAATAAATCTTTCATAATAATATGCTCCCTTGAAGGTGACCGTACTGAAACCATTTTTAAAATTTAATTATACCCAAATATTTATTAACGTTTACATTTGATATGCCAGCAATATTTTCAATAGCATAGTTTACTTAGACATCCAGTTTGCATGGTAAACAATAAAAGTTATTTAATTTATTCGTGAAAGTTAATAAACGCAAATTAAATTTAACGAAGTAAAATATCCATGGTAGTAGCAATCACCAGCAGAGTTAGCAACAATTTCATATTCACTTTGGATAAAACCACACGCATTCAAGAAAGAGTGCACTTTCGCAGATAGATGTAATTGAATAGCTATGGGGTATTAAGTAAGAAGGGAACGTACGTAAGTAAAGCCTATTTATACCCAGATGCTTTTAAGAATCTCCAGGCTATTTTGATATTATCTACAAACATCACTTCTACATATACCCTCTATGGATGTTTGGTTTACGTTCAAGTGTAAAAAATAATACGCGTTATAAAGTTGTCGTGGTAGAAAAATAATCTATACAATTATAGTATAATTCTTCTTCAGTTTCGTTGTACGCAAAAGATACTATTAACTATTACACTGTGTGTGAGAAAGGAAAAATCATACGTTAATATCATAACTATATTACAAGCATTTGTAGTTTTAGATAACCATACTAATGCAGGTATTATGATTCTAGCAACAAATTATTCTCTGTTTTCAAGTTATTCT
This sequence comes from Dermolepida albohirtum, assembly GCA_031893035.1. Classification (NCBI taxonomy): domain Eukaryota; kingdom Metazoa; phylum Arthropoda; class Insecta; order Coleoptera; family Scarabaeidae; genus Dermolepida; species Dermolepida albohirtum. The sequence goes on along the minus strand of JAVIWB010005680.1, from coordinate 549,928 downwards.
GCATGAAACAAACTTTTCAGCGTTTTCCATAAAAAAAATCTAAAGAATTTAAGTGTGGTGACCTTGGCAATCAAGCAATCACTAAACTTCTTCCAATCTTTTACTTTCAAGCATTTATTTAACTGTAAGAGCGAATAAGCATGCCATGTATTATAAGGAACTTATTAGATATTCTGAACTCACATGTACTTAAATCGATAGATGCAACAAATAAATAACTTTGTACTTTCTCGAACATTATCCAATATGCTCAATCAAATGAAGTATGACTTTGCACCAGAGAAAAAGAAGGAAGTTCACACAGTTCCGTTTGTAAATATGTCTTATCCAAAATGCTTATTCCGATCTTAATCATATCAAGCATTAGAAAATCACAAACAACGCTCACTGTTTAGTAATTATTACTAATACTTACTTACCAAAATTTAAAAAAGAAAACGTCTACTCTATTTTTTAATACAATAAATCTTAAATAATATGAATAAATGCTATCGATGAGTAGAATAATTATCCCGAACTATGACATTTTATAAAGTCCCAAAAACATTTTAGTTCGATTCTATTTATTACTGATAAGTAAAATGTACACATTTAAGACGGTTGCTATTTCTCGTAACAGAGCCGAACGAATGAGTTCCGCATTTTCCTATCTTCACTGCAGTATTTCGTTCGATGCCATAACTTCAGTAATTTTCTTGATTTATAGTCGCAGGACCGTTTGTTGTGTTGATAATAATCAATATACTACATTGTAGAATGATTATGAATGTAAAAAGGAATAATAACACACTGCCGTTCGTGGACCATGTGAATAAATTAATTGGACAATTCCCAGACCTAAAATAAAGTGGTGCTAAAATAGTTTGTTTAGTGTATGATACCCCGTTCGTCTGTCAAAAGAAAGGAAACTGTTTTGGACATATAAACTGTCATAAACACAAATATAGAAAATGTGGTTAGAGACCTAAGGACCAATTTGTGTTAGATTTTATTTTTATGTGACGGTTGGTAATATACCATTTAAGATGGTGAAGAAGGAAGTTTTGGACAAAACGTATTCCCGACTTTGAATTGCCAAGTGAATTAATGATAAGAAATTATTTACTATCTGCGCGCGAAAAAGTTGAGATCACTACAAAATCTAGTCCAAAGAATAAAAATATGTAATTGAGTTGTGATGAAACTTCAGATTAGCTAGTAATTGTAAAACTACATCAGCGAAACTACTCACAGTACGATAGTAAGTGCATTAAAAAATTTCGGTTAACTACAAATTATGTAGTTTGATACTGATGCAGGCAGTTTACTACATGTGTTGCGCCTGTTATATACATTACATCTGATCGCAGAACTATTCCCAAAATTTACCCAAATAGTTTGGTAACAGATAGAACAAACAAAGTTCTTCTCAAATCTCCCAAACCGATACGGGAATTAGTTCACAAACATTGTCCTGCATTCCAGAATCATCCTAACCTATTCTTACACGTTGAAGAATATGGACAGAAGCAGTGTTCCCTTATAAGCACAATTTTCACAAAGTAAAGTACTTATTATTAAGGTAAGCAAGTTAAAATTGCATAGTGTTTAAGTTAAAACTATTTATTTATACAAATTACATAACAGTCTATGCCACATAAAAATTATAAAATATTTCATTGACACTGTACTTTAAACATGAGAGTGTCTGTGTACTAAAAATGCATCTTTAGCCTTTTAAGTAAAAATTAAATTTTACCACATTAAACCGAATTTTCAGTTTTCCGTTAATACAATTCAAAGACCATTTTAACTATGCCTTTTCACAAAGACATTTTTACAACGAACGTCCTCTACCAAAGATAATGCTGCAGTAGTTTAGCCTAGCTAGTTCAGATTATTAGGACTTGTCTCGTAGGTAAATGTTTAACAATATTGATAGAAAATGTATCTTTTACTGCCAATTATTGCATATTTGTTACGGTGCATATTGTACGACGTTGGCATATGTCAAAGTTTATGCGCCCTACTTAAAAGCTAGCACACATATCGAGGACAGTAAAATCAATTTTACTATAGACATAAATATGATATAAATTTAGCAAAGATGTTCTTGTAAAGGAGTTAAATATACCAAACCTACGCTACATATTTAGAGTTTTGTTACTAAAGCAACACTATGCTTATACCAGGTGTACCGGAAAGTCATTATCGGTTTCTTTAACAGATGTCGCTAGGTTTAACTATGCAATGTTATGATTTGACACATATGTCATTTTAGTCTACTGATATGAAGCTTCAAAGCCATACATGTTATATTTTACGAAAGTAACACTGTCATAGTGTTTGAAAATGTCCAGTTTTGTGCCTGAAAAAGGGCATTTGCTGCACGCATTACTTTTTTTAATTAATCAAAAGAAAAAGCCCCTTAAAGTCATCGTTTGCTGGTAGAAACTTACGGTGAGTATGTTCCAACCATAAAAACATGTGAGGCGTGGTTTCGACCATTCGAACGTGGTAATTTTAATGTGAGAAACAAAGAACGTTCTAGTAGACCGAAAAAGTTTAAAGATGTGAAACTGCAGGAGTTATTTGTTGAAGACTCAATCCAAACTCACAAACAGTTGGCAGAACGTCCGATTATAAGCAATGAGAAAATGAGTGCCAAATCAATTGAAAGACAAATGGAAAATGGAAAAGTTGTCTGTAAAATGCTGCTTCAAAGATATGATCGGAAGGCATTTCTGCATCGAATAGGGTGATGAAAAATGAATTTATTTCGAAAACTCTAAGCGCAAAAAATCATGGTTATCACCTGGCGAAGTCGACACATCGACTTCAAGGCGAAATCTTTTTGATCGTAAGACAATGCTCTGTGTTTGGTGGGACCCGAGTGGCGTGGTGTATTACAAACTGTTGAAACCTGGTGAAACGGTTAATACTGATCACTACCGACAACAAATTATCAATTTCAACTATGCATTGATAGAAAAACGTCCAGAATGGGCCCGATAACGCGCCGTCTTATGTAACAAGCGGTCAAGGAAGCATTAAAAGTACTTGGATGGGACATAATATCTCACCCGCCATACTCACCAGACCTTGAGACTCCGACTCTCACATATTCGCATCAATGGGGCATGCGCTTGCAGAGCAGCACTTTCCCAATTTCGAAGAATGGTTTTGTTCAACGGTCAAACAGTTTTTTTGGGATGGCATCCATAAATTGCCTGAAAGATGTGCGAGATGCGTATAATCAAATGACCAATACTTTGAATGAATAAATTTTTCCATTTTGTTGAAAATTATGTAGTTTTTTTACGAAAACATCAGTAACGACTTTTCGGTACACCTGCTAGTGTACAACCTAGGCAAAGTAGGAAAATAAAACTAAATATTCTCAAATGATCATGGCAAAACATTTTATTTTTATTTATATATTAAACATAGACCAAAATCATAACCTTAGGACACATCGGAATTTATTTATGAGTAAGCTGACAAAACGCCCTAAATTAAATATAAAGATGAGTTGTATGACACGATGCTCATACAAAACTTAACATATCTTCAAATATAAATTTTGAATTGTATATTGTGCTAAATTCAATCGATTTTTTACATTTTAATATTATTCATAGTACTAATTATGAGCTGAAGGAGCTCTTTTACAGAGCTTTTCTGATTTTTCTAAAATATGCAAAAACTTTCTAGGGACATGTAACTCGAAGTTATACCTATAGAAGACTTTAAAATAACGAGCACTAAATAATATATTTTCTTTTTCTAATTATTAATACTTCAGTCTAAAATTTTACAATATCGTGAATTTAAAAAGACAAAATTCGTTACAAAACATTACGTAACATAACTCAGAAAACGAAATTCAGTTTTATTGTCTGCCAAAATTTTTGGCAGAGTAAGGGGCGAAAGAATAAATACTAGATGATTAACGTTTCAAATCAAAAGAAAGGAAAACATTAAATTGTAGAATAAATAAAATAAATAAAATACGTGCCACGTATCTATGAGAATCTCAGAGCCCCATTGGATACCAATAAGAAAGACAGACAAGCGATTCCTATTGACCTTAACACTTTCTTGATTAAAGTTGTTTTTGTTATTGCAATAATTTTCCTTTCTTTTTCTCCGTACTTCTATGAAAAGATCTCTGAACGAGTCTGTCTGGCGATTATTTTTTCCTTTAATGATATAAATAAAGACTAATCAAACGGTATAGACGACACACGACGGAACTGCGACTAATTAACCCAGAGAAACCGGTGAAAATATCGAAGAAACATGTTTAAAACTGCACACATGTTCTTAAGAAACGTTAACCTGCTGCTACGGCACTAGCATTGAAGAGTGGAACCTTGGAGACAAATCGTTCCAACGTAAACAGAGACATGTGTATGTTTAAATGCGACAAAGTCAGAGAAGGATACGATCTAACTTGAAAAAAGTCTCTTAATGTACCACTTACCTAGATATGTACCGCAATTCTGTAATGAGTCTCAATCAATAGCACGTTTGGAAACATCAACAACAAAACAAGAATGGACGACGCACTTTGCAATGAATAATGAACAAAATGTAACAGAAATTAGTTTATTGTTTATCTTAGATACACAAATATCTTCAAAAAGTAAATTAATGATACTTTTTTAGATTTATATCGAAGAGAATTTCACTTTAAATTAAAAAGTAAATGAAATTTTCCTTTTTTGGTGTTAGTTTATTTAAATACAAAAGGTGGAAATATAAATAACACTGTACACTTAGTATTACTTTTACTGTTTATCGCTTCTTATTGAAACGAGAGGAACACCTGTTCGTTGTTACTAAAACATTTCAGGAATCCTTCTCCTGGGCCTTTTTTCTTATTTAACTTGCATACAATCTTTACTGTCTTATGTTGTAACGCGCCGGTTATTAAAGCGTTCAAAAGCTTTCGTATCGCACGGACGGTTCCACGCCGTTCACTGCCTGCAAGACATAAGCCTAGCTGTCTGTTACTGACTAGATTCATGACATTTTTGTGAGAGTAGTAACCGGTTCTGTTCGGGAGATTTCGCAGATCGCACTCTGATGGTGGTGTGGCTTCATCAACATCTCACGAATATAACAAAGCGAACGAAAACAAAAGAAAACCCGATTTTCTTTTCTCCGTGTGCTTCTTCTATTTCGTTCGTACAACGACAGGAATCTTAAACAAAATTATAAATTGTATGATCGTATCGATAAAAATTAGTGACTAAATTAGTGTTACCTCTTTTATAATTAATGTTAGTTTAAAAAGTAGAGTTTAAAGGGGTTTTTCTAAATGTTTGTCCATTTAGCTTAAAAAACACGAAGAACTCAGTAATGCAATGAATACCTTCAAAGCTTTTAGATGATTGAGTTTCTCATACTCATTTCTACAGTATCTAATACCTCTAGTAGCTAACATAATATTCTTGCAGCTTCTATGCAAAAAATCATTAATACTTCCTTGCACATCTATATTTCTGAAATTGTGGAAACGTACTGTCTCTACTTTCAAGAAAGCTGATGTTCCATTTGTTTCTAATTTTTCCAAAGTACACGACAAATATTTGTGAAGTGACATTTCATTCTTTTTTATATTTCTTTGGGGTAGCACGGTTTTCTCTAGAAGTAACTTTCACACAATATGTTAGTGACATTATTGATCATCAGGTTTAAATTAATTGCATTTATTTAGGCTTGTTCCTTAGGCTTGTTGTTTTGATACTATCACTTAGTGCTGATGAGTAAACTCTCTTATTTTGGGTTTTCCTCCTTACTTCTTATATTTACAGACGTATCTGAACAATAGGTTCAACTGTCTTCTTCATAATAGCTTTTTTCTTTTTATGTTTACCTATGAAGGTCCCCAAGGTTCGCTCTTAGGTCCACTATTATTCTTTCTTTTTATAAATGACCTACTTGTAAGTTTATAATAATAATAATAATAATAATAATAATAATAATAATAATAATATATTTATTGCCCAACAGGTGAACCCAATTACAGGACAACACATTGAATACAATTAAAACGAAGTACATACAGTCAAAATAAATATCCAAAGTAATTAATAATGTAAAAAATAAACAATACCACTAAGCAATAATAATAACTTAAAATAATAGAAAATTAAGAATACTAGAAAATTAAGAAGTAAGGGAACCGTCAAAAATATCCCTGTAGAATTAGTTGGCATTCAACGCCATGTGATACAGGGAAGCCTTCCAGAAGAGATTCGTCCTCGGCGTGCCGTAAACAAACGTGGCAGTCAATCCGACCATTCACCAGCTTGTAAATAAAACGAGCACTGTGTCCGGCTCTACGTTCCTCCTGTGATTGAACATTGTGCTACTCCAACATAACATTATAATCAACGCCACGCTCAGGATACATGCCTGAGGACTTGAAAGAAAGGAATTTCAAAAATCGACGTTGAACGCGTTCGATTGCATTTATCTGCTAACCGTATAAGGGATACCATACAATCAACCCATATGCCAGCTTACTGATAACCAATGCAAAGAACAGTATTTTCAATAAGCTAATATCGTTAAAAAACTGAGTTATTCTCATTATAAAGCCAACACTCTTAACCGCAGAACGACAAACATTTTGAATATGTAGCAAAGAAAAGTTCTAGATCCTTGATGGAGTCAACTTTCATAACAGTGTGTCAATCCAGGGAGAATGAGGACGAAATGGAAGATAACTTACGGGTAAATGATATGACAAAACATTTGTCTATGTTCAAAGAAAGACAATTAGACTTAGACCAAGCTGAAATAAGGTCTAGACTCGCTTGAACTCGATTAACATCTTCAATGGAAGAAACAGTTGCAAAAATCTTTACGTCGTCGACATAGCACAAGGCAGGACAAGGCGAGATCAATAATAAATCTCCTGGACAAACCCAGATGATTAACCAAATGTTGTTGAAGTAAATCCATTGTAGAATAGATAATTGAGTCACTTTTCAAGGTAGGATTGTGTTAAATGAAAGAGGCAAGCTACGAAACCATAACAAGATAATTTATCCAGAAACATACGATGATATAGTGACTTTTCCCTTTCTCTTATTGAATGAATAAGATAAATGAGTGAAGTACTGTTTAAAATTGCTTTAATTTCAATTTTCATATTCAACACATATGTATACCTCTCCGTAGTTAAAACATATGGATTTCTTTTGCAGTCTAGCAAATTCTTTAATATTACCAATTTACTCATAACCTTATATTTCGCATTTATTATAAGCAGGCTTAAATATGAATCTATTATTTGGTATCCTTTTTACGCTACTCAAGAATTTATTGTGAAAAAAATAATGCGGAGTTTCAAAGCTCTTGTACTAGGAAACTTCTGGTATTTATTCGGATAAAGAAATTACTGACAAATATTCTTTGTATGTATAATTTATCTTTACCCCTTCCTTGTGAGCAAATTTAATTATTGCTTTTCATTTTTCTATATAAGAGAAGAAGAACCTATATTGTACTCGAAAATGAAAAATGTCATTTAAATTAAATTTTACCTCTACTAAAATATTCAGAAACCCCAGTTTAAAGTGTACAATTTTGACAAGTGATTGCCATGCTTTCGAATTCATTTATTGTTTGAAGTTGTATATATATATATATATATATATATATACAATGAAGATTATCTTACATTGGGGACAAAAGTAGGGGCAACATATGCTACAGAAAGTAACTTGGCGAATAGGAGTAGGAAACAAATTAAAGAAGATACTGGGTAACGTGCACTAAGGAAATAGAAAGTGATTTATATGAGGCTCAAAGAAAAGTCTGGACAATGCTAAAACGGAACAAACTCGATATAAAACACACCATACGAACTAATTAGCTTAATTCAGGGATGTCAAACAGTCTTTGAGAATTTATATCAAGGAGAAGACTAAAATAAATGAATATTCGAGGAAAAGGAAAAGGACAATTAATAAGTAACTTTAACATAGAACAAACATATTAAACAATAGACAAACACTCAAAGATTGGAAAAGAAGCACAATTCGAATATTCAAAAAGGACGCTATATTCATTGTGAAGCAGATATCGGAAAAAGCTAAGAAATTTACAGTTCTACATATACGTGTTTGGTAAAATTATACAGGCCTTCAACAGATTATCATTAGCTGATATTATAAAAATACTATATGAGAAGCAGACAAACAAAGATTACTAAAATCATAAATGATATTAACGCAAAATGTTAAACGAACATAACGATGGGATATGTGCTGAGCAACGAAGTAGGACTAAATACCAGCACAAGACAAGGCGATTCAGTTAGACCCTACGATTCTTCAATCTGGAAGCAAGAAAATTTAAATATGATCAACACAACCACGACAAAATGGTAGCTTTAAAAGAATTACTAAAATGAAAACTGAAAGTACAAGGAAGTGTTATTGAAACTGTAATTGAAAAGTCTATGGAAACAGAAAAGGAAGTAAAAGAGAAAACTGAAAAGTCACAAATAGCAGAATCCTTAAAGAATATAATATGGAAAAACAAGTGCCTACAATTAAAAGGAAAACAAGGATTTATGAGAAACCAGTAAGACCAATCTTCACATATGCCGTAGAAATAAGAGCATAAGCAAAACAACATAAATGACGAGGACGACCGAAGTAAATGTGAGAGGTATACACGAGAAATTATCAACGATAGAATGCGAAGTAAAGATTTTCTTCAAATAAGTAATATCCAGGAAATATCAACATGAACTAGAACTAGCAGACAAATATTGGATGGGACGATAGACTAGCAAAGCGAGCCAAACTTAACAATCTTTACAGAATAAGGACAAGGGTTAAACCATCCATTGGTGAAAAAACTGCTCAACGTCTACTTCGGTCAAGGTCTAACTGGAACAAAACAGGCTATTACCCTACACATATAGGACACGATATAAGCAAGAAGAAGAAAATAATTTTCTTAAATTGTAAAATTGTTGGGGCTTAAATTCAAGTACCATATGCGTTACCAGCAGTTACCAAATAACTAAAAACTTATGTAAGATCCCCAACTTATTGACAAGTATCGAGTTTATGCTGACGACTAAAAATTTATTTGAAGATATCATCAGTAAAGGACTGTGACCTGTTACTTGAATTCATTACTAGAATAGCGTAATAATAATAAAACGTATTTAAACTAAAGCTATAAAGCTATGTGGCTTTATTAACAAATATGCTTCAATTTTTCTAATGTTCTCTCTATCATAAAATTATTTAACGGTTAGATCAATCATTGAGTACTTTTGATTAGTTTGCTTTATTAGTATGCGACCATGCATTACTCTATGATATTTACAGTAAATATCAATAAAACGATTACATTTATCAAGATCGCTTGCAGTTGTTGGGCATGCAATCTCTGATAGAAGGAAGAATGGTACTCATTAACAACTTTGGATTTAGCGTACTTAGCAATAACAGAGATTGTCTCAAATTGGTGTCTTTATTATCATTTCACGTATCTTTGTACTACTCTTGCGAGTCGACCATTTTCTAGACACGAAATCATAGTAAGCAGTGCAACGTTGATAAAATAATAATAATATAATAAATATATAAATAATAAAATAATTGCTGAATTAAATTCAACAGTTATGTGTGATTCAACTAATTCCAGCTTTACTAATTTAAATTAATTAATAAAATAAGTTATGTTAATTTTAATTTTATAGAGATTATGTGTGTTAGATTACTTTTATAATATTTATAATACTTTCATTTTTAATATTTTTATAATTCAGGTTAATTAATTACTTGAACTACTTGAACATATTTCTGCTATACACTAAATAAGTAAATAAATAAATTACTCTTTAAAATAATTATACATCATTCATCTACTAACACCTAAACATACATACATATATAATCCAGCCCCTTTCTACCTTTCGGTGTAGGGTACACCTACACTCAGTTTCATTGTCACTTTCTCATCTCACTGTGCTTGTTTGCCCATATGCACGAACTCTGCCCATTTCCTTTTGTCTGGCGCTAATATCTTAGCCTCTTGCCAGTTTTTGTGTTTCTTCCTTAGTATTTCCTCCATTGTCTCGTCCCAGCTCCTGCTTGGTTTTCCTCTCTGTTTCTTTATATTTGTCTTTGCTTGCCATATCTTTTTTGTTTGTCTGTTAGGTCCCATTCTGATTAAATGACCAAACCACCTCATTTGTTGTTTTTCTATTGAGCTCTTTATTGATTCAACTTCCAACATTTCTCTTATACCTCATTTGGTCTCTTCTTGTGACTCCCACTATCCCTCTCAGGAACTTCATTTCCGTTGCATGTATTTTCGACTCCTGTTTCTTCGTGAGGATCGAGCTTTCACACCCAAAGTCAATATGGGTTTAAAGAACGTTTCGAATACCGTTATTTTTGTTTTTTTGTTTATTTCAACACCTAAACAACGAACAGTTAAATAATGTGAATATACACGTCGGATTGGATTTGATTAAGTCTTTTAGCAGTACACATGTCAACGCATATATCCTTTATGTTCCTTTTTTCTTTTTTTAGGTCGAGTAGTCTGGATGATTCAGGAACTTCAACAGGTACATCAAATAAAGTTTTCCAATTGAAAAATAAATACCGTTAACTAAAATGAAACTCCTCGAGAACTTATCGCGTTCTGAAGAGGTTAAAATTGAAAAATGTACTGAGATGCACTCCCAAAAGTTTTTAACAAATTAGTCAAACAAAAAAGGACAAAAGTGGTAATCGTTAATAATTAAATTAATTAATTTAATTAATTTCAAATAATGTATTAAGTGCTTGGCTAGTTTCTAAGTGGAATTGCTGCATATACATATTTAAATGAAATACATTTGAATTTAAAATTGTATTTAAAGCATTGACCCCATTACGAAATGTCCCTACAAAACATTCCCAATTTGTAAATAATATTGATATCATCTTATGCGTAAGGCTGATGTGTTTATATATTAAAATTCCAAAATACTTGCTTAATTTATGTAGAGACACGTGTCTGCTTAAATGAAATCAACCAGAAATCTACGAGCACAAGAAAAAAACACGTTACAAAATTCCTAATTAATTCTATTAATTATTTCTCTGTATATTACGTAATTCCTATTTAAATTAACGTGAATTGGACGTAGAACGTACCCAAATTGCATAATATGTTTTTGAAAATCTTAAGCCTTCCTATGTATTTATTAATGGAGTACATCATGTAGACTCCTTTTCTGGTTTATAATTAGGCCAGCCGAAATAAACAAGATTAAATCAATCACGTGATGTTTCGCCATAGTCTTAAAAAGTTGTTTATTTTCTGATATGCACGTACACAACACTTAACAGGTATTTCATCTACTTAAGATAATATATGTATGTATGTATGTAAATATATTAATGGCAATAAAAAAATATATATACCTCTCTGTTCTTTCTTTTTTGCTTTTGACAAGAAAGTTCTAGATAAATACTAGGAGTTATATTACATCAACGCGTTCCAAAGATTTTACACTTTACTTCCCGCAATTAAAATCTAAAAAATCAAGAAAATTTATGCGAAATAATAAATACAATATAATGCGCATTTAAGTCCCTTTGACTCGCAATTCATATTAGACTGAAAAAGTCACATTTATATTTGCTGCAAGTAGTAGTGTGTGGCGAATTTTAATGCTATACGTGACGTTTTTCCCGATGAGAAACAATACCATTAATTTTGAACATAATTTTAAACATTAATTTTCATTTAAGTCTACGTTAAATTACGCGTCGCTGATGTAAATGTAACACCACTTAAAAGCAAATTTCATGCACATATGAATCACCAAGACAAATCTACGTGCACCATATTCCTCTCAGACCAGTTTCCATTTTTTCATGCTTTGGGGTACTATTTAAGAGGGCGAATTTAATTAAAAGTCAGGCAAAGTCGCTTTTACAGTAGCGAACTTTCCTCCCCGACCGGAATGAATGTCAAACCACCTTGTAGTGAGCGCTCTTTGATGGAGAGAATCTTTTGACCGCCTTTACAATCACTAACCCCGCTCATCTGAAACACCATTCGCGCGCGAAATGCGTCTTGTTTTCCCATGTTCCGGAGCCGCCCATCACAATGGTGTCTAAAACCATACGAGAGGACCCGCCACAACTATAGATGCGACCAACTCGTTCTACCTTAGACAGCTCTTTTTTCCGTCATTTGCCCGTCCGCGAGCATCCACAATCATTTCCTGTATAGCAATCCGCAGCAGCTCTAAAAATCGCGCGCTCAGAACAGAATTTTGTTGTTCCTTTGGCGGAGTTACATAACTCTAGTATTTATTCCCCCGATCGCGGTTCATGTCGTTTCAACCGCGTATTATTTCACTTTCGCTTTTTATATTATAAATTAGTTTTTAATTAGTTTACACTTGTTTTAAAACATCTTCTTTATTGTATTTTAGCACGCTATTGATTCAAAATTACCTTTGTTTTAAAATGTAAAGCAATTGATTGATTTGTAAATAAATATCATATAAAACCTACCTTTTATTTTTCCTACATTACTCACCTATCGTGCATAAAAATTATCTAACACTAGGTACAGGAATACGAAAGAACATATCAACACACAATTATCACAAGTTTACTGTAAATTCCCCAATAAGTTCGGTAAAGTAGAACTCGTCAATTGTGTATGCGCCCTCTGGCAACTAGAGTAGAAAACAACCTTGTCAAAGGATAAATACAATTTTAACTTATAAAGTAATTGAAATATATTTTAATTAATTCGTAAAAATTAAGGTCATCGCCTGTAGACTTTTACATAATTCTTCTAACCACAGGACAAGCATTTCGTCACTTAAAACCAAAGATCAAACGACGGCAAAGCACATTATAAGTCGAAAACAAATTGTGAAAATAATCATATCAATCTACAATCATGGGTAGTTTTAACACTACACATCCTTAAGTGGCACCAGTCAAAACGATCAAATGTTTCCAAATCGATTATTTATGTTTTGGTTTTATCAATTGATTTCTTTAAAATTGTCATTGAATCGAATCTCGACATTATTAAAAAATATAATAAATAATGTCATTTAAGTCTATTGTCGTCAACAATTTTCACCCAATAACAAGATTGCACAAAATTGCTTCTGCCTAATATAAAATTCTTTAGAACATAAATTATTTGATAATTCCTTCTTTCATAACCTTATTATTTATTTTGTTCTGTTTTAGCCACATTATTATTAATTGACGTATTTTACAAAGTAGAAAAAATGCAGGAACTGTGACTGTAACTGATGACGGAAGAACTCAGTGTTATGTTGCTAACAGATTTATGGTATCACCTACCACAGTTTAACACCTGTGTGCACGCTTTGTACAGGCAGGTGCATACACTAGATGGCATGCACGTCGTAGAAAAACTAACTATTAAGATAATCTTTTTATTATGTCATTATGCTTAAGAAATCGACTTGCAATTATTATGGAAGTCAGAAATAAATTACAGCTTGTACGTAACATTAATATTAACAAACGGTTAGAAATAGGTTAAGGGACGAGAATCTTGTATCACAAAGGCCCGCTTTAAAAGAACAGTTCGAGGAGCATCCAATAGTTCGACTGCGATTTATAAGTAACATCAAAATTAAAATGCAATTAATTGGAGACGTGCGCTATTTACAGACGAGTCTAGGTTTTACTTGAGATCTTTCGATGGACGAGAAAGGTTTGGTGACGAAGAGGAAATCATTTTGCCGAGTGTACAATTTACCCAGGAGTAAGCTTCCAAGGGAGTTCTGCTATGGTGTGAGCGGGTATAAATATTGAGACACAAACAGAGTTGTACATTGTTCCCAAGAGTATATAAATGAAACAATGGAAAATTATGTAGTACGTTATGCACCGCTTTTAGACAATAACTTTGAGACTAATATCTCGCAGGCGCCATAACCAGCACATAGTCTGGATTTAAATCCAATAGATTATATATGGGATATGATCAATAGAAGTATTAAAAACTGTGTTTCTGCTCGCAGAATACTGGATAGTAAGTACTCTTGGAGATGTCGGAATGAAATAAAACACTTAATTCAAGACAAGTCTAGAAGACAACACAATTACCTAAGCTCGTGAAGGCGACATTCAATATTAATATGTAATGGGCTATTAGATAATTATATTTTTTGCTTTGATATTACGTTCCTCTGATATTCTGTAATTAATAACATTTTATTTTATTTGCTTTTTGTTAATAAACAATTGATACGTCTTAAAAAGCTATTTAAATTAGTAAAAATAGTTTTTAACTGTTTACAATTCACACTGGTTTAATCCCATAATTAAAGGTTTTAGGCATTTTTTTCTTGAAAACCATTAGTGGCCTGTTTTTTGTGCCAGTGAGTGCATATCAGAGCATCAAATAATTTCTCCTGTTTTGTTTTTCTATACATTTGAAGCATGTAAATTATGAATTCTATCCTTTTCACATTCCATTGCAAGCTATCGTTTTCATTTCATTAATATTCTCATTATTTTCTAATTTTCATTACTCTTTCTATTTCAAAGTTTTCCTTAAGTATTTTTCATTAAATCTAAATATGTATTATCTATCCCTATCTAATTGCCACTAATAAAACTATTGAAAACGTTACTTTTCAAAAATAAATCTTTATTCTAGGTTTAAGAAGTATTTATTTTATCAATTAATCACATAAAATCATCGCTCATTAAAAGTGAAATGAAAACGATGTTCACTTAATCTTTGGGCTAATATAGCAAAATACAATATTTTGCATTAAATAAGAATAGTTTTGAAACCGTTTTTCTCATATTTCAGAAGGTACGTCAGTTGCCTCCCTATAGCAAACGTTAACAATTAAACGAAATAAAAAGTATTACTATGTATCCTTTGGAGAATTTTAGGCAAGTACACCTCAGCGTACCACTCAGAATTTATTCAGAGAGGAAAAATTTTTGTATAAACTACTTTGACATGAAAGAAAAAACGGGTAAGACTGCAAAAGAGTATGTTATATTAGTAGGCGTAGATAGCCATTATTTTTGTGTGAAATCTAAACGTTTGGACAATAATTTGTTCACACCTAAATCTTAATTTGAAATGTTCATAACTGCTGTCTCTGATAGTTCTTTTGTAATAAACGAAACTCACAACGAATTCCCGACTCCAATGAAATTCTTTCCACCAGAATTTTACTTGCTAATGTGATGGAGAATACCCATCATTTACAGCAGTTTCATCAATCATGGGTGAAATTTTTTGCTATTTCTCCCTTTTCAAAAATTTTATAGCATATCAATGTTCAAGTTCTAGGCCATTCATTTTTAGTATTCAAATTTTAATAAAAACTGCCAAAATCATGGAATTTTAATACCATCTGGTCAGAATATGTAGGTACATTGCGATCATATAGGTTCCGTATACCCAAATGATCATGCCTGATGGATTTAATCGCTTTCAAACGAATACACAGAATTGCTTGACTCAGCAAACAATATTATAAATATTCCTTTACCAGTTTTTACAGAATTGCAGTATTTTTGCTAAATAAGGTTCAAACGCCGCCGATTCTTTAAAGATTCATTCCCAAAATAACATATACATATACTCATATATATATATATATATATATATATATATATATATATATACAATCTAACAAAACAGTATAAAATGTTTTCAGCTCATTGAAAGAGTTTTACAAAAAATTACAGCTTCCAAATGCTCATTATTCAATTGTAAGTGTCTTCATAACGGTGCTTGATTGAAAACAATACAGTTAGGGTTGGTTGGTTAGACCTAACATTAAAGGATTTTTTTTGTATTTTGTATAATGACAGTAAAAGTAAACAATATAAATAATAATAAAAAATATTGTGTAGAAATTCACGCTTATCGATATCTATGTATGTATGTATATATGCATAGTGGATCACAGAAAATAGTCTAGCTAGAGTTAATAAATATAAACATATAATTATATTCTTTTACGATGGGAATTAATGAAAAATTATTATTTTCTGCTATTCCATCGATAACTAAATTTAAATAACGATGGATATTTATTTGTCATACCTTGTACATATGAGACTTTTAAGTTTCTTTTCTATTATTTTTTATTGAACAACAATGTTTAACTGAAGCTCTTAAAATATATATTTTCTGAAAATAATTAGCCACGTATAATTTAATTTTTCTTTAGACAATAAACCGTTCATTGGTTTCTTTGCAATAAAATGTAATAAATTTATTCTAATAAAAATTACTAGAAGTCTATGGCCCTATTACAGATTTAAAATGGGCATATTGTTCTGAGAATTATTCGCTTGAATTGATATTAGTAGGTTACGTGCTCGGAGTTCAGATTAAATTAAATACCAGAATATGATCTTAAAGTAAACTGTAAAAATAATCACGGGTGCTATGCTGTTCATTAAAGAAAGGTAGGAAAAAACAGGCCTTAATTTCAGACAAGATTGATAAAAAAATACAAATACATTCTTTGCTTAAACAAAAAGTTGAGTATGTAATTCAGTTCTATATAACTAAAACCATGGTCATGGCGATAGTAATACAATATATTAATCAATGCATACAGGAACTAGTTTTATTAATTTTGTTTAGCTTAAATTGTCTATATTTTGACTAACAAATGGTTTCCCTCAATTCCAAATTAATCATAATATAGATTTTTAAATTCTAATAAACTTACTCACGAACTTATTATAGCCACTCATCACAATTTACGGTGGAAGTAGTGATCTGTCAAGAGCTGTATTTATTGCTCAAAAAAGAAAGCTCAATCTCAGGCAGTCATAAAAAGATGATTTTAGTGGTAATATGTACAATATATACTATATATTATTTTTAAAGTATAAGGAATTATTTAATAAGAATACCTGGAAGTATGAATACACGGTTAAATTGTTAGTGCGACTCAAGACAGACTCTAAATTAATGCAATCTTACTCATTTACGCTCAACTTCATTAAGTTAAGACCGTTGAAATTCAAAATAGTAAATTCAATCTCTATTTTGGAGAAACACTTTTAGAACCTAACTTATAAACGTATTAGATAAAATCTTCTACTATTTAGACATTTAATTTAACTATAATAGAAAACACGAAAAAAACCAAGAACTTTATTTACAATGAGTAATAATTGCCCCACTACAAAGTAGCATAATCGTAAATTGTATAGATATATAATTTTTTTTAGCTTATTGCAAGGAGACGGAGAGATAAGTGAACACTTTTCTGAAATTTTTAAACAGTTTTACACAGAAATATTAAATTTCTGTTTAAAAAAGAACAGGTTGCGATCACCATTAGATGAAAACATTTCACAAGCCTTCACACACTGACACAAACTATACACAATTTATTCTCACACCCATAGTCACCCAAACTTGCAGATTTTCACCCGATGATCCATAGATTCACGAACATGCCTACATATGTCAAGAAGAACATTTTGAATGACATGTTATCCCAAAGCGAAAACAATACTGTTGTTTTATATACTCGTATTATGATACACCAACGATAAATAAAAGGTGTTCCAATAAAACATTTTATTTTCAATAGCCCGCCATTTTAACAGTTGTCATGACTCAACCTGTAACTACTTGACACATGACAAGTAAAAACTACGCCATTAATAAAAATGGAACGATATACTCTTCAACAGCGCAATGAAATTATTAAAATTCACTATAAGAATGGTGAAAATTTCGCGATCGCAGTTCTCAAAACTAAAGCATTTTTGGGTCGACGTGAAACTCCTTCTCGGCCAGCAATTGTGAAACTGGTGGAAAAGTTTGAGCTATTGTGACAAGTTAGTAATGTGAACAATCAAACTCGTGCACGTCGCTCAAGAACAACAGAGAATATTGCTGTTGTAGCCCATAGCGTTGAGGAAAACCCAGGTTTGTCCATTTCTCGTCGATCTTTGGAATTGGGCATTCCACAAACGACATTACACCGTATTTTGCATAAAGACTTAGGTCTTAAATCTTTTAAAATTCAGTTAATACAAGAACTCACGCCTACTGACCATCAACAACGTCGTCTTTGGTGATTGGGTCCTTGAAATGCATCAAACTGATCCGGAATTTCATCGCAAAATCATCATGAGTGATGAGGCCCATTTTCATATCGGAGGCTACATTAACAAGCAGAATTGTCTCATTTGGGGCTCGGAAAACTCAAGCATTATTGTTGAAAAGCCTCTCCTTCCTCAACGTGTGACTGTTTGGTGCGATTTTTGATCTGGCGGGGTCATTGGACCTTACTTTTTCGAAAATGAGGCTGGAGCTACTATTACGGTGAATGGATTGCGCTTTCGAACGATGATGAACGATTTTGTATGTCCGGAATTGGGAGATATTGATGTGGACGACGTTTATTTTCAACAAGATGGCCCTACGTGTGTACCACACAAGTAACGACACCATCGCTCTTTTGTGCGAAAAGTTTCCTGACCGTGTGATTTGTCGAAGAGGCGATCACAATTGGCCACCAAGATTTTGTGATTTAACACCTTTACACTTTCTTCTTTGGGTCTACGTGAAGGATAAGGTCTATGCCAATGGCTCACAATCGATTCAAGACCTCGAAGATGGAATTCGTGAAGCTATCGAGGACATACAGCCGCAAATGGGCGGATTGTTGATTGAAAATTTCATGAAAAGAATTGGTCCTGCAAGCGTAGCTGTGGTGGCCATTTGGCTGATGTTGTTTTCCATTATTAATGGCATACCCTCCTCTTTACAATTAAATAAACATCTGATGACTTCGCTTAAAAATACTCGATTTTTTTACATATGAAAATTAAACCTCTTATTCGAAGACCCTTTATTACTAAGGCGTTAGACATCTCATATACGAGGGAGCGTTTTTATATTCGCGGAATGGGGGACAAGGGGTGGAAATAAAAAAACCAAATTATTTTTCTTTTTCAATATATTCACCTGCAAGACGGATACATTTTTCACATCTTTCAATTAATTTATTTATACCCTCATAAAAAAATGATTTCTCTTTATCTGCAAAATACGCCGAAACTGCCTCCTTGACTTCATCATCGGCAGTAAATTTTTACCCCGCAGCTCTTTTTTCATTTTCGGAAACAGGTAATAATCACTCGGGGCCAGGTCTGGGCTGTAGGGTGGGTGATTCACAATTTCGAAGCCCACCTTATGCAGGGCAGCTAACGCAACGCGGCTCTTGTGGACGGGCGCGTTGTCGTGCAAAAGCAGAACACCTTTTGTCAATTTTCCCCGTCTTTTCTCTTTAATGGCTTGTTTTAGTCGCTCTAATATTGAAGCGTAATATTCTCCGGTTATAGAAACACCTTTATCTTTATAATCAATCAACAATAATCCTTCCGAGTCCCAAAATACCGTTGCCATGAGTTTCCCAGCTGATTGTGACACTTTAAATTTCTTGGGAGGTGCTGTGCCCTTTTTATGCCACTGCATGGAGTCTTGTTTGGACTCAGGTTCATAATGATGAACCCAAGTTTCGTCTCCAGTAACAATTCCACTCAATACATCATCCTTGTCTTCATCACAGACGTCCAAAAATGCACGCGAACACTCTACGCGCTGTTGTTTTTGCGGCGGCGTGAGCATTCTCGGCACCCATCTTGCGCTGACCTTAGACATGCCGAGATGATCGTGTAGGATTTTAAAAATTGTTGTATCGGATACTCCAACCATTTCTGCGAGTTGTTTCTTCTTTAGTCGAGCATCTTCGAGTACAATTTGTTCAACTTTTTGGATAAGTGCTGGCGTGGTCACCTCAATGCTCCTGCCCGGCCTCGGGTCGTCTTCAAGGGATTCCCTTCCTTGTTTAAATAAACTATGCCACTTGTACACCATGGTTTTTCCTGGACAAGAGTCGCCGTAAACTAATGACATCTCATTCATTATGGTCGCGACTGATTTTCCTTGCCTGGTAAGGAACTTTATAACGGTACGATATTCGATTTTTTCCATATTTCACTTTTCACTCCTGATTATGTTACTTGGTTGACGATAGCTCAAAGACTAACTGTCTAATAACAATGAAACTTCGTATTTATACTAACCATGAGTCGCTGCACAGGCCACGCCCCCAATGCGCCTACTCACCCCTCTACAACCCGCTCATTCCGCGAATATAAAAACGCTCCCTCGTACTTACATACGTAAGCTATAAAACACTCTAAAAAGTATAATAGGCGCAACACTACTAAAGTTAATAAACTAATAAATGTGTTGTATGCGGAACATGTACGCTAATATATGTAGGGCAAACAGGAAGAGATTTTAATACAATATTGCAGGAGCATTATAGACGTTTTAGCCTGAAAAATATGGTTAAATAAAATATTCTAAGCTAACTTATCTAGAGACAATTGAAATTAACAAGCGAAGAAAAAGTCCCCCCACTATGTTTGTATACATATGTAGACACTTTAATTAACGGTAAATTTGTAAATATAAGGTTATTTATTTTAAATGTTTTTGAACATTGTTTTTTATGTTTTTTCATTATGGGCATAATCAAATATTATAGAAGATTACTTAAGTTATTGAAAATTTCATAGATGCACTTTTATATTATATTATAATTATTATCATTGTTTTCTTCTTTTGTACTAACTTTTGATTCCGAAGAACGATAAAGATATATTATTGTTATGATTGCATTAACGAAACTGTATATTTGAGCATCAAATGGGAACAGAAGTAATTTTATATCCTATTAGTAGAAAACTATGTTTCATTAACGGTATGCAAACGATATAATTCCAATAAATTCAATTGCATTAACTCACACATTAAGAACAAACAATATTATTGTATTTACAAGTACAATATAATTTATACAAGTTTCTAGTATCCGTTCCATTTACGTCGTTTTAAATTATTGTCTACACATTTATCTACGATGCAGATAATCTAATGCAGTATTTTTATCAACGCAAACCATGTATAAGTATGCATTAATAGAAGTATTTATTTAAGGTCAACGCTAAATATGTACAGGAAGGTTAAGGAATTTCTCTCACAATTTCTGTGTTTAATTTGAGCAGTACCCAATTGATTAAAAGTGGTTATAACTTAGATTTTAATTAGTTTAAGAGAGTTGATAATCCTACCATATTATTCTGACAGTATCAATCATAATGTCTGAAAACCTGGTAGCTAATTCAATTGCATAACTTGCAATGAAGATTACAAATAAAAATATTGAAGTAGTTGATATTCTATCCAAAATTACATTGACAATTCAATAGAGACCTGTTAATAGAATATAATATTGGCTACAGCACAAAGCAGCGTTGAAAGTTTAACACATACGCAGTAGAAATACCTATACCAATACTAAAAAAATTTACAACTTTTCTGAGAGCGATTGACAACTGACAATATGTAAAAAGTGAAGAAACATGCACCAAAATGAGTGCTGGTGACGATAATGCTAAGTCAATGAAATAAAGAAAGATGTCAACAACTTGGATTCTCAACCTATTTAATGCTGAAAAAGCGCCGAGATGCAGTTCCTATTGTATTCTTAGTCGAACAGAAAATAATCTAAACTTAATCTTATTGCTATGTGCTGGTGAAAATGAAAGCATTACTGTTCATAAAACACAACGTTTAAATCATAAATGGGTTTATACTTCAAGAAAATGTGTAACCCCATACCGTCACCATAATTTCATATTAAATTGGGACAATAAATTCTACGGAATTGGACCATTCTTACTAGAATCCTGACTTAAGTCCTAACAACTAATATCTGTTCTGAGAACCCGAAGATATAGTAATCCAAAACAGTTTAAGATCAACAATCAAGAAGTAGAATTTATGTGCAAATAACTCTATGATCGCCCAACGTCTTTTTTATGAAAGTATCATAAAAAACTACATACTCATTAAAATAAATATGATGGCCAATTAGAAAAGTAACCTTCCTTAGTGAATAGCTCAAGAATTGGTAAAAACATGACGCCGTTTTTCTCACACTATGCATAGTAACTTAGTATGCCACTAATTGTACTAGGGGGAAGTCGTGCATGAGTTCATTAACCTGTTACAGTATTTCAAAATCGACACTCCAATACAAAATTTTGATAAGTACTGTGATAAGGATTTTGTTAGCGAAACGGTTTACGACAACAATCATCAATTGTGAAATTTTCAAGCAAAGGAAATTGGTACATATGTTACAGGAAATTGGTATCTAAAATGCGCTTAATTTGTTATACGTTGTTAATTCAGTAACGCTCCACAATTTAAAAATAGACGCTCCAATACAAAATTTCGCTAAACATGTAGTACATGCTGTGGTTTTTGTTGACGAAACGCCTTAGAGCAACAATCACCAGTCGTGGAATCTGTAATGTTTATAAACAAAATTAAATTGATAATAGTGCTACAAGATATTAGGGTGTGCGTAATAAAAGAAGCCAAACACGAACCAACTGCTACAAGTAGAATAGAAGTGGCCGGCTATCTGCAGTCAACCACTAACCATAGACGTTGCATAGAGGATTCGGAATTCTAACAGGAAGCCCGGTGGCGGCGAGATTCTACATCACGAGCACGCCAGCTCACAATATACATAGAAACGCCTGCTTGAAATCACACCAACACACATGGGCATGCAAATCAGGAGGACGCACCTCCAGACACACACACACACGAGCGTGCACACACACATCTACAATACGGATACACACTGCACAAACACGAGTACGGGCGACACATTACACACTCAAACACTTGCGCGACGTATGCAAGGTGAGCATTTGTAGATCTACGGAATGAATATCTGAGTGATCGTATTGAGTGGAGAAGCTATCGGGTTCTCTGTTGTTACTGGGGCCTAAAATCCCAAAAGGAGGAGAGATGGTGGAGAGATTCCACCGGGAAGAGGAAGGCCAAGACTAGCGAGCGGAGAAAAGACGATGGTGAAGAACGATTCATCAGCCTCTCGACCTGAAGGGGTGTGTATAAATGAATATTGGACACTTTAGTGAATGAGGAGCGGACTACTTCCGCAGGATAGGAGAGGAATTGTGAATATTATTTAAGCAGGACACGGCCAAAGCTCTAAATGGGGCCATTTAGAGCTTTAGATAAGACTAGTTTAGATTTAGATAGTAAGTTTTGTAGTAAGTAAAGATAATCCGGTGTAGTGCCACAGGCGGAGCACCGGATTCTAGGACAAATATTGTCAATTATTAAAGTTTTTCTAAATAAAGAGTCAATTATGAACTCATTCAGAAAATTGCTTCAGTAGATAGCTAAAACAATCACTTCACAATATCTGAACTTTCCGTACGAAGTCTATAGATTTCCCAGACTACTTTGTGTGAGTTAGTCACAGAAAATTAATTAGACTACCAGAAATTCTTTGCTTGGTAAATATCTAAAATTCTTTCTCATGTGTTAAGGCAGAGCAGGAGAAAACTTTCTTAGCAGAATTGTATTCGAAAATGAAATTTCGACGCCTCACGTGAACGCCGAAAAGCAATAGCAGTTGCTGTAGTAGACTAACTTCTGCTACATTTTTGTAAAAAAAGCAAGACTTGTTAAGAGATATGGCAAATATCTAAATTTGAAAGGTAATTTTATCTACATTCGTATTTGAGTGAGAACTAATTGGAGGTTATTTTCCGAATTACCCTCGTGTCTAAAGAGAAGAAGATTATGTAGAAAAGTGATCGTGACAATCACATTTTGTTATGCTTGCAAATAAAAGAATTCTTGTTTAAATTTGACTAATCCTGGCATAAAACTTTGGTATCGTATGTTAGTTGATAAACTTGGATACTGAAATGTAGAGCATGTACATGGATCGAAATTACATAATTTATTTATTCATGAATTTGTACATTACAGGAGATATTTCCAAATAGTATTACTGAAATAATATAGTCGAACAAATTAAAGTAAAATAAAATGAATGAAAACCAGAGAAACGGCAACAGAAAATAAATATATACATGTAACAATCATTAAGATATATCTTTAGATTGGTGTATTGAATACCAAAGATACAAATCCATGGCTCAGTATACCTTGGCTCAGAATAATGCCTGTAATTTAAAAATACCTATTTTCCATTATTATTGAACGTTAATCAGTTTAACGTTTTTTATTTTCACTTCTATTACTTACCTCTTTTGTGATAAAAGAAATGAAGTATTAAAGAGATGAGTATTCGGAGTTTAATAAGACACTCTTAATGTCACAATTGTATGTCAAATTAAGTAATGTAATTTTTAGTAAGTGTAGAAATTGTGAATAATAAATTAAAAATATTATTTGCATGGTAATCAGTTTTTCTTTATAAATGTTTTCTTTTTGAATAAATAGAAATGATTATTTGAAGTTTTCTTTTATGCAAATAGAGTTTTATTAGTAACGTGATGTATTCTTTGCAAGAATAAAAATACTATTACAAATACAATTCCACTTCAGTCCTGGATATGATTTATCTCATTAATAATATAATTCATTTCATTTGAATCCGACAAAGAACATTCAAGCATACGATAAAGAACATTCAAGCATTCGTTAAAGAACATTTAAGCATCCGATAAAAACAATAAAGCACTTGAGAAGGAAACTGGCAAACAGCAGAATAACAATCTCAAATATCCGACGGAAATCAACAAGACGCCGCAGCAGCAACACTCACCAGTTTATTCGCTTCCTATATATTTTTGCTACTTGCTTTTTTAGAAATATTTTCTTCTCCATAGATTATTTTATTTGTTAGCATTATTTTTCTAGTTCATACTTGCTTCAAAAGGATCAAAAATCAATACAATTCTAGATTAACCCTTAACAAATCACCATCAGTTACAACGGTACATAGATATAAATAAGGTATATCGCCAAATTCTCATTGAACCCGAATATATTCCAAAAACGACTGTATGTACGCTATTTGGACCTTTTGAATTCGCACCTACGTCTTTCGATCTTTGTAACGTAACTCAAACTTTTCAACGCTTAATTCATTGGATTCAAACTATACCATTCTGTATATCTTGACGATATTTTAGTATCTTCACAATTTAAAGCTTTAAGACAAAATCTTCAGTGTTTTTAGAACATAATCTAAGTATAATATTGCTAAGTGCACATTTTTAAAGCGAGAAAATTTTTTTGGGATTCCTCATCAAAGCTATTGACAGTAAACCATCGCCTGATATAAAGTTGTAGCTATTACAAACTTTGCATATTCTGAAACGAGTAAAGAACTCCGTCTATTTTTCGATACAATTAATTTTAATCGATTTTTCCTTCCTAACTCTGCTAAATACCTCAATATAAACACTCCCATACATTATGATAAACAACTTGTTTCCAACAGCATTCACACTGACCTTAAAGTCCCACATATCAAGTAATATATCAAGTAAATAATGTAATTTTTAGTAAGTAAATAAAAAATTGTCAACTTCTGAAAAATATTCTTTTCGTGTCCATTAATTTTTTATGAATATTTACTCCTTTAATAAATAGAAGTTATTTGAAGTTTTTTCATGGAAACAGAGTTTCGTCAGTAACCTGATGATGAATTCTTTAAAGGAATAAATTGAACTCATAAACAATTTAATTCGAAGCGTCAATACTTATCCTCTTTATATGTACTGACAAGAATTAAAGAAATTTATGAATACTAACAACCAAGGGCACTCAAAATAACTGAATCGGTTAATCTATATCCAGTTCTAAAAAATAGCGACGGTTTTAGAAATGTTCCATGTTCACCATATTTCTAATTTAGTTGATTTTTATTAATATGAAGTTTTAATAGCAAAAAAAGCAACTATTTTTTTTGATGCACGCTCAATTCTATTAGTATGCGCTACTGGCAAGATGGTCAAATATCGCAGTGGTATT
Source organism: Dermolepida albohirtum (assembly GCA_031893035.1). Lineage (NCBI taxonomy): Eukaryota > Metazoa > Arthropoda > Insecta > Coleoptera > Scarabaeidae > Dermolepida > Dermolepida albohirtum. Next base: position 523,978 of record JAVIWB010005680.1, on the reverse strand, counting down.
CAAGTATTGGACTAACCAGTGTATTGAATAAACTCGGAACATGTCCATTTGTTAGAACTACATACCCACATCGAACGATTTATAATGTGATTAATGTGAGGACAAAAATTAAACATGCGGAACATAACAATGTCAATAATTTAGTGAACTCTGTACAATGATACATAACATAGACAGTAATGAACAAATATAATTGTTATATAATAAATTATTAAGTTAAATAGATGCACATACATTGACGAGAAGAACTACAATAATGCTCCGAGCAGCTGAACACTTATATACCCAATATCATAGTTATCTTATTTTTTTTGATTACTACTCAAAATTCTCGACTCCTTTTTTTATCGATTACTTCCTCATTCTAACGATTCTATAAATGAGTTCTCGATTACTGCTAAGTTATCGATTCTTTAAGAGTTATTGCTTGAATCGATTTTGCCAGTCACTAAACCACAGTAAAATTGTTATTCACTAAGCGACTACCGTTCAAATATTGAAGAATTACTATGCCCGAAAATACGTTTAAACTGCTATGAAATGCTCATGGTTATAATTAGTACAATAAATTTACAATTTAACGGAATATTGACAGTACACATAAAACCTTAATCCACTTTCTATTCTAATAATAAACGTCCTTGCGAACAGAATAAACGAAAATTTTGATAGCTACATTTTGAAGAAACCAAGTTGAAAACCAATAAGATTCTTTTGTCAGGCTCAATAATTATTGATCTGTCTTAGTATACCATTAGCAAAATGTAAAAGAAGGTATTAAATAAAATCAACAATTAAAATTACGTTATATATATTAAATAGTATTCACAAGACAATACACATATTCTTCCTTAATTCTAAACTAAAAAAATAACTAGAGAACTATAAAAAAGAAGAAAAATAAAAATTAATGTTGTTTTTTTCGAAAATGCTATTTTTAAAATTTTTGTCTTTCTTACACGAGTTTTGATGAATATTGCTACGTTCCAATTCTTTTTTTTTTAATTATTATTATTAATTTCACACACATTTTTCTTTGAATTGAATGACATGAAGTTTACTTACAAATGTGAAATGTCGATTAATTATACATGAAAAGTGTTTAAAGAAGTTGTATGAAAAAAATAGTTTTGGATCTGCTTAGTAGACATTGCTCACTTGAGAGAAACCTCTTTTTATTTCATTTTTATTCAACGACTTAATACTTCCTAAAGTGTGTCAAAAATATATACAGTACTCTCGACTATCACTAAGTTATAATATATTTTTGGTTTCAAAATGATAATAAACTATAATTATAATAATAATTATATCTAAATAGAAAAAAATATATATGTATGTATAATCGTTAAACAAGATGATTATGTTAAAAATGGCCTCGTTTTTTCTCTTTCATTTATTAAAAACTTAAATTACTGAGGAATATATTAATATGTGTAAAACTAAAAAAGAAATAACCGCTTTAAATATTTTAACATAATCACATTCATTAAATTGAAATAAATATAAGGTGCATTTACATAGTAAAAAAGAAATGTAACTATGCTGTATGCTACTGTATACAACAAGGTTTTTTTTATACAAAATACTCGGGTGCAAAAAATTCACAATACACGGAATAATACATTGTGAGTGAGGTTATTGGAGGATGAAAAAGGGGGCTCGGAATATACATTGAATAAATAAAAAAATATTCCCATATTCATTCGTATCGAACACAATATTACTATTAAAAAATATTTGGCATCATTTCTCATTTATATCAATATTAATATTAACATTACATATAAATTCTTGATTATTTTTTTATTTTTCTTATATTTCAAAACTTACAAGCGATTGTTGCACTAATATACACACTCCTTTTTTTATTCAAATATATTAATGGGGAGATATAAATACTTTGCTTTTTATGTCAAAAATATATGTCTAATGCTACAGAAGGTAATTTGGAAAGGACTGACGGACATCATGGGGAAACGGGAAGATAGAAAACGTGTGAGGTTTCAGGATTATTTTTAATAATACACAATTACTATACACTATTGTGACAGTATATATATAATATAGAAATGCTGCACTTCTTTACGAAAAAAAGATACTATTTCGTAAAGTCTTAATAATATCAAAATAATTTTTTTTCAATTTTATTAAATCACACTTCCGAAAGAAGTTCAAGCACTTGGAACAAAAATCGATATCAAAGACGGAATACCACAACTCAAAATTATTAAAATAACGAGTTGCAATATTTGGAGAGAAAAGGGAAAACTTTAATATAAATTTAAATAAATTTATTATTTCGTAGAAATAAGCCGACTTCGCGTTTGTCAAAAATATATCTTACGTGAAGCCAAATTATTTTTTAACTAAAGTTCGAGTCTTTTTTACGAAACTTCCAGCATCAAATCTTAACGCTACAGATTAGGTTACAGTTTTGTAACTATCCTTCTTGTGGTATCTACCAAATTGTTCAGTCGGACATTGACGCAAAGGATAATTCGCAAATTAAAATATATACTTGTTACATAATTTTTGCGATTAAAATACTTCTTTTTGTTTGATCTCTTTTTTGCATTTCACTTTGTTTTTTTTTCCTAAAAAGAAGGTAACTATATCCCATACCATAAATTAAATAATAACGATATCATAATATAATTAAAATGTATGCAAAATTGATTTGTAACAGTACGATTTAAAAAAAATATTTCGTTTTTCTAAATATAATAAAAATTTCGTTTCTCTTTAAAATGGGACACGAAAATTAACACTTACATTTAAAAATAAATTATAAAAGCAGTAAATTGGCAGTTTATTTTTAAATTAGGGGATAAAATAATAAACATTAAAATCAATCAACTATCTAAATATATATATATAAATTGAAAACATAAATTAAATTAATAAATACCTTATAGATTAATTAATTTTTAAAATTAATACTAAAATTACGATAATTAACTATTTTGACTGGCGACCATTGGTCTGTTATTTTTATATAGTAAAATCAAAATAAAAGTTATCAACATAATATTTAAAATTCCTCTTTAAAATTCACGTTACACATGCATATTATTTATAATAAATTACAAAAAATTTAGAGTGTCTTCTGAAACAAATAAATTAATTAGCTTTATATTATTAAACATATCTTATAGACTATCTGAATAAATGACTAATCCACACTTATAGTTTCCCAATCAGTTTTAATAAACTCAGTAAAATAGATTTTTGACTTAGCAATTCCTAATAACATTCAGCATATTGAGAAGGACTCTTCACAAGTTCGAGATTGTAGATCTTGGAATTCAAGTTTTTATATATGTTATATGTCACTATCAGATTAAAAATTCTCAACTTTCGTTCGAAAAAAGTTAATTGGAGAAAACTACAGTATCCAGAAGCTTCCTATATATTTTTAAAAAATATTCTAAAGTACTTGTCTGAACTAGTTGATTTATTATGATTAATTATAACTTCGGTTGTTAAATAGGGAAATGCAATATATAAACTATAAAAATTCCTTAACGTACAAATTATATATTTAGCATGATGTACCATAAGTATCTGTTCTTGGACCTTATCTGTTTATTTATTTTAACGATCTATTATGTTATTCTAGGAATATTCAATTTATATTGTTTGCTAAAGGCACTATTACAATTAACAGCAATTCTACACTCTATGGTTTGAGTCTTATTGAAAGCATAAGCGAAAATATCAAAAACTGGTTTCTACCATTAGGTAAAATGTGCTTAATAAGAAAACTTTCAATACTTTTGTTTGGTCTATTAAGACTAAAGCTAAATAGAACAAAGTTCCAAACTTAAATTTTGATAGTCTAATCAGTTAATGAAGTAGAATACGTTAAACAAGTCAAATTAGAAGGTATCAAGCAATATCGCATACATAAATTGTGTAAAATATTGATGATGCGACAAACTATCAATTACTTATTTGAAAATGATCTAGTATACTGTTTTTCATACTGTAATGAACTATGTAATACTTGTTTCGAGTCATTCCTCTAATACGAAGAGATACGAAAAGAATTTTTAAAGTACAGAGAAGACGCATAAGAAAAATTGCTAGAATTGGTTAAGGTACTAATTGTAGAAATGCCTTTCCAACTGTTAGTATTTTGATTGTTCGGTGTGTCTACCTCTTAGAGTATCGTCGAATATTTTTCTTAATGAAAATTGATTTGCTGTATTTTTGAGTATCACACAAATTAAGTGAACTATGTTGACTATGTGACATTAGTCACCTAAAGGAGAAACATTTTTTGTTGCACCCAAAGCTGATTTGCAAGAAAACAAAATAATATTATATTGCTGATAAGATTGAAAAGGTATTACTTTCTTTAAACTTGATGAGTATTGGAACCAACTGAAAGAACTAAAGGAACGTCTACACGAAAATATGTGAAATTTGATTAATAGAAACAAAGTAGTTGTTCATCAAGATAATGGAAAACCACAAGACATCTTGTAGACTGGAAAATTTGGCAAATTCTAACGCATCCACCATATTCACCTGATATTGCACAAAGCTACAAACCATTAAGTTACAAATTTTTAAATATTTAATCGCTTAAAATCTTGCATTAGTGAGTATTTCCAATCAAAACTTAACGAGTTTTTCAAAAATGATATTTTTAAGCCTATCGACGTGTGTTATTGGATTGAAAGAGGGATTCGTTTTTGGATTTAAAAGACTTTAGGACAGAGGTATAGTGTTTTAACAGATATATTTGAGAGAACCTGATTTGTGCAGAAATTCAAAATTTATCAATTAAGAATATTCATTTAATAATTCACTGGACAATATTATTTATTAGCGATTGTAAATTAAGAAATGTCGTAAAGAAGAATTTTGTTAGATGACGTATATTATTTTATATAACCAAACTAGCTATCCAAACAATTGTATCAGGTTACTACAAATAATCTGTTATTTGAGTTTAAAAGAGAGGTCAAAAAATGAAAGAAAGTGGAAGTGGAATTGAAGTATGAAGAACTTAATCGATTGATAGATTTCGAAGACAATAATCAAATGAAAGAACTATGAAATGTTTTTGAAGTGACTAAAAATGATTGTATTCTTGGAAATACACCATTAATTTAATGAGCAATACCATCAAGTAATAACCTAAGGCGCTCTATAAAAATTGAAGTATAAACTGACGGTGTTTTTTTAAATAAAAATTCTTACATTGTATACTGAAAAGGAAACCCCTTAAGCTCTCAAAAGTGTATAATTATAATTCAGTGTTGTATGCGACCGACAAAACGGACACTCAAAATGATCATGGAATATTTATTTCAAACCCAAGTAGCTACTTATAAATATATCTAAGTCACTATTGACTACTTATACATATATATAAACCGTTAATTGATTTGATAGTTTTCAAAAAAGTAATCAAAATGTTTAAAAACAATGTATTAAAAAATGATATTTATAACATTGAATTTAAAGGATGCCGAAACAGATACTTCATATATATTTTAAAATAAAGTACCTATTGAAGAAATATAACTTTAAAAGAATAAATCGCTCAAAAATATTAATTACGAACACCAACAAGTTACTTTTTTTAAAGGATATGTGAACAGTTACTTAATTTGTGAATAAACAATTTGATGTCACTAAAGACATTTGAAAATTTAAATTTTTTTCCAGTTTACACCTCCACATATGATGATATAGCAACCCGGATCGAGGTGATAGCGGATACAATTTCAAATGTTATATACGTCTATTCAAAATAGTTATAACTTACAGGTAGGTAACTTTTATTTTTTGACGAACATTATTATTAACTTTTAATTTTTCGTACATTAATAAAAATTCAATATTTAAAATAAAATTCCAGATTATACCATTCTATAATTTGATACAAAACTTATAAAAATTCAGTTTTGGAAAAAATAATGTATTAAGGGAAAGCAATATATTTTTTCAAAGAAAGTTTCAAAATATCAAAAATGTATCTTACAAGATTATTTATCTGGGATGTTAGTTGTTCTATACACTATTAAATCTGGAAGCTTAAGCTTTTCAATCCGATAGTAATCAGTTTATGGACTAAATAATGCAATTACATCAACATAATTACATTAAAAACACACCATGCAATGAAATAACTCTGTATCAAGTCAATAAAAATTGACAAAAGTCTCTTTCATATATAAAAAAAAAGTAAATAATATTTTAAAAAATTATTGATTTTTAATAAATACATAGTTTCTATGTTGGAAATTTTTATTTTGATCTATACTATAATCTGATTTTGGAATTATATTTTGTACTGTTGGTTTTAATATTATTTCTTTTCTCTTTTATACTGTTTTGTATCATCCGAAAAGGGATAAAAATGATTTTTGTTTCTCGACACGAGATTACATAAGAGGCACTATTGATTGATAAAAATCTAGGCATATACAAAAAATTCTCTCATCTTCTATTGCTAATACTGCTTAAATCGTTTTTATTTATTTTCAAGATTTTCCTGTCATATTTAAAAACTTTTTCCTTTCACTTTTCTAAATACAGTTATATGCACTCTTATATATAAATATTTATATGTAATATGTATAATTTATATAAATATCTCACAAATATACTACTCTCTTTTCTTCTCAAAAAACATACACAACTAATATATAGGGCGTGATACAATTTGACCACCTTATTTTGACGTAATAATTACAATATAACCTCAAAATCGCTGCCACGTCTTCAGCTTAGTTTAGTTTCTAAAATCAAGTCAAAATGTTTGCCGACAATTTTCTAAAAAATTAAGCTTAAATTAGCATTAAAATTTTGTATCAAATTGGCAAAAACCAAATGGTTGTAAATATATTTTATATGAAAACTAAAACAAATCAATACGACCCAAAGAATTTTTTTTAACTTAACTTGCTTTTGATAATTTATATAAAACTTTAAATAAAGAGGTCACTTTTAATTTTTGAACAAAGAAAATACTGGAAAATACAAATGAAATTAAGAAGGCAGAAAACGTGTAAAATAAAAATTTTATAGATAAAGAAGGCGTGACTGAAACACTGAGCCAAACCACTTAGTAGTAAAAGTAAAGCAATAGGATCAGGAAAAGTTGTGGTAGCAAAGTGATATGAATACTGAAAATTTTTAAAAATTGCTGGAACATTCGAACTTGTTTAATTGAAAAACAAAAACATCCAAGAGCATGACATGTGAACACAATTTAATAAATAAGATGAGTAACAAATTACTGAAAATAATATTGAAAATATATCAATTGAAGAAAAAAGAAAAAGGTAAAACCAGATAGACAACATTCAGAAGAAAGAATTTCAAATGTGGGCAGATGACTTGACTAGTAAGGCACCTAAAATATTAAAGATCGATAAATCGCATTTAATATATTTATTGTTGAGTGATATCCAAGAAAAGGCTACGTCTATCTTGCAATTAATGTTTCAAAGTAAAATTTGCAATTTGTCAAATTGATTTGTTTTAGTTTTTACAGTAAATTCGATAACTGATTGTATCTAAACACTGATCATAAAAAAACGAATATACAGCCATGTTGTTGAGCTTGACAGGGGTTATGAAATTTTGCATTTCTCTGTTTAAAGGTGGTAAATTTGAATCACTGTTAGTTATAGTAATGATTAATATTGAAACTCGGTTAGAAAAATAACCGAATTACTGTACACTGTACATAAAATTTTACGAAGGGAGTTTCAGCTTTTCTGGTTGTTAAAAAGGTAAAATTTCGATTGAGTCCGAATGATTGTTTTTCTAGTAAGATCTGGTCACGATGCAGGGTACATAGGAAACAGAGTGGTGACAGACATAGCCAATGCGGGAGAATGCAGAAGAATTTCATTATTATTTTCCAATAACGTTTTAAAATTCATCTTCTCCCCTAAAAGATCGAAATCGAAATTTTCGTCGATGGAATCGCTGGAATTTAATTTCCTTAAGCGGGTCTTCTCTTCCCACTGATCCCAACCGTGCTTAGCCGCATTTAAATTTCTGTGCTGGTAGAAAACTAACGAAATTCTTGTCGGCGCCAATCTGTTCGGTTTCTTCAAAGCCGTCGTGCAATGCAATTCATGTTTCGCACATTCGAACATGACACTGCCATGTGTTAAAGCTATTGCAACACCACCGACTTGAGAATCCATAAACGCTTCCGCATTGTCAATTGTATCTATCACCTTACCGAGAGATTCGGTATTTTCTGGTTGGGGATTAAAATCCCATGCGTTGGGATATTGCCAAGGAGGTGAGCCGTGAATCTCATTTAAATCAAAAGTTTGAGGAATTGATTCGGCTCTCTTCAAACCATAATCACCAATATCATCGAAAGGATTGCATAAGTGATAAGTGTTAGGATTTATGTACTGGTTGTTATTGAAGAAATGAAATGGAGGTAACGATTGTTTGAAATCCGGTTGATGCAAATAATTTTTGTTATTTTGATTGTATGGATAAAAACCGTTTGTAGTATTTGGTATCCGATTTGATAGTGCAATATTGTGCTGGAGGAACTGCTGTGGTAAATTATAATTCGAATTGAGTACGCCATTACATTGCAAATTCGACTGAAATTGATTCACATACGATGGCACACCAAACTGGTTTATAGTGTCCGCACGAAATAAATTATGTGTAGAATTGTTAATCCTATCAAACTGATTCGTACCTCCGGCATATGTTTGAATATCGTTATGACGAATTGGTGATTCTGGCGTTAAAGGAACTTTAAAAACTGACATGGGCGAACTATTTAATGATAGCATAGATGATACCGAATCACATGGATAACTACAGATATTATTATTTTGAAATTTATATGGTTCTCCAATTTTATTCATATTTACATTGTTCGTATGACAGTTAATACCAAAATTATAATTATTATTTACTGTGTGGTTAGTGTTCCTAGTAATACCTGAGTGGCTATCTTGTACTTTGTTTTGCGTAAAATTAGTTTGTGCTGGCTGACTCGTTTGTCTACATCTCATACTGTCGTAAATGTTAGTGTTGTTATAATGAGTCGGATATGTTAACGCAAAGGCAGTGTTATCTGTCATGTATTTTTGCTTGTGTAATACTAAATTTTTCGTACTAATATTATGCGCGGCGTTATAAAAAATGCTGTCTGGATTGCTGCCGTTTGTTATATTGTTTGGATGCCAATTATTAGAGTTGTGTTCTGCAGGATAATCCACATATCCTTTGGAGATCCAAGATCTAGACGTTAATGGTGAGTCCAGAACGGTACTAGACACATGATTACTTTGAAGTAAACTAGCATCAATGTTTTTGACAGGTGTTAGTGGTGTTTGTGACCCGGATGATTCGTAACCCGAAGATGGCGTACTGGAATGGCAAGAAATGTTATCCCTTTTCGGCGATGTTTGATTGTCTTCATCTTTCTTTTTTCTACGACGACATGGTTGTAACGGAACTGTTCTTATTCGTACCTCACACTCGTATCTGTAAATATAATTAACTGAATGTGCAATCTTATGCTCATAAATAAATAATATTTAAAATAATTTTACTATCGAAAAAAATTAAGATCTCGGATATGCCGAGCAAACTAAAGTATCATCAACTACAGTACTATTCAATTTTCCTATCTTAATTGTAACAGTTTTCATAAATAAATTATTCCACTAATTACATTTGCAAAATAATGCTAAAGTATACGAAAATTTTATAGCTTCAATGTGACAGAAGCAGCTGTAGTTCTTTCAAATATTCATCTCAACTAGAATCATCAAAAAATCCTTTAAAAAGCATATCAGCGAAAAAAATAGTTTAGAGGCAAGGCATATCTCGAAGCAGAAATGGTGATTTAATGAAAACCTGTCTGTAAAGTGAATAGAAAATGCTTATATTGAACAACAGCCATGAAGATGAAGAAGATCATTTTTATCAATCCATATTAATTAAGACACTAAAATACCACTGATCAGTTGCTTCTAGTGATATGTAAAAGTTTCAACGTCAAGTCTACTTAAAATTGGCAGCTTCAAGCAATATGGTGCTGCTAAGATGCTACTTAAAAAGATTGTATTAAGAGTGAAAGTGACATACCGATTAAATAAGAAAGTATTGGGAAATTGTCAAAAATTACATACGTCTTCCACATAAAGTGATGATAATCCTGAATGTTCGACATTTTATATACTCGAGTTTTTTATATGTCTGAACGTAGGTTAATTAACCATAAATTCAGTTTAAAAAAAAACGTGTCAATACATTGCTAGGTACGCAACCAAACTTCCTTTAAAATGAATGGTAGAATCCAGGCAAAATATCATGAAGTCAATGTACGCAAACAGTATTAGTTAATCCTACATCTACATTCATCTGGTTAGAATGACAAATGACTGTACTACCCCTCTTTCAAAATACGTTTCTGCGTCGATTTCATGAGATTTTGCCTAAATCCCATTTGTCTGCACCAACTTGTTTCTAAGTTATTAAAAATAGTCTTATAGTTGTAAAGTTATTTATTAATAGTGGTATTTGAAGCGTTGTAACTTATGTTATACTCACTATAGTATGTATAATAGAGAAACAAAAATAAGAACTATAAGGTGGAATAAAAGCCACACCAGTTTAAGTCAAGTCTGTGATTCATTACCTCGATAGACCGATATAAACTATCACAACTCTTTGTAACATTATTAAAATTCGACATTGAAGACTATATTGTAAGTTCACATAGAAAACGAATTTAAGTTAGTACTGTTCTTACTGAAGAAGTAGAACTAAATATTTTGTTATGCTGAAGAAACTACCGTTCCAATCTTGCATTTTAATAGCTGAAGAATGTAATATTAAAAAGGCTTCTATATTTAAGTCATTTGAAGAAGTTTAAATGCAAACAGTAAAAAGTTTAGCCATCAACGGGTACTTTACGACGATGACAAATTGCGAATAGATTTTTGGGAAACTTTATTTAGTTTATTAAATAAAGATGAAGATATTTTAAGGAAAACTTTGTTCATTAGATGAAGCATCGCTTTCTTTAAATGGCTCAATAAATTTCCAGAGCTATCAATTTGTTTCTAATATCTTTCTATTTATTGAAATTCTATTCCATTAATATAATAAGTATTAGTCACAAACAAACAATCATCTACAAAATCTAACTCACACACAATATAAGAGTTAACCTTAGGTAATCTACAAATACTAGATCAAATCGTAGGGCTGATATAGACACAGATCTTCTTATGATCGATTCAAAGTTCAAAATTAAAATAAATAGGAACAAAAGGAAGGCAAAAGTAAAAGAACAATGTGACCTACAAACGTTAGAAGAATTGAGTAAAAAATACATAAATATAATCAATGATAAGGTAAAGTAAATGGATGAAGGCAATAATGTAGAAGAAGAATAAAATGTGATAAAAGATTGCATAACAAGTCAGCAGAGGACACTATATCATATAAGAAAAAAGAAGACAGAAAGAAACGAAAAAGGGAGTACGTGGCTTAGAACTAAAAAACCAATTCATATAAAAAAACATAAAATAGACAATAAAACTATGCGAAGGGAAAAAAATAAGTAAACGCTACGGACGGAAAGTGACAAATACGATTAAAACCAATTCATTGCAATACCACTTCAAAAAAATATATGACAAATAAAACAGCAAAGAACAAATGAAAGAGGGGAACAAGGAAAGAAAAGAGATCAAAAATAAAAAGCTGCAGAATTGATGAAATATGTGAAGAAATAATTAAACATGGTGCAAGAACCACACCAAGAAATCTACCGAATTATAATGCAATTGTTGTAAAAAAGGACTTGGTAACCGGGAAAGCAATAAAAAAGATTTAAAAACTGATTGAAAATGAATTAATCTAAAGCAAAGATGAGAACGGGAACGGAACAAATAAAAATCAAAAAGAAATGCGGAGACACTTTTTGGCAGTATTATTTATAATTGCAATTGCAGATACTATAATAAAGAAAATTGAATACATATAAGTAAACATCAAGTGCAAATAGTGTTATATACAGTCGATATGGCAATAATAGCCATGTAGAAATTAGAAATAATTGCAACGTGTAATGGAAGCAATCGAACGAGATGCTAAGGAAAAAGGAACGAATATAAATGAGCAGAAAGCCAAGTATACGTATTGCAATAGAAATAACAAAATATTGATCAGTCTGAATCAAGGAAATATATTAAGAGGTGAAAATAGTCATAATTTCTAGAAAAAATGAAAAACTTGAAATAAAGGGAAAAATGTAGAAAGGATATAGAGCATACCACAGCGCCAAAAGTCACAGAAACTAAGAAACTAAACACAAAGAATAATTTGAGAATATACAAGGCAATGTATGTTTAATCCAATAATAACATATGCTGCAGAAGCTATGTCACTAACGACAAGAGGAGGACAAATTGAAAATTTTTGAATGCAGAATAATAAGAAAAGTAATGGCAGCAAAAACAGTGTGCAACGTGTTACAGGACTCTGATAAACAGCAGGATGTGAAGTAAGAACAATCAAAATATAAAAAATAAGATGGTTCGGTTACGTATTCGAAAGAGAAAAGAGTAGAGATATAACAACAAGGAAGTAAAAGACAACTTAAGAACACTGAATTCAAAAAGATGCAGTGAACGAATCGCAGTCAGGAAGAAATGGAAAATAATCATTAAGAAACCGAAAACCCAGCGACAATTGTGAAAATATAAGAAGAACATGCACTAAATTCAATGTAATGAAGAGTTTCCTTAGATAGAACTGATATAATTTCACAAGGGAATATATTAGCTTAAATTTGAAGACCAACATGAAAATAATGAAAAACAACGAAATTTTTATAAAATAGTTGAAAAGGGTACTGCATTTTTGTAAACCTAATGGTATTAATGTAATGAATAACGCCTTATGTCAATCTAAAAAACCGTAAGTACATGACAGAATGGGTACCGAAAGTGGTCATACTATTTTATGATTTAGTTTTCGTTATTTCAATTCAACTCCTAAGAAAACTTCTCATCTAGATATTCTTATTATTAAGTTCAATAACTTGGAATAATACATGTCGTTTTACCAACCTGTTCAAAACTTCTATGCTGCCGTCTTTCACTTTGGCATCCTGACTTTCTTTAGATCCAAATTCATCAGTACTATCCATGATATAATGCGGCAAGATATGCAATTGTTCTTCTCCGTGCTTAATGAGACGTCTTTCTTTAGTCAATGTAACCACTACCGTGCAACCGTCATTCATATTGTGCGCATCTTTATGGGAGTGCGCACAGAAATCCATGCAAGCAGTTACTCCAGAAAAAGGTTTTCCGGGCTTGACGCCCAATCGACAGTCCGAAGCTTCGCTTTCGTAGAGGCACTGATTTTTAAACGAATCCGGAGCTAGTGTTTTATAGATCGGCGCTATAAAGGAGGCCAAGTGTTGCAGTCGATTTTCTACAGCCTGTTCTTCGGATCTTTCAGTCAGACGAAATTTTCGCACTACTTTGGATCGGGCGAACTTACAACCATTGTAGTACATACTCCAAGAACAACCGAAAGAAAAGCTAGCACCGCAAGTCTTCGAATCCAAACCTTGACAAGCGCAAGTTTTTTGCTCATTGGTGGCACACCTTCGATTTGTTGGCAAACCGTATTTATTCAATTTATCCGTAAACATTGTATACATGCTATCAGCTTCTGTTTTAGAAACGCCTTCCCAGGCTACCATACATATAACAATGTAGGCTGATACACAAGAATGTCCTTCTCGATGTTTAACTATTATTAAATATTTTTCATCATAGCCGGATCTTCGGAGTACCTGTTAAAACCAAAACAAAAAGTATATACATTCGGAAATCTAAATGTCGCTAGTAGATTAAAAGGAAAATCAAACAATAGTATTTGGGAAAATTATTACATTAGACCAAATAAGCGACAGTTCTAGTAATACTGTACAAGAAATACAGCATGCGCCAAATACCGAAAATGGAAATTATATTTACTTTTTAATTTACATAATTGAAATATTCCCCATTGCGACGCAAACAAGTCTACTAACGATTTTGCAGGTCATTAAACATATTTATAGAGAGTGCTCTTCCGTCACTCAAAGAAATTTGTTATCTTTCTTCGAAGTTTTTCAATATTTGCTGATGGATCTGCTGAACGAAACACTGACTCCTTCAGTATGCCCAAAATGTACACATCATGTAGCGTTAGATCAAATGAATGTTCACGAAGAAAGACTATGGAACCTCCAGCTGTATGGTACATTACGCCATTCTGTCGAGACCATTGCCTGTGCACCTGAAGAGTTCGTATGCGGCAAAAGTTTCTTAAAATCTCTAACAAAAAGTGTAATAATTTTTGTCTATGACGCTCTTAATTCATAGTAACTGGGTAGTTTTCTATGACAACTAATGGTAAACAAGAAGTATGATAATACCTACTGGTATATTCATATCTCTTAGCAATTCCATATCATATTTGTAAATTTAAGATCGTCATTCTACCTCGTTGAATTTTCTCAGGAATTTCATATGGAATATTTTGAAAAAAATAAGAAATAATAACTAACAGAAATAATAAATGACTAAGAGAAATAGTAGCAATGTTTATGAACGATCGAAGATTCATAAGATGAATGGAGGAACAAAATACAGAGTAAATTGAGTATCTTATTATTTTTAGTTCTATTGAATAGGTCTTGGAATTTAAAAGTATACATAGTTACTCAAAAGGATTTGCAATCAATGAGAATGCCTACTGAATGAGCTTAATAGACCCGAAAACAAATCAAAATATTAGTATGTAAATTTAATGGAGACTGTGGTTAATTGAATTAATCAAAAAGAGAAGACAAAGCCTCTTACCACATCAATATTTGTATTTTGTATACGATTTCGACAACTAAGTTGTCATCATCTGCAGATAATTAATCACAGTGTCGTCAGAAATCAGAGATCTACGAAATAAAAAGATAGAAAAATAAACAATACACCGATCAAACTTGTTTACATTTCATCAAAGATAAAAACATTACCGTGGATATTTATTGTGAAAAATAAAAACCATGTGTTGAACATAGACAAAAGTCATATAATATAAGTGAAACAGGGGTTTACTTTAGTATAAACGTTAGTTTTAAGACAAGACAAGAACTATTAACTTGGTTTTCAGTTTTCAGTTTGACTGTGGATCCAGGTGCGACACTATGATTAATTATCTGCTCGTAATGATAACTCAGTTGTCCAAGTACATATACAGAAAATGAACATTTATATGGTAAGGGCTTTTATTTGGCTTTTTTGATTAAAAGATTAGTAGAACTATAAAACGAAATCACTACAAAGAACAAGTAATAGAAGTAAATGGATGCTGTAATAAATAGGCGGATAAAATGCAGCAAAATCTATATTACAATATAATAAGGAAAAATGGAAACAGAAGAAAAAACGTCACATAAAAAGTACATGAGATTTTAAAATGAACCGACAAAGAAAAATAGCAAATAAAATAAAATGAGACAGAGATAAACCTATAAAGTAGGTGTTAGAAACAGAGACCGGTGCTTAGAAAAGTTAAAATAGCCCAAACAAATTTCCGTGAATCTAAAGAAAATATTGAAAAACTTTAGAAAACATTACAGTATTATTAAGGACTTTGAATACAATGATCATTGGCGCCAATTTTGAATGCATTTACAGAGTGAAAAACTTTTACCAATGTCATTATAATAACGAGTAACTATAAATTATTGAAGTGAATATTTAATTTATTTTTTAGGTTAGAGTAGTTTATGTATGGTTGGATGTTTGGTCTTCTACTTTATCAAAAGTCAAATTTGAATTTGAAAGTAAGCCACACATAACAATAACAATTCTGCATTAACATGCAAAGTTATGAACTTAAAAAAATTCAATCCCAGTATGTATATTAGTGTTGGAATCTTACCCATTTTGCTAGAGGACATCCTTGTGGTGTCTTTCCTTCTTTGCCAGCATATCGCACCTTTTCTATTCTGATCGCTTTACCGCTTACACCAGTTCTACTTTCTAGATCTTTTCGTAGATTTGCTAAACTGTTTGAGCAACCTAAAATAAAACAAGGGTTAGATTGAAAACGAAGGTGTAAAATATATTTTGAAAGTTTAATATTAAATATCTAAAAGCATAAACTTCACAGTCGATCTTTCCTGTTGATATTTACCTAAGTGAGTATAGTAAGTGCCTGGCTCCGGAGGCAATTTATCTGGTGGGAAACAGGTGCAGAATGGAATTTCCGTTCCTGTAGTCTTAGATTTTATATCATCGTTATTTTCAATGTTTAACCCTACTTTATCTTTTTGATTTCCCACGATTTCATTCGGACTGTGTTCTTTTGAATTTCTATTTAAAAGAACACCACTGGTTTCTTCTCCTTCGTTAATATGTTTATCGTTAGCACAATGTAGAAATTCGCCATTATCCTTCTGATTATAGTTTTTTTGAGGTAGTGTTTTTGTATTAGCGGTTTCGTGAATTTCCTGCCTAGATTTATCAATGTGGGATAATGTTGGACTGAAATGGTTTGGGGGTGGTAGAAACGGTACGCCACCACCATCGCCTATAAACTCAGTCTGGCGATGATGGTGGCTATACCATAAAAAATGACCGGTCTTGTTTTCATTATCTTGTGAATGATGCTGCTGATGTTGATCATCATTGTGTTTTCTTTCCCCGATATTCTGCTGCTTGTTCAGAATCATCGATTTTATCCTGGAATTTAATTCGACGCGATTCGATTGAGAATATTGTTCGCCCGGATCATTGGGCTGATCTGATTGATTGTATTGAGTAGCATCATTATGTTCTATTGTTGCGGATTTGCCTATTGTAGGCCGACCGGTAATGTTCGGTTCCCACATCATATTCTCCGAACTGACCGGCCACTGTTGCGTCTGTTGTTCGGGTTGTTGCTGCTGCTGAGGTTGCGGTTGTTGAATATTTGCTCCGCCATACTGATTGCCTGGATATCCACTAGAGTTGTGTGAAACTAGCTGCGGATTGCTGTTCACTTGTGGATATCCAGGCTTCTCGTTTCCCGAACTCGCACTAACATAGCTTGAGTTTGCATTTGAACCTGAAAGAAAAATACCGAGTTATCACTACAAGTCTTTGTATTGCTTTTTCATGAATAATATGTATTTTAAATTTACGGCGTTCAACATAACGATCATTTTCCTTCTTTTACCGAAGTCTCTAAATTTTGAAATTTATAAAAGGGCTGAAAAAAGCTATAGGTATAAAATAATGGCTTCAGGAGTAAATAATGCCTTCAGGAGGAGGACTAATTGAAAACACAACCGAAGACAATCGAATAAGATTTTGAATTTAAGAAAGAGATTTAACAATTTTTATTTGAAATTGATTCGAAACAAAGAACAACTGAGATTTTTTATAACTAAATGGTAGCAATACATATATCATGCATTTATGCATTCCCTTGAAGACTTTCAAAAGCTTGCCGCAAGTTGTCAACGAAATTAATGTTTAAATTTCAGTCAATAAAATTCATTAATTCATATATAAAATCAAAATAAGCCGTAAAGGAGTTACGAATAATTTAGCTCCTTTAATGTATGATATTAGGTTGGAAGGAAAGTTGTGTCGTATTTTAAATAAGAAGCTAATTTTGCTTGTACATCAAAAATACATGTTGCTAGAGAGTTATTGGGCATTTTATTTGTCTTTACCTTCTGTATAACGTAAAAGAGTTCTTTTAAACCGTTCATCAGTTGCTTATGATATTTAGATTGAAGAAAAATTGACTGATAATAATTAGTCTCTCATTAGACGCAATCTGGAGCTCTGCAGATGAAAACTGGGTTCCATACGATAATATTAAGAAGAGAAAAGCTTACTCAAAACCTGAAACATCATCAGCAACTCTTGCGGAACCAAATATTCGTTAAGGTAAGGTAAGTACTTCAGCCTTTCTTTCAAAAGTGTATCTAAGGCATTTGCACTTCAAGGATAACAACTTTTACAAAACAGGAATTGAAAGATTACCTCTGAAACATGGCAATAAGTTACAAGCAATGGAAATTGTATCATTGAATAATATTAAATATATATTTTTATAAACTGATTCAGATGTGTTATTTAACTACCAAATTTTCTTTCCAACCGGATATAAATAGTCAAATTGAGTAAGATAATTATAAAAAAAAGCTTCGATAATATTGTTTTAGCAGCAGATATTTAGCAAAATTTAGAACACATATTAACCAAATACCCATATTGTGAAAGAAGCTGATAAACCTATTGCCAAAATAACCAAGAGACTCAACGACACCAAATATGAAAAGATAAAAAACAAATTTCAAAACGAAGACAGACAGTTATTTCAAAAGGTGTAAAAGTAAACGAATTTTAGTAAAAGACGGCGAAGTTTTCTTGACAATAGCTACGAATGAAATACAAATATGTCGAAAAAAAGGTTAAAGAGAGGTGAAAATAGGGCTTTGAAATAGACCATTAATGGAAAACCATAGGATAACCCATCATATTCCCCAAATTAAAATCATATTGAGGAATTGTCCAGTTAAAGTAAGAAAATAAGGTGTAGTTTAAGTTGAGGAACTCATTTAGTGAAATAAACAAGTAGCTTTTCTGTTTCAGAATTGGTTAATGTGACGAAGAAAGTACGTCAGCGATTATAGAAATCGACATTAAAATATACTGGTTGTTGAGTAGAATTTCATTGTCCAATGATAAGTACCATGTAACACGTTCGCTTCTATACATGATGTTTGCTCTTTTTTAATACAATAAGATACATTTTGAATAATAACCGTAATCAGTAAATTATTATATTCACCTGGACTGAAGTTATTGGCTGAAACTGATGGAAAACTATTGCCGCTTTGTTGTGGTTGCTGGGGTTGCTGTTGAAAAGCAGCACTATTCGCCGGTGCATTTACCACACTATTAACGGAACTCGGTCTGGATGAGTTGTCCACATTTCCTGTCGGCGTGGTAGGCGCGACGTATCCTTGATTGTACTCTTGATGATACTGACCGGATATGTTACTTCTTGGAGTTCCTTGTTGTTGCGCCTGTTGAGATGGTACTGGACTCGGCGTATGCGAATAATTGCCATTCGTTCGCGGAGTCAGCTGGGAATGGTCTGGTGCACTAGGTGGACGAGTATTAGTCAGCACCTGGACTGCTCCGGTGTAAAAGGTGTTTGTTTCGAAACCAGATTGTTGGTATGTCGCCTGGTAAATTCCATTAGGGTACTGTTGAGGTGGATATGCTTCCAGACCTGGCTGTGCTGGTGCAGGTATTTGTTGGATGAATTGACCTTGAGGCCAAGCTAAAAATTTATATAAAATCATAATCAAAACTTATCATGCATTTTGTACGATTCTTAAATAAATTCGTAATAACAAAAAATTCAATTTCGTTATTATTAGATTACATTCATTATCGTGTGTGTCTAACTTAAGAAATTAAAACTAAAAGTTAAAGGGAAAAATCCTTGGCAATCCGGGTAAATAAGCATTTGTATACTACTAAATCTTAAGCAAAACTATGCCACGAAACTCTAAGACTATGAACTAAGTCAATTTCTTCAATTTCCTAAAATCGAAACCATTCTTTCTAGAATGTTTTTTAAAAAATTGTTCTCTGATTTTCGTGTATTCCAATATATAGACGAGTATATATCTCAAAACGATATAAATATAATTTTGTTTGTTTAAATTTATTTGATTACTTAATTTGGGTTTTGTTTAGTTTCATAATTGAATTGTTTGTTGTATATTCTCGAGTCCTAACATTACGTAATTTTCTCTAAAGTAAGTTTTACAATGTACATAGTGAGATTCTTAATCCCCTCAAAATATTTTGTTATTATCATTGCTTTTAGACACCAATAATACAAAGGGTTTTCCAATAAGGACTTGACAACTTTTTTTCAAAATAAAATGCAGACCATTTGAGATATTTCAAAAACTTTATTATCAGGTTGAAGCACAATCAAAACATTTATGAATGGAACTCGACTTCGTTCATATGGCCACCGCGGGCATCTTTGCAGCGGTCGATTCGTTGGACCCAATTTTCGATGACTCGGCCACACAATTCGGCCGAAACGGTTGCTATTTCGCGTTCAATGTTGGCTCTGAGCTCTTCCAACGTTGTCGGCTTGTTGGCATAGACCAATGACTTGACGTAGCGCCAAAGAAAAAAGTCTAGAGGCGTTAAATCGTACGAACGAGGCGGCCAATCAACTGGTCCATTTCTTGAGATAACACGCTCATCAAAATTACTCTTCAATAAATCGATTGTAACGTGTGCTGTGTGGCTTGTGGCACCGTCCTGCTGAAACCACATGTTGTCCAAGTCCATATCTTCCAATTCGGGCCAAAAACAATCGGTAATCATGACGCGATAACCATTACCATTCACAGTAACGTGACGAACATTATCGTCGACGAAAAAATATGGCCCTATGACGCTGCCGGCATGCAAACTGCACCAAACAGTTATTTGTTGTGGATGAAGTGGTGTTTCATGAAGCACATGTAGATTTTCATCCGACCAATAACGCATATTTTGCTTATTGGCGAACCCATTGAGTCAAAAATGAGCTTCGTCACTGAAAATGATTTTGCGATGAAATTGATCATCTTGGCGCATCTTTTCCAGAGCCCAATCGGAGAACTCTTGAGTCAGCTTGATCTTGTATGGGTGTAAACCAAGATCCTTACACAAAATTCGCCATAAAGTGGTCTGGGCGATGCCCAACTCTTGAAAACGCCGTGGAATTGACTGATTTGGATCATTTGCTACGGACGTTTCAACGGCAGCGATATTTTCGACACTTCGACCAACCCGTTGTCTCACTGGCACGGCAACATCACATAACGAATATGTAGACTCAAATTTTTGCACTAAACTTGTTACTGCCTGTCTACTAGGGCGAGAATTACGACCGAAAATCGGAGTTAACGCTCTTAAAGTAGCGGTCACCGACTCCGAATTTCTGTAGTAAATTTTTATAATTTGCAGACGTTGTTCATTCGTGTACTTTACCATGATGAAAATGTTAAGTTTACTGAATAAATTGACAGTCACAGTTCGATGATTAGTGAAAGGGTGCGTTCACAAATTGAATTAAAAGTTGTCAAGTTCTTATTGGAAAACCCTTTAGTTCGTTGACGTTTTTTTGTTTATTTTATAAACTCTCGTGGCAGACAATATTTCTTTATAAAATTTGTAATTCTGGAGAAGGAATGCTCTTCTAACTTCAGAATACAGACATTTAATGTCTTTGTTTCTTTGTTTGTCTAAGTTTCAAAATAATACACAATTAGTTGATGTAAAAAATTCATAGTTCTTTACATAGATAGAAATGCGAATTATTCAAATTCAGATGTTAATCATAAGTTCTATTTCCTTGAAATTAAACTAATAAAAAATTTTGTTTCTCTTTACATAGAAGATTCTCTTAGTAACCGCTAAACTAGATCATGATCTGAAACTATTACCCCATTAAGTATTAGAGAAATTATTTGCATGAATTAAAGTTAGTAGATTATTCAAAAAATATTAGTGGCTACACTGACTTTATAATGAACTTACATTGTGCTGGTTCTGCTTGCCAAACGGGAGTTGTAAATCTTGTTGGATCAGCATAGAACGGCATTGGAGCCTGAAAAATCATAGATAGCTTTTAATAAATAAGAAGTAGATGAAAAATAAGAAACGATATTTATTTATTCTTATATCTACACTATTATTACTTATAAAAGGTTTTAATGTTTCAACTATTATGCAAGTATAAATTGAGAATTAATTATTATTGATTTTTAAAATTAAAAAATATTGATGGAGCCTGTGGCTTAACCACTTAAAGTTGATATATTTATAATCCCTTTCCACATTGATTTTCGTATTCTGTATGCGTATTTCAACAACTAAGTTGTCATCATCAGCAGATAATTATACAGTGTCGCACCTGGAAAACTATGGCAAAAAACCCGCACGAAACAAATTCCGTACACGATCTACACCACACACACTGAGTGTGCGTTTTGGCTTTTGCTGTAATTTTTCAAGTGCGATACTGTGTAATTATCTGCTGATGATGACAACTTAGTTCGAAATACGTATACAGAATACGAAAATCAATGTGGAAAGGGGTTATATAAGTATCAACCTTAAGTGAATAAATTCGTAAAATTAGCAAATCCTAAATTTAAAAGATTTTACACAAATAGATTTTATTCCAATGATTAATTTGGTACTGAAAGAAATACATTCAAACGATGTTTCATGGGCTAATCATCCACAAATATCAATATCGTGTAACATATATTACTTAACGGCATGTTACAACGTCGTATTTTTGAGTCAAAATGGGATATTTTGTTTTTATTTGAAGATGGAAATATAGAATAAATATATAAAGATTAAGGAATTCATGCACAACAAGAAACCTCCAGATTATTTTAAAGAAATGTAAAGTAACCCAAAAATTAGTTTCACTCAAATAAAGCACCGTTATTTTGACATTGAAATACAACTTAATTCTTTAAAAACAGAAATTAATAGCTAGCTATACAAACAAGTCGAAGAATGGTGTTAGAACAGCCACTGAAATTTGTTTAAAATCTCTAGTCTTAATACATCTCGTATATCAGACTGAAGAAAGAGAATTATTATATACAAAATTATTTACGTAGTAATGGATTTGAAGAACCACAAATCAGTGTGTTAATAAAGAATGCTAAAATTTTAGCTTAAATTCTATCATTTTCAAATGGTATAAATAAAGCACGTTATAGACAATAAAACTGACCAAAGGCCTATACATACATAAATCGCGTTGTACATTTCTTCCAAAGGTTGCACATCTAAAATAATCTTTCAAAATTGCTATCAACAAAGACGTAGTGGAATCAACAATTAACTTCACACGAAATTCCTCCATTGAGGCTAAGACCTACAATAAGCTTCCAAAATATCAAAAACCATGAACAGTCAATTGGCTAATGGACAAACATCATTCAACTAAATTCAATGAGTTAGTACCAAATAAAGAACAATGACCTCTTTGATCAATGGATTACGTATAAAGCAAAAGTTACTGTGAGAAAATGGTTATACGTATCTAAATCAATGTTACATAATTGTGGAGAGGAGTAAATCAGTCAACGCCTTATTGGACCTTCCTTAAACTCTCAGGGCACTTACAGAAAGAGGCCTGATTTCAGCGTAAGCAAATTATGGATTGATATTATTACCTTTATATTGCATTTGTATGTATATGAATTAGCTTTGGCACAAATAAATAAAATCCTACAATTTTGTGTTTTAATAAAAGTCAAGATACAATACACCGGAAATGCTAAAACAGAGGTAATGAAAGAATTCAAGACAACATTTAAGGAATTAAGAACACTAAGATAACATAATATTCAATTAGCAAGTACAAAAATTCAAATGCTTAGAATTTGTATTAACACAAAGGAGAAAAACGGACGACAAGAGAAAAAATATCAAAGAGAAAAAGATTGATTGACAGCGTAACATACACTAGTTAGATATCTAACGTTAACATGTGCTTCGAAAACTTAGAAGTTAATCGAAAAGCACAAAAAGAAACTAGAAATCATTAAGGTAAGATTACTAAGAAAAATAGCAAATAAAACGAGAATATACAAAATAAAAACACAAGGAAACTTAAATATGAAATCAACAGACAATAGAAGAACGAATATTAAGATCGTTTGAGCATGTTGAAGGAATGGACAAGACAAAATTAGAATGGTGTTCTAAGCAAGAAGTTCCAGAAAGAAAGTAAAAGGCATACTTAGGAAGAGATATCAAGAAGAAGTTAAATAAACTCTGGATAGAAGGGGGAATGGGAATTGAGAAGAGATGGGAAGTATGATACCGGACAGATAAAGATATGAAAGAAAACTAACTCAACTCAGCAACACCTTGAAGGTAAATTAGCTGTTTGGATTAATTAAGTTAAGTTATTGTAGCTACTATTTTGTTTATTTCGAAAAACTAACATAATCGAAAATATTAAAACATATTAAATTCAAACCACATCTTCTACAAGATGAGTCACATGCGAAAAGAAATCATTTAACAAAGTTTAAACTATTGATAAAAATTTATAGAAACATAGCTGCTTTAGAATGAAGAACATCATAGTCTCGGCTTATTTATTATTGTCTTTTGCCTTTCTTAACGAATAAAAAACCACTACACGTTTCACTGAATATTTCTTTACGTAAAGTACTAATTAACATTACCCAAAATTTTTCCATAAGTTGGACATATTCATACGGTGTGGAGTACCATTTTTGCAACGAAAAATTCTTTCAGAAACAACCGCTGAACCGTGTACTTAATACTTTTTTATGTAAATAAATTTATGACTCTATACGAGATTGATTTAGTAGCAAGTGAGACTCCACTTCTAGTACCACCTTGCGGAATAACTTTTATTCTAATTCTGTTATCTTTTTATGGTGGCAAGGGAAACTTAAATGTAATATGAATAAAGTGTCTAAATATTAAGATACATAAACTCTTAACTGATGGTGCAATCCAATATTTATTTTTTTAAAGAATGAAATAAATTTGAAATTTTGTTTATGTGCAACAAACTTTGGGTGACAGTGATTCGAAAATCATAATCGTCACTGGATAGCATAATTTTAACAGACTCTCAAAAAATGCAATAACAAAAGATCAATGAAATCAATGATTGTTTTTGAACTCAGAAGAACTGGCATGATAATTATCATCGTGATCGTATCGAGCCGAGATGATTTTTTACGAATATTTGCTTTTGCAGAAACCTGACTTCGCCACTATGGTCTTGCATCTAAACGATAATCTCGATAGTGTTCACATAACGTTATTCCTCACCCAGAAATAGTCGAGATATTTTCATCGAAAATTAAAATAATGGTTATGAGCTTTTAGGGTTGGAAAACTACAAATTTTGTAATGCGAAAGGCCAAACTATTTTATGCCTCTCTATTAGACAGATTATAGGAAACAATATCTGAACAGCAACTTGGAATGGCCCGTAGCAAATTTTCTTTTGATAACGTGCCTTCTCATATCCATCAGGTGGTAAGAAGTTTCCGACGAATAAAGAACTTATCGCAGCAGTCAAAATTTAAAGAACTTGAGAAAGATTACTAGAAAAATTACGTAATGGCACTTTACCATCATTGGTTTATGTGCGTTAAAGTCGAAGAGGGATACTTTAAAAAATGAAAATCTCAATAGCTTAACTTATTTGTTTAAGGATTATAGTATACCAGGATAGCTGAAAACGATCGTGTACAAAATAAGGTCTAATGTACGAGAAGAATTGTTTACTGGTATTTCCAATGCCGCAATTCGAATAGAAAGTCTGCGATAAGTCTTTTTGGCAAACGGATTGAAAGGTGTTACAAACTCTTGTACCCAAATAGTTGTTTCGAAATATTTTCCTCTAACTGACACCTCCTGTATCTTCATCTAATGAATTATTGGTATAACAAATAAATGTTTCTTTATTTATGATATTTAAAAGAAAATACTCGTTAACCTATTGACTAGTAAGATAAAAATTCTTTAATACTCTGGTGAATCATATTCGTACGATGCTTAATACTAGTCTATTTATTTTGGAGATTAAGGTATTTATGAACTTAAAAGATATCCTCTAGAAAATTAGAAAGTGAGTCAGTGATCATTTGTCCAGAACCTTCCCTGATAGAAACCTGATTTATCGAGTATTTATGCACAAAGTATACGCCGCATAAATATGAACCTGCGTTATCTATCGATTACGGCGTCTCTCGTTGAAGCTAAGGTCGGATATTCGGGTGGGGAAGGCACATTTCGCGGGCCCTAACTCCCCATTCCGATTCATTTGTATCGTGTCACACATAGACGTACACATAGAGGGCAGAGCGGTGCAAGAGACAGAAGCGGTGGCAATTCTACGCGCGCGATCACTTTCCCTCTCTCCTTCTCTCTCTTTTTGTTAGCTTTCGCCCGACTATCTTTATCGATCTCGCATTTGCTATCCACCAGGAATGAGTTTTGGTGCGAACGATGAGAGTTCGATGCCCTACGAAAATAAAACTTTCATGTTATCTGCGGATACTTATCGCGCTTTATTTTTATATAAAGTGTTGTTAGTACGTGTTAAGTGGGCACAACGGTTGGCGTAAAGAATGAAGCTTGCTTTATCCACTGGTATTTTAGAACTCATCCCTAACCTACCATATTTATAATATAACAATGACTGTTACTTTATGATATTGGATCCAGTTCTAGTTTAAGACTAGTTTCAAGAATTTGTGGAATATTTCTTAATTGTACAATTATTTATCACAATACAATATTTCTTATAATAAATGTGACATTTTGTTCATTACAATTAAAACATCTTCAATCAAAACAACACTGGAAATCAAAACTACGAAGGGAAAGACGGGCATGCTTGTGAATGCTTGAAACATAAGTCAATTGAAAAACGCAATTAAAAAAGAACTATTAATCACGAGAATATCAGAAGATAATGTAGTTTACGATGTTGCATTTAATCACTTTTCTTCAATGTTCTATGGTTGTTGGAAAAGCTAACTTATTTTTTCTGTTTTTCGTATGACATTTATTAATAAACAACCAAATATATATTGATCGTTTTCTTCGATAACCTTTTGCCATCTCGTGATAAATTCTACAATCCCTCGTTCATAGACGAACCTGTTTCTATCGACAAAAAACCTCAATATGTACTGATTTATAGCTTGCTCTGTTTCGAACGTTATACAACTCAATGAATTTTGAAAAAAACGGAACAAGTGGAAATCCGAAAACGTATAACCCGGCGAATATAGTGGGTGTGGCAGCAAATCCCATCAAACTTGCTTGTGATTCTACATTGTCGTTATGAAATACAACTCTTTGCAATTGATAAGTTCTGGATGTTTCTGGATGATGAATTCATTCAAACTGTTCGATTGCTGACAGAAGCCATTTGAATTAATTGCTCTGTTCTTTAGCAAGAACGTGAAAAATACATCTTCAAAATCCCACCAGACTAAGAACATAACCTTTCTCTAACGAATGTCTACTACGATTGCTTTGGAAGTGAATAAGCAATTAACTTCTCGTCGCTATAAAAAAGGATAGTTTTCTTCGCGCAAAATGAACATTGCGCAGATGCTTATACGCACCATCAGATCAACTTTGAATTCACAAGAAACCGAAATATCTTGCTTACTTACGTATCCTAGTTTTTTTCATTTGGTCATGAGCGCTTGAATTATGGATGCTTTTTAACGTTTATGCAATCTACCGTATCATATACCTTAGGTTTCACTCGATCAATGTTCTTCTTCTTAACCCTACTGGACCTCTTCGATTGAGAGACGTTGTTAAGATTAAAAACAAGAAAAAAATAGTCGGCATTGACGTTTTTGTAGAACACTTTCAGAGTACATTTTTTACAAACTTGATACGCGTTCTTCCTTTTACGGAAATAAGAAAGTTAAATTTGACGAAAATGCAAACTTTGTTATTCCTTCATCTAGACGTCTGGGCTATAACTGTGTTTTCGATCACTGCTGACATTTCGTCTCCACTTATATGGGACATCTTCAGGGCTTAACTGCTGCTACTGCTTTCGTTGTTGCATTGAAATTAATCTTCCGTTTTCAACTTTGAAAAAATATCAAGCATTCTACGATATAGCTCAATTTTGTTTTTCAAAATGAAGTTGGAGCAATCATATAATCTAAAGATAGTACTTGCAAACACAAACTAACTCCATCTGTTGCAAAAGTACGTCACGACTTTTCCCACAACTTAATAATATTTAGTTTTTCTATTTCTTGGATTTTACTTTTCCCATTTATAATATTCTTTACTTCTAAATTTTGTAGCACCTCTTTCTTCAATTTTCTTCGTGTCCTGCCTCCTTTCCTTCATCTATATAATTCTATCTATATTATATTTAACAATTATTTCTTCCGTCATTTATTTAAAGAGTCGTAACCAGTAACCGCTTCTCTTCCATTATTTCTGCTTTTTTTTAATTTTTTAAATAAATTATTTTCTTTTTTAATCTTCTCGTGTAATTTTTCCTCCATATATTCTTCTTAGAATTTCCTCTTCCTCATTATCTTCTTGACAATTTATTTTCATTTCCAAGTTTTGCACAAGTGCAAAAATGTTACATTCTTCTGTACATTCTTAATTTTGTCTTTCTGGATAGGTCTTTAGAAAGTAGTTAATTACATACTTAAACATCTTTCATTACATAATGCATTATAACTTCTAACTAACTAACTAAACTACTCAACACATCAAGAGCTACTTTTCCTGTAATAGTTGGCCGAATTGAAGAATTTATTGCAACAGCGAAAAAGTATTTTGAAGGAAGATCATTAGGAAAGTGGTATAATAGTACTTCACCATCGTTGGTT
Organism: Dermolepida albohirtum; assembly: GCA_031893035.1. NCBI lineage: Eukaryota > Metazoa > Arthropoda > Insecta > Coleoptera > Scarabaeidae > Dermolepida > Dermolepida albohirtum. The sequence continues at coordinate 495,450 of JAVIWB010005680.1, read as the reverse complement.
CAAGTGCGTTGAAGTTGAAAGGAATATTTAAAAAGAAAACCTAAAGTCCTATTCATTTGTTTCATTTCGTATCTCACTAATTATTCTCGTGCAATAGTTGTTACAATTTTCGAATTTAACTAGCCTGGATTATAGTATTTAAATGTTCTTTTAGGGAAATTCCTCTTTAATTTTGAAAATACTTTCGTCTTTCAAATATTGTTTGAAGAAAACTTAATTTTCGAGAATTCTTAAAGTTGCACGTTTCTACTGTATTTGCCAGTTGTTTATTAGTTATTGGAATCTTATAATTAATTATTCTAGGATAATAATGATCTTTTGAATATCCACCTTGCTATGTACTTTTTATATCTTTTATGTTTCGTAACCGTTTTGAAGAACCTTGACAAGAGTGGCAGTATTCGTATTTCCCACAGAGAACAGCTTTCTTATCACCACGCATGGGTCCTTTCCTACTAATAACGTATCTTTGACATGAAATGTTGTAACTGTTCCATTACCAATAATGACGTAAAGTAAGAATTGTCGTCATAAAAAATATGAGTAATATAACGAATTGTTGATCGTCATAAATCTTTTTCAGTAAACATGTAATATCGTACATCTTGCCATTTTTCGTGCAAATAATACAGAATATAGAGAAGTCAATTGACCCAATTTATATATATATATTCGGTGCATTAAGAAAATGTAATAAAGCGATAGTAAATTATATATATGTATATATATATATATATATATATATATATATATATATATATACAATATATATGAGTTTCAAGTCGACGCTTCATTACGAAACAGCTCCTGAAGAAGATGATTGAGATGTCATCGAAACGTCGAGGCGCCGATTCTTTCGAGAACTTCTGTCCAACATCGCCGACAGCCCGAGAATCTAATATTATTCATACTTGCAACCGCGAGAACCTTCATTCGAACATTCCTATTCCTTTCAATCATATATCGTTCCTTCTTCCAGATTTCTATCCAGCGCCCTTTGAACGCCATTTTTCCACGAACTACGTGGAAATTATTATTATTCGTCTTATTTCTTCATTTTTTATTCTCTATAATCTCTATATTCCGGCACTTTTCCGAAGGTATTTCATTTACACAGCTATAAGTCTTCATTTCTTATGTTCTCTCAAAGTTAAAATTTCACCAATACACAGAGCACTGTTTTCACCATGACTTGTCCATTCCCTTTCCTATTTATTACATATTTATACATATCTCACCAGATAGCATTCAGTGTTCCTGTTACCTCCCGAGCATTCTGTATTCTTTGTTTGATTTCCTGCTTACCTATCCCATCCCTATCAACCATAGCTCTCAGGTACTTAAAATTATTCACCTGTTTCACAGAAGTATCATCATTCAATAAAACATCAAACTTTATATCCAATTTGACAATGAGACACTCAATTTTTTTAAGCTGCTGTCCATGCCTTTGATATTCGGCGTATTATAATTTCGTTAATAAAAACTCCGCGTCATAAGAATATTGTGCGCCTGATTATCTGCAAAATAAAGGCTGAATAGATAATGTTCATCAATTGAGATGTCAATTCCCCTAACTGCACGCTTCTAATTACGTACTACCATTTCTATATAGATTTTAATCTTTGTCGTTAGTATCAGTTCCGACAAAGTTACTTCTTGTTTAGTATATGACGTATTATTCTCATACAGTTCTTAAATTATTTTAATTATATGGTCAGATACTCCAATATTCTTCATAGTAATCCACAGATTATTTCTCGGTACATTATGATATGCCTTCCTCAAGTCAACGAAAGTAATATATGTATATATTATATCGCTATTACTGATTTTGTTTTTTATTAAATTTTGTAAAGAACTAACCAGGCATGATTTTGCTCTGGTCTTCAAAAGTGGCATGTTCTGTCTAAATCTTTTTTGTAAGTATTTTTTATATAACAATTTCTCTCTCGGTGTACTCACAGTACACAATTCTCTGTAACTGTTGGATCCTTTTTGTCGCCTTTTTTTGTAAAGGAAAGAAATATAGCAAATTTTCCAATTTTTTAATGTTTATTGTAGAAATCAATTGTACGGTAGATTTTTTAGTCTCTTTAATAAATTTTCTGCACTAATATTAATCAAATCTGCATGTATCTACTGGTGTCAGGTGATCTTCCATTCTTCACTTCTTTTACACTTGGAATAAGTTCGTCAATTGTTTTCAATTAGATTTTACTCTCTACAATTATTTCTTCTTCTTTACTAGAAATTCTCCTCTTCTTTCTACTAACAACGCATCATAATACTTGCCATACTATGCCATACTTCCGTTGATCGTACCTATACAACAATTAATCTCGCTGCACTTCCCTGTTCTTTCCATCTTTATTTTCTTTCTTAACTCTTTATTTTTCATCTGTATTGCCTATTTATTCTCTTCAGTGTTTTACGATTTTTTGTATAATTTATTTGTTTATTTTTATCTATTTCATAAAAATTTTGTAACTGAAATACATACTATCGCTTGATATAAATTGTATTCCATATATCCATTATATTTATTGCACAGTTATTCCAAAATATAAAAGTATATATAAGTAAATTAATTTTTGAAAAGTCCTCTTATTTGATACGTTTCAAAAAAATCTACAATATGACACTTACTATGAAGACGGGAAAACAATAAAATAAATTCTTAATTACATTAAATAAATATGTTAAATCCAAAAATAAGGAGTAGAAAATTACAAATCATCAAAAAAAAGACAAGTACCTTTATATATTTGTCAATGAATTGAATATCGAACCGATAAATAATTTGTATAACACAGATAGATAAATGAGTCACAGGAAAGACAAGAGGATATATCGAAGCAACCCGGAAAAATCCACGGAAATTCCTTCTTTTTCACTATATAACCCCACCGCCTGTCGGTCGTCCCTCCCCATTCATCTACCTCAAAACCCACTCACGCTGAATTTAATAAACTTTCGGGTTTTCAGGATTTCAGAAGAGCCGAAAAAGCTCGCGTGTTACCACATCTTTGTTAACAGCACACACCAAGCGGTTCTCTGTTCGCCCCTTTCGTCCCGGGAAAACCCCCCAATTTCCACGTTCTTCTGCGGTTAACAAAGATTGAGAGTGACTTTAGGGTAGATCTGAAGATTTTACCCTTCTCACACAGCCAGAACAGTCTGCTCCCGTACTGACCTATCGTAACGTTTTGGGGTGTCATCCCCCCAAAAAGAACATTCGTTCTCTCTATCTTTATCTCTGTCTCCCTCTCTGTTTGGCTGGCTGTCTGACGGGTCTGACATGACAGCGGCTTACTTAAATTTGGGACAGTGCTGTTGTGTTGTTGCCGTTGTTGTTGTTGTGTGCTTAATGTGACCTCCGTCCCGCTCCCTTGCCCCAACATCTGACGTGCCATTTTATTAGGTGTTTTGTTTTGTTCGTAATTTGTCAAGTTTATGCCGACGATCGTGCACCCGTAGACCGGAAGGAACTCCAGAGCCCATAAATGATTAATTGTGGCGAATCTCTCCCTCGGAGAGTTCGACGATTTCTAGTATCTCGTCGGTATAAAAGGGCGGGAGAATTCCGTTTACGAGACGATTTTTTCTTTAGCCTCCTCGTAATATCGTCAACTGCGTGAATAGACATATCCTTCTTTTTCACGATTCTCTACTTAATAGTTAATGATTATAGACTTAGTGTATTTACTACTTTAAGGATAACGAACAACAAATTAATCTATTCAATGAATTTTTTTAAAAATAATTTTTGATATACAAGTATTTTAGTTGAAATAAGACGTTTTAGCCAAATATTGTTAAAAATTATAAATAAAACTTTTCTTTCCAAGCTTATTTTAATTTTAATATTTAACTTCGTCACAGTTATTCACATAAAGTTTAAGATTCAAAGTTTTAGAATTTAAATACGAAAATATGTTTCTTCTTGTTATCTATTCCGCTGTTAGAAGTGATTAAAAACAGACTAATTCATGATCGTTTTCCCTTAAAATTGAAACAAGTGCATCCAAGACATCTATTTTTATTCACACGGGTTGAAATAATGCGTTCAGTCAATGCAAAATGGATTCAAACTACCATTTTTAGCCACCTCCTAGCGATGGACTGAGCATATTTATCAAACATTTAATATTTGTTAAAATAAAACATTGCTTCAAGAACTAATAGTTTTGAGTCAAATAGAAAAATATTTTGAGTAACGCAACAGTTTGTTATATCAACATATTTATGTCTTGAATAAAACTAGTTTGGTATTTAATATGAAATTATAACTTGTTAGAGTAAAATCCTTTCTGGTAGAAGAAAGAAAATAGATTCACTAAAACAACAAAATAATAAATTAAATATATAAAGTAGTGAGAGAGAACCGTAACGTCCATTTCTAGGTTAGAAATGAAACCACTTACATATATGGCTTTAACCACCATTGAATAGTAGCATCTCTTTACAATGTCCATATATGTATATAACCAACTTCCAAATAAAAGGTAATTATTTAAAACAACTCTTATGAAGCCAATGGTAGGTGTTACTATTGAAAAGATATATTTTAATGTATACATACTGATATACTCTAACTCTGTATGTACTCTGATATTTTTGCTAAATTATTCATTCACCTTTGCATTGATTTTCATTTTATAGTCATTTTGTTGTAGGTCACCTCTTTTTATTTACTTCTTAATCAATACATAAGATTTTATTTGCACTACCTCCATCCCTTATTCTTGATTCTATATAATCTTTAAAAGATCCACTTCTTCTTTCTCAATTCATTGTGCTACTTTTTCCATTACCTTTTTTTCTAGTTATCTTCCTATTTTTCTTCTAGGCTTTGTAAATATATTCTTCAATATCCTATCCCGTGCTTCTTTTTATTATTGTATCACATGTTCTAATCCTTTGGATATGTCCTCTGACTTCTTATCTTTTTCTTTTCTATCCTGTTTCATTTGCATCTCTCGTACTTCTTCGTCTTGTACTACTTTCTTTAAGCTGTTAAATAAATGTGTATACTTCTCATATAATGCAAAGTAGTGATAGAGAACAATACTTTCATCTCTTGGACAGAAGTAAAAGCATTTATAACACTATGACTGTCATTAAATAGAACGTGGAGTAATGAAAGACGTCATCATAGCTATGGAGAACCAGAAAATAATACCGAATAAGCACTTTACCTTTTTTGGAAGAATAGCATTTGTTATCTGCTTCTGGGTTTCCGGGCTGGAACCGCGTCACTAGTATATCTGCCGACGTTTCGTACCCATTTGTATGGGACATCTTCAGGGCTGAAGTAGTTCAGCCCTGATGATCTAGTATATCTGCCGACGTTTCGTACCCATTTGTATGGGACATCTTCAGGGCTGAAGTAGTTCAGCCCTGAAGATGTCCCATACAAATGGGTACGAAACGTCGGCAGATATACTAGTGACGCGGTTCCAGCCCGGAAACCCAGAAGCAGATAGCATGGACCACGACCGCGGAAGTCTACGTACCAAATTAATAGCATTTGTTGTTTATATTGAAATTCTCGTAATTTAATCCAGTGAACATTTGTAATTTTTTAGTTGAAATGAAATAATTTGATATTTTTATGTGTTTTCTCTATGCACCACTTTAGGTTTATTAACTAATTACTAGTTAATTTAATTTATACAAAAATGAGATTGAATAGTTTGTTGAATTAAGAAATTTCTTTTTCGCAGTGTATTTTTACGAGATAAATATTAACAAACTGAGTTAGATAAAACATTTGAAACATAGAGAAAGCCTTCACATTCTCCACGGTGAATGATGTTCATCGCAGTGTAAAAATGTTTCTTTGTATAATGAGAATGACCGTTCAGTGTCGAGTGATGTAATATTTGCGAAGTTAAAATAATTTTTGAATTGAGTTATCGGATCTACAGCAGAATTATTACTGAAAATACATTTTAATCGGACAAAATCCGAATTTTTGCTTAATGCTCTACAAAATTATTCAAATTTATGAACATTTACAGTACATAGTAACTCATGCACTATTTTTAATTGGCCCATCAATCAATTCGTCAATAAAATATTTTGTGACTTTTTTATGGCATTCTCTACTGCTATGTAATTCAATGAATATTTCAATTTGAGCACTTAGAAATTTTGACTGGCTTTCTCTGGTAGCTATTGATTCTTTAGTATTTAACAATAATGCTAATTGTAAAAACATTTTGAGAATAATTAAAAACTGCTTGTAACCATGTGTTCTAGCGTGTAAGAATAGTTTTGGAAGGTTCTGAAATGACTGTATTCGTTTGGGAGATTTGAGAAGAATTTGCTACTAAGCCATTTATATCTGGATAATATTTACGAAAAGTTTCTGCCTATTTCTACATGTAGTAGACTAACAATCGTTTTTAAGAAAACGTCCGCACAAAACAGTGACCAGCCACCGTCCGTAACAAAACTGCCACAACGACAACTTTGCTTCGTTGAAATGTTTCTAGTACACCTAGTATCACACGTTGAATGGCTTTGCTGATACACTCTGAAAACCTTTCATTTGCTAATAAAAATCGAGTGTATGGGATTCCAGTATACGTACTATAGTATTGAGGATCCAATTTTTTTACAATTTGTAGTTTCATCACAGCTCAACCATACTTTTTTAAAGCAGATTTTATAGCGAGCTCAATATCACCATGCGCAGATAGAAAATAAATTAACGTTAATTCGCTTGGCAATTCGTACCCAAGATTTTATTTTGTGCCAAACTGACGAAACGGTTTCTTCACCACTATTTTGAATGGTACATTGCGAGCCATCAACACAAAAATGATATCTTACACAAACTAATCCTAAGGTCAGTGCCAAGTTTGTTGCTAGTTTACTTCTCTAAAGCAGTTCCTTTTATTCCGAAAGAAGAACGATGTATCACATACCAAACAAACAACTATAACACCATCGTATTTAGGGTCTAAGAACCGCCCGACAAATTTATTTACGTTGTCCACGCACCGCAGCCTACTTTTATTTTATTTTGCGTTCATAACAATCACAAATAGCTGTATTAATCGAAATCTAGAAAATCAAAAGTCATCACTTCTAGAGAAATACGTGTGCGATAGCCCGAAGTGTCAAGGACTAATTGACACGGCTTTTGTGGCGCCAATGGAGAAAAATTTCTATTGTATGACAAAAATATTAATTATGCTGTTTATTTCTTTTCATATACTGAATCCCAAAAATTACACCATTAAAAGTGATATTTAAATTACCTTTATAAATTGTTTAGAAGACCTAGTGAACAGGTCCAATAGATAGCAGTGAATATAGTAACAATAATATTAAAATTTTTGTACTCAATTCCTCTTCAATGAAAAACAAAATTCCACTTACAGCAATAACTATTGGAATTTGTGCATTTCTTTTTTATATGCAATTACGAAAAAAATATCAAATATATACATTCATTGCATTCTTATTTTTCACTTCTTTTATGAAGAGGATGTACCGAATTTGTTCTAAATTTATGACTTATAACAGCAAAATATCATAAAAATTAAATGTACGAAAACTTTTGTAACATTTAATGTTAGAATATTTAGAAATTTTTTTGCTGTTATAAATAATAATTTCATGTTGCTATTAGAGGTTTTTAGAGTTTTCTAACATTGTTAAACGAAAGTAAATACTCTTTTTCATAGCCAGATGTTCACATTTGATGATGTTTAACATTCAGAGTTGTATGAACATTTTTGTAACTGACAGTGTCTTTCATTTAATAGTAAAAAGTAGATTAAACACTATCTTCAGGTCTAAAGATATATAATTAGAATAGTTATGTACATACAAATTTTTGAAAATAATATTTACCAATTAGTTACAAAAGAGGTAGATTAAAAATACTAGGTACGTAAAAATAATATAGGGACAAATAAGCGAAATATGTATGTACACTATCGCTCGTAAGTATCTGGTCACCCTTGTTTCATTACAGTTTCTATAGCAAAGTTGTAATTATAAAATTTATTTCTGTAGTAAGAAATAATTTCATAGTAAATGTTAAAATCTATAAAAGCTTACTCAAAAATAATTATGCGATAACTCTATTATGCACAATGAATGATTATACCCTAATAAAACTCCAGATAGAATAATTGCACTTAAGGGATTAGATCTCTCAATTCGTGGAAATCTTCGATTGTTATGACTTTATTTTAAGGTAGGGTGTTATTGTAAACTATTAAGTACTTATACTTGGGTATTTTGGAAACGTTGCAGTTAGTTTTTGGGAGGTGCTCATAGTGATAACAACGTATGTTTCGAAGAAGTTCAATCGGTTAGAAATGCCTAAACAAAAAGAATTGAGTATAGAAACACGATCGTTTATGCAAAAGCAACGGCGAAATTGCCACAGAACTTAAACTAAATCAGTCGACCGTGGGTTATATCATCAAAAACCACCGCGAATGTAGAAGTGTGTTAAGCAGAACTCTAAAAAGCAGACCAAGGGCAACAACCTCAGCAGAAAATCTTACAAAGGTGGTAACAAGCAAGAGAAATCACAGCAGAAATGAATGCTGTTCGTCAAAAGCCCATAAGTGTTTCCACAGTTAAACGGCGATTAAAAGAAGCCGGTCTTCATGTACGAATTGCAATGCGGAAGCCGCTTCTACGCAAGCAAAACAAGCAAAAACGTTTAAAGTGGGCACGTGATCACCAAAATTGGACTATAGAAGACTGGAATAAAGTACTGTGTACCGATGAATCCAAATTCGATATTTTCGGTTCACGAAGACGTGTTTTAGTGAGAAGGATTGTGGGTGAGCGTGTCCGGGAAGAATCCATAGCTCCTACTATTAAGCCTGGTGGAGGTTCAGTCATGATATGGGGTTCGTTTTCTGGATCAAATATGGGCGATCTCGTAAAAATCGACGGTATACTAAAAAAAGAACAGTATAAGCGCATATTAGAGGGAAACGCAATCCCCTCTGGAATTAAAATTTCAGGTCAGAATTTCATCTTCCAACAAGATAATGACCCGAAACACATCTCCAAACTATGCCGGGAATATTTGCAGAATTTGGAGAACGAGGGAACCATAAAAGTTATGGCGTGGCCTCTCCAGAGTCCCGATTTAAATCCAATCGAGTTGCTGTGGGAAGAACTTGACCAAGAGGTGAGAAAATCGGCCCCCACATCTGCTATTAATATGTGGAAGAACCTGCAAGAGGCGTGGGATAAAATAAAACCTGAGACATTAAGAAAATTAATCTAAAGAATGCCTCGATTGTGTGCTGCAGTGATTAAAAATGTATGTAAAAATATATATTTTTCATATATGTACATAATAAAAAGATAGTATTTCAATTTTGATCTTTGTTACAATTTGCGGGTTAAATGCGAGTGACCAAATACTTATGAGCGATACTGTATATGTGTAACAGACTCTAGTAGGCAACATTCTCTATCAAAATTTCCAAAATTGATAAAAATGCTATCTAGATATGGGATATAAATTAAACAAACTATAATGAAATGACAAAATATTATTTTTTATACATTTTTATCACATGCATTTGCATAAATTCACCAGTACTTATAGAATAAAGAAATCGTTTGTGCATAAATTACATATTATTTTTACCTACTGTTACATAATAAAATAATTTGGAAAAATTCCAGAAATATTTATTATTCATTTTGCACAGGAAAATTATTTTTTTAATTTTTTTAATTACAATACTTTGGTATTATTACGTACTTTTATCATAAGTCTTATAAAAATAATCTATTAATAAATTATTGTTGAATACAATGGAATTTATTTTACGGATATTTAAAATATTTAACAATAGAATAAAACGATGTATATCAAGCATGTATTAATTAGATACTTTGCAAATCATTCGGAGAATATTTATATTTTTACACGTTTTCATGAAGTATAATACCTGTTGGTACTGTGTTTATTATTGAATTGAAAAATTGTAGCAGCTATTCAAATATTCTAATGAGATGTATTATATGAACATGCGTATAGTAAAACAAAGAAAAAGTACTCACCATTGGTTGTTGTTGGACGGGTTGCTCGGGCTTTAACATGTGAACTGGTTGCGGACTAGGCCTAGACGAAGGTACACTGTTTTCTGGTACTGAACTACTAGACAGAGATACCGGACCACTGGGTTTTCTTCCTCGATAGCTCTGAAACCAAGGAACAAAAAGCTCCGTCAGTTGCGGGATGGATAAAAAAATAACCCAACCCCCGAGTACGTAAATAATAGAGGGCATAATGATTGGACAAATGGTATTTGCAAGAATGGGAGTTTTTTAATAATGGTTTTCGAAAGTTGAATATTATGAAATAACATGTACAATTAATAAGATTAATGGAAATATTATTTAGTTTTAAAATAGATAAATCAAAATTATTTATCTAAAAGGTAAAAAATAGTTGAAAAAAACACGTGCCAGTGACATGATTTGTTGATACAGACATTACAAGATATAAATCTTTTTACGAATACACGTATTACCATAAATCTTGAGATTCAGCTGATAAAAATAACATCTTTGCTAATTGAAAAATAATAAATACGCAACAAAAAAAATATATTTTGCACTTACCAAATATCATAAACACCATTAGCGTAAGAATGTTAAAAATAATTTCGTTTTCAGGATCTAATAAGTCGTCGTCATGCAAACAATTTTTCACGAATAATCGTATTTTATGTAGCGAATTCTGTTTCCTTTTTAATTTATAATTCGAATTTCAACTAAATATATCAACTCAATATTATTAAATACTTAATAATCATTTGAAAATGTAGCATATGTCAAATAGATCAGAGAATGGACATTTTAAAACTGGAATCAGTTCTGTAACTAATCTTTTCGTATGATTGACAGATACTTTAAATAAATGATAAAATTACATTGTTCAATAAGATATACTTAATTGTCAAAGGTTGTACTTATGTATGTATATACATTAGATTTATTACATATATAGATAAGGATTGAATTTTATTTATTACTTACTAAATTTCTTATAAATAACGCCCAATTGAGTCGTTAACGATACCTTATTGTTTCTATTAATAACGTAAAATAATATAGATAATTTTTACGCAAAATTTATTGTATCTGGAATAGTTTATTTCAAAATATCAGGAATACAGATAACTGCATTTTTTGTTATTTGTTTAAGTAGTCGGTTGTATTTTAACTTCCGTTATTTTAGTTATAGGTTATTAGATTCACATACACACATATACATACAGAAATCTTCCTTTTGTTAACCCTAGGGTGTTGAGGTGTGAAGCCAAAATTCTCTCTATCGGTCTCTATTTTGTGCGAGGTATTCAGCTTTCATCCAACTCCTGTTACTCTGTATTAGTACTATTGCTATTTCCAAATTCCTCGTTTTTGAAGGTCTTCCCATATTCCTCTTTTTATTAACCCCTGCGTTCCGGACTATTTTTACATTCTCTTCGTTGTTCGTTCTTGTCATGTAATCGAACCACATAAGTTGCCTTGTCTCAATTTTTTCTTGTATTTATATGTATATATATTTCTGCTCGATTTTCGAATTTCCAATACGTCTTTTAATGACACTTTGTTGCTCGAAAGTATTCAATTTCACATGTCTAAATTTTACTTATTACGGGTGGTCGCTTAATGTCCTTCTACATATTCTTAATTTAGTCCTAGTACATATACACTGCAAGGATTCTCACCTTTATCTAAGTTGACACCTTTTTTCTTTCTTTGAAAAAGAAGGTAATCCCAGTCAGTCAGTTCAGTTACATATACATTATATATACCAAGATGCCTTTTAGGTTTTTCTTTCGGTCGTTTTTGCTATTTCATCAATTAAAGTGATAAATACTACACGGCTCAGTTCTACCTTGTTGCTCTTTATATGTCGTAGTAAATTCTTGACTACATATATTTTGTGTTCCTGACACATTTCTAGTATTCATATGAATGCTCTTAATTGCCTTCAGAATTTTATTCTCAACTTGTTGCCTTAAAATCTGCCAATTTGGGTATTGTCGAATGCTACTTCTAAGATCACAACACAGATGAATAGAATGTTTCCGTGTTCCCAGTTTTTCTCCATTATTTGTTGTAAATTAAACACTTTGTTCATAGTACCTCTGTTTGGTCTGAATTTACTCTGATTTTCATCCAGGCCTGATTCAGTTATATCTCTGAGTCTCTCTTCTACACTGGTTTTATATTCTTTACTAGTTAGACTTAATATTGGTAAAGATACTGCTCTGTAAATGTTGCACATTTCTTGTTTCCTTTTTTATATACTGGTAATATTACAGCAATAATTCAATCTTTTGGTATACTCTGGTATTTCAGGTTTTTTCATTATTTAGGCACTGTTTCTAATTACTTCCATATGTTTAAAGATTTCTGCTTCTATATCACCTAATCTGGCTGCTCTCTTTAGTTCCTTTAGTGCATTTTGTAATTCTTCATGTGTAATCTCCTAACTGTTACACGATGTCAGTTTTACGAAGGCCATCATTTTCATTTATTTCCAGATTTTCAATTAGGGTGGTCGTACTATGTCTCATAATCTATTGGAAATATGTTTCTGCTCTTGTTACTAAGTTAGTTTTCTAATAAATTTCATGGTCCTGTAAAATAGTTTGCTGTTTCCTTGGCTATTTTCTTCCATCTGTCAAAATTGTTCCTAAGATTTTGTTTTCACCTTTATTATCTTTCCTTTTATTATTTTTGTTCTTTTTATTTGATATAGTTTTACATGGTTTTGCTATGGATGTAATTTTTCTAAAGTTTCTTCTTTATTTTTACCAGGCAGTTCTATCAAAATTCGAACTGCATGTCTTTCCACATACTATTCTTAGATTTATAAAACATAAATAAAAATTGATCAATTATACTTTAGGAAATATTGTTTATTACATAGCAATAATCAAAACTCTTAGCATTTCCCAACAGCTTCAGATTTTTGAATAATGACATTCATTTTAAACGAACCACGAAAAACTTTCGCATATTCAAGAACAAAACCTTGGTCGTGATAAGCCAGTAAATCCACTAAGCTATCAGATAAATGAAATTGATTTAATTGAACATATTAAAACACTATTATAAGTAAGCTTCATTTGTAATATGAATTAGTTTTATTCACGGAGTTTTCTTGTTCAAGACATTTCAACAAAACATTCTCGAAGCCCTTCAAAAATAAAAACATCTAAGAATATTAATAAAATTATAATGAAAGATAAGAACAATAGAAACAAACATTCAAATCTATGTTTTTCTTAAAAATTATTCATTCAATATATTGTTTCTTTAGACACGCTATATATTTATAAAAAATTTTGATTAGACAAATATAAAACATTATATTTAATTTTGTTATTTCTATAGAAAAACGAAAATTTAAAATTTTCATTTTTTGTCAGTGGTATTATTACTAGTATCCGTCAGTAGCTCACAGCTAGTGTGTGAGCAGTTTCGTGACGGTAAAAATGCAGTAGTTAACGTTCCTCTGGGAACACCAGACGTAATACCTATCTACTTACCAATTAAGCAGAATTCTGTTACTTACTGTCCTGCTTGTGAACACTATGGAAAAGATACAGGTCTAAACCTAAACGTATGTTTATAAGAGGTTTTAAAGCTAAAGGCCAAAACCCTCCACGTAAAGAACAAACCAGGAAGGCGAAGAGAAACCAGTGTCATCTACATAAATAAACATATATACAACTGCGAAGATCAACACTGTTGAAGAAGTGGACTGATATCCGATGAGGAGAACCGATCAACTAAGTAATCTGGAATTTCTAATGCAAAGTCTAATGAAACAGGATCAGGCTTATATAAAAGATGAAAAAGCTGCAACTGCAATCAACTTCAACAGGTACATGCAAAGATGCCAAGAGATTCTAGAGAGGCATAAAGACCATAATAGATCTGATAAAGTAGCAGTGAAATAGACTTTATGGTTACCTCAGGTAATCTTACAAGTTATAATTGGTTCTTTAGAAGTTATTTTAAAACATGAATGATGAACACATGTTAAATACACCTTAACAGAATTTCAGAATATATATTTTGCACCGTTTGCTCTTCAAATAGTCTCGGATGAAACTAGAAGCAACTGCTATAACACAGGTGGTATTATTATCCAAAAAAGTTGAATGCACATTCTAGAAAGTTCATGTGTGGCCAATAATTCAAGTCCATAACTTTGATAAAATAGGATCGATTACTAATTTCGTATTTGTCGCATACGAGGCTGCTTTCCTTGGCAGTAATTAATAAACACTTGTCAAATTAAGAAGTAATATTTTATTTTCTAATAATTTACGTATTTTCACCAATTGTTACATATCGTCATGATTCTTCCCCTATTATAAAAATATCTAATATTTGCTGATGAAAATAAATTATAAGTATTAATATGAATATTACGTTACTTACTTTTTCTAAAGTTTATATTGTTTTCTAAGTTAAAACCATGTTTCTTGCAAAAAAAAAGAAATTAAATATATTCATTCACTGGTTAAGACGCACATATCACAGAAAAATATAAGTAGGGATGCATGTAAAATTTATGTTCCTACTAAATATTTTATTTAAATAAAATAATAATATGAATAATTTATATAATTTATATACAATAATAAATATAAATATTACATATGCTTTCTCTAAAGAATTGTTTAATAGCCACTTAATTTAAAAACTAAATCTCATTTTAAGTGGTATGCAATTAGTAAAAACCGATATCAGGTAATGAAAATGATTCAGCGATCACGAGGAAATATCAATCATATTTTTAAATATATAAATAAAATTACTTTGGTAAATTATCGTTAGAAATAATTAAATGTACGAATACTTAAAAGTGGTTGCATTAACAATATTTATATAATATTAATGAACTCCTGCAATATATGAGAAATAATAAAATATACCTAAATGGCCTGGAAGATTATAAAATAGAATTTTGTACAATAATACTTTTTTTATTTAATTTTTTAATATGAAATGTATGTATGAAATATAAAAAAACCATTATTCAGTAAAAATATATATTTTAAAGCAAATTCTGTATAAATATCTACTGTGGTGTTAAGAAAACAAACGATTAAATTTTTATTGAAAAATTCGTACTCCTCGTAGAGAACATTTAATGAGTTCCGCTCCATGTAAACGAATGCATTCTGTTATTCGTCCGAGCATGCTTCTAATAAGATGTTCTATGGACTCCCGTGGAAACATATTCCAAGCAACTTGTAGGGATAACTATTATAAGTTCACAGGAGAGTTAGGAAACATACCAATTTTTCGACCTATCGTAATTTAAACATTTCCTATGGACGATGCTGACAACATAGGCGCATCACATATGCCAATTGAAAATATTAATGCCGTCGTCTTGCATGAATCAATGTAACAGATGTAACATGAGGATGTGCATTGTCTTGCTCGACTATGGGATTATTTAGCCCTCGGATATGTGATAAAGGGAATAATTCAAAAGCTTCATAAATGTACCTTTGAGCATTTAATTGGTATCGAAGGAATACTAAAGGGGTGCTACTTCCTACGCTAATTCTACTCCAAACCATTAATCCTCTAATATGTGCAGTTTCATTTTCTATGAAAAAATTTAAAAACCCTTTCTTCTCTTCGTCGCCTGACTCGTCTACGACCATCATGGACCTATAAACGAAAACTAGATTCGTCTAAAAAAACAATATTGTTCAAGTCTTTATCCGAATCTTTCTGTACTTTACACCACTCTAATCTAAGTGCATAAAGCCAATTAGTGAGACGCAGTGTCAGCAACGAATAACTTTAGCTATATTTTTTAGGACCAGCCTAAAAATTTCACGAAATAATGTACGATATCCACCTCATGTAGTTCATCTATACCAAAAGCATTTAGCTGGCGATAATTTGATTCTCTTACAACTCTTGGTACTTCGAAACACTAATTCACGACTACAGACTATTACGATCGAATAGCAAACCTAAACTGATCCAAGTTAAATAAGAGTTCGGCAAAATTCAACACAAATATTTATTGCTTTCTTACTACTTTCTTTATCATTTTTGGGCTCAATACAATCAGAATTTTATAAAATATTATAAAATTTACTTATACAGGGTCACATCGCAAGTATATTTACACTGTAAATGCAAACTATCACGCACAGAATATTTTTCTATATATTTTTATAAATTTTAAGTCGGAAAAGCAATTAAAATAAACAGATTAGTTAACAGCGAACTGTATTATAGATACTTGGAAAGTATTATACTTCTTCCTAGTTAGGTTCGTTTACTCATACGAAGTGTGGGATGATTTTTTTTAATACATGCTTTTAATTTTGTCTAAATCTGGTCTAGTTCTTTCGTCTCTAATAATATTTCCTCTCCAGTCTTCATTTTAACCATTCTATCGAACCAGCGGTTTTTCTAGTTTTTGCCCTCACTTCTTTTTTTCCAGTTTTCTTTCATTCTGAATCCCCAACTTTTATAATTGTTTCATCCTCATCTATTCTGATTATGTGATTATAGTAACTTAAATTTCCTTCGACAATTTGTTATGCTTTCTTGATTCGGTAGGCATTTTCTTATAGTGCCATTTCCGTTACTTCTCCTTACGTTTCCTGTTTGTATTACTTACAACTGGCTAGCATACATGTGTCGATTTTTTCCAGTTTATCTTTTTTTGCCCAAATTTGTCCTTTTTGTTGCTTGTTTTTTCGATTCATTACCTTCTCCTTTTCGAACTTCTTAATATATCCTCCGTAAACATTCATATATTATTATTTGATCGTCTATTGATTGATTTATCATTTCTGCTATTATTTTCTTCCTATCTTATATGATTCTAACCATTGTCATTACTTACTATTGCTTATTTCATTTTCTCTCTGTCTATTTCTTTACAACAAACCAACTCGTCTGCTCGTTCTATGATTAGCTGTAGGTTATCAAGAATATACCGTCAAAACGAAATAGGTTCTCTACTTTTACTAGAGATGCTGTATAAGATCTTCAAAAATTCTTCTAGCCATAGTTTCAGTGGTAAATATTTTATTTTAAATATCAACATGTCAAAGGAATGAACTTAAAAAATTTATTTTGAAATAAAGTAAGATGTGAAGGAGGATATGAAAGGATATGAAAATCATATATAAGAATATAACTAGCCTGATTTTGTCCTGATGATAAATAAAGCAATGAAGAATATAAAATTTAAAATTAGGCACATCGAGTAAATAGAGGATACATCCAAAAAGAATAGTTTTACATGTTTATGATTTACACATAATAAAAGAAAACGAATTAGAGTTTGTTCTGAAATAATAAATAACCATTTTATTGTTATAACAAAAAGTTCATAACTTAAGTTATTAAAAAGAAAAATTTAAAAATACGTTGTAATGAATCATCATATAATAATGTTCGATTCAGTCTATAGACCATCTGTTATTTTTTCAGGTATACAAATTTCGTTTGGAATTCATAATTTATAATATTCTGGCAAATAAAGTAGATAGAGAGGTAAAAAGGCAACAAAACAGTCATAATCATAACAATACAACAGACGTACGCATCAACTCGTGCTTGAATAATTTTCGGTGACGTTTCAAAAGGCTCGAAACTTTCCGCTTCGTGTTAGACGAACTGTTCGGATGTTTTTGAAATATCACGGTTTAAGGTCTCAAGAGGCGCCCCTGATACGAAAAGGGCCCGAAATGTGCAAGTAATCATCCATATTATGCTGGCTAATGATCGAAAATTCGATTTTAATATTTCACTTTTTCTACCTGAAATTTAGTTTTTGTTATTGTAATGTAGAGACTACAGAAAACTGACTTTAACATAGTTTGTCTAATTTACCAAAAACAATTAAATAAACTTTCACAATTTATGTTATAAAAAAAATCATTTCTGCATGGATACAATGAAGGAAATATACACAAAATACTAAGATAACAGTTATAGTAAAAACTCTTAATTTAAAAAAGAATTGGAAACACTTTAAACAGTAAAAAAAGATTTTAAGATAACCTTATACCTCTTTCTGAGTTATATAAAGCAAAACTAGTCCTTTTTATCTAATCAATTTAATTACATATGATGATAATTAATAAAATACGTAATTGAATTGATAACAATCTGTTTAATTTCAACTCAAGGTGAAGCAAATTTAAAACAAAAATCACGCGAGAATACATTTTTTAAATGTTTTCTAAGCTATCGTGATATAAGATACTTACACTATAAAATCAGATAGGCATAAAAATCAAATAAGAGACTTTACTTTGATAAAAAAAACAACATAATTATGCCAACATTTTGCAGAATTTTGGAACAAGAAATAAACATTGCTTAAAATAATTTATTATCGATTGAAAGTTTCAAGTTTTATAGTCAATCCTTTGGTCTTCATCTTTAAAGGTCATTTAAATTCCCCCAGCTAATTTCTATAACTCACTAAAAACAATATTTTATATATTCCGAAACACAATTTCCACTATTTCCAAGTTAAATTCTGCACTTTTGAATTCAATTGTCTACGTTTAAGTAGTTGAAATTGCAATTTGGTTAATGTTTGCTTTCAAAGCTAAATATAAAAAAGACGATTACATTTTCTTTATATACACTTCATTGTGTGAATTATAAAAAATAAATTTGTGATATTTTTACTTTCAAATTTGTATTTCTCTGCACAATTCAAGATTTACTACTTTAACATTTCCTTCACTTCTAATCAATCATCCATGGATTTACGTAAAATAAGCTAATTCAAGTAAAATGAAACTTAGTTAATTTTTTAACACTTAACATACTTTAATCCAATGCTGTATCAAGAAGTTATAATATGTGGTGGTAAAAAGATTTCTGGCACCCCTTGAGAAAACCTTCTTTTACAAAACGCGTTGATTTTAATGCATAACAAGAGAAGGAAGTATTGACCTGTTTTATAAATTATTGAATAAAAATTATTGACACATACGTGCATATATAAATATACTGTTGTATAGTTAGATGTTTAGACATCCCCTTAAGCTGATATATAATGTAAACACCTCCACATGCTCCCACATAGATCTCAGCCAGTTAGAATTGCAATACTTGTGGTCAAAATTATAATATTTCGATTTTTTATTACAAACGTTACGTAAGTGCTATTAAAAGCAAGTATTTCATTTTGTACTTGTTAATTATGGATTGAAATTTTCAATATCAAACCATCAATATTCAGCCCCAAACTTTTCTCGAATAATTCAGTAACTAGCCAATTAATATACTGACTTACAGATTTATTTCAGTAATAGATGTAACATTTAGCCAAAGTAATCTACACTAAGATTGCTTCTAACCATATATGACACCGACTTGAAATGTTCAAATGTTAAAAGGGGAAAACTGAAATAAGGAACAAATTGGGAGTACTTTCTACTACAATTTATTCAACGATTTCCGAGTCCATTGAGTGATGATCTTGCATTGTCATAAAGAAAAATAATACATCTGCTTTCCACCTTTTTAATCGAAATAAATTTTCTTATACAGCAACGGTAAAACAATAGATAAACATTCTCGAAGGTAAATTTTAATAGAGACTGTGGTTGATTGAATTAATCAAAGAAAAGGTAATAAAACTCTTTTCCACATTAATGTTCATATCCTGTATACGTATTGCGACAATTAAATTGTCATCATCAGCAGATAATTAATCACAGTGTAGCTCCTGGATACGCGGTAAAACTTGTACAGAATCGTACCGCACCAAAACAAATACACAACTATCAAATACGCGCTATGTGTATTTGGTTTCATGCGGTATGATTCTGTGCGAGTTTTACCGCGAATCTAGGTGCTACACTGTGATTAACAATCTGCCGATGATGAAAACTTACTTTGTCGAAGTACATATACAAAATATGAACATTAATGAGGAAAGAAGTTTTATTTACCTTTTTTTTGATTAAAAAACATTCTAACAGATCAGATTTTATAACTATAATCTCTCCAACTAAATTCAGAAATACATTTCCATACACACATTTACACACGCGTAGATAAAAAATGCCTCCATTCTTATATTATCTAAAGGACTTGAATAATTAATTAAGATGGGATATACGAGATGAAACGTCATAATAATATTAAAAAAATAAGTATTTCAAATAAAATGTTTTAATTTTTTATTTATTATAATCTCACATCACTTGATGAACCTCTTGTAAACAATTGCAATGAATTATAATATCTTTGAGGCTCTATTTGAAATAGTTTCTTTTACAATTAAAGGCTTGAATATCTGTTCATTTCTATATCTTCTTTTATTATACTCAAAATCTTCATGAATATTTTTTCAACAATTTCTGCATCTATTTGTAATGTACTTCCTATAGGCAAAAATTTGTTTACCATTGCCAATGAATTGCTACCATTCTAGTATAAAATTTTTTTTGCCCCTCAAATCTAACACTTTTACTTTAAAGAAGTGTTAAGGACCTATTAACATAAAAAGAGTTAACCAAATAAGATATTTGAAACATGTTGAAATGCTACAATAATGCATTATCGAAGAAAGATATTGTTAGACATCGAACAATTCATAGTTTTATCAAGAAGAAGTAAATAATCACTTAATCACATATTTTTTTGTTTTAGAAAGTAAAATTTCTGTTTAAATATAACTTTAGCTTCTACTAGGAGGATAGTTTGATAAGTAGTGAGAATAACACATAGGTGGCGCTCTAATTGGTAAAACAAATGCACTATAATTTAGGTTGCCTATTTATATGTTCCGATATTTAGATAAATCGGTTGATTAGTTTATTTTTGACAGCTTATTGAAAAAGAAGCAACACGTCGTTTTGTTAAAATAGAAAAAGCAAAGTATCGTGCAGTGATTAAATACTTCGTAATAAAGGGTATGAAAGCTACCGAGATAAAAGATGAGTTACGGGAAACATTAGGTGAATCTGCTCCATCATCCGCCACAATAAGTAGATGGGTAAATGAATATAAACGTGGTAGAACAAGCTGTGTTGATGAAGCGCGCTCTGGAGCACCCAAAATCGTGACTTCTAAGGAAATGATTATAAAAATCCATAATATTATTACGCAAGATCGACAACTAAAAGTGAGAGAGATAGCAAACATGGTAAACATTTCAACAGAACGCGTACACCACATTTTAACGAAAGAAGTGGGCATTTCCAAGCTTTCGGCAAGATGGGTGCCGTGATTGCCTACGACTGATCAAAAGCTCACTCGTTTGCGCATTTCCAATGAGTGTTTGGACCTTTATAAGCGGAATCCGGTTGACTTTTGTAGGCGATTTGTTACTTGCAATGAAACTTAGATACACTACAGTACACCCGAAAGTAAACAACAGTCGAAACAATGGTTAGAACGTGATTCTGCACCTCCAAAAAAAAGCGAAAACCACTTTATCGGCAAACAAGGTGATGGCATCAATTTTTTGGGTATCAAAGGGCATTTTGCTCATTGATTACCTTCAGAAAGGTACTACAATAAACGGACAATATTATGCAGAACTTTTACAAAAATTAAATGTTTAGATTCGTGCTAAACGGCCAGGAATGGCAAAGAAAAAGATTCTGTTTCACCAAGACAACGCTCCCTCGCATACCAGCACAGTTGCGATGTCCAAAATCCACGAGTTGCATTTCCAATTAGTACCGCATGCGCCTCATTCGCCAGATCTAGCCCCTTCCGACTTTCACCTTTTTCCAAAATTGAAAATGGCACTAGGTAGAAAGAAATTTTCGTCTAACGACGAGCTTATCATCTTCGTAAAGGAGTATTTTGCAAGCCTTCCGGAATCGCATTTTCGAGATGGCATAAGGGCATTGGAGCACCGTTGGAATAAATGTATTGCTCTTTTAGGAGAATATATTGAAAAATAAAAATTATTTTGTATTTAAAAGTTCGTTTTTCCTTTCCATTCTCACTGCTTGTCTCTCTTTGCTCTCGTATATGCAAGAGTTCAAATATAGAAAGTTCTACAAAAATGTTGTCATATGGTACAATCAATTATTGCACGCTATGGCAAGTTTAGGTTAAGACCTTGGTCTGTCTGTATTAGTTGCTCTTGAACTGGAACATTGCTATCTCATCTTGGTTACAAACGAAGTACCCATGAACTTCCTTCGAAGACTGATCAATACACAAATCAGTGTTTGAACGAAGTAGCGCCTATTGTAGAAGATGATTCATCACATTATACAACCATATTCAGGAAGTATAAAGTATTTTAATTAGAAAATTTAGGCTTAAAATAAGCTTTAGTATCAACACTACATATCGTCAATTATTGAGGAGAGATTACTATTATGACTTGCTTACTAAAACATGCAATTCATCGAAAGCGAAAGCACTCACGTCTCTATGGAAATCTCAAATTCTGGGAAATGTTTGCCATCTTCTTTGCTGTATAATGCTGAAAACACAAAAGGTGCCGCAAAGTAACACATCAAGGAGCAGAGTTGTTTAAATACTAAAAAGCATTCATCCTCTTTCGAGACCAGATACCTACTGCTTGCTCCATGATAACGCATCAATTGATTCCCTCCAACGCTTGCACTGTGCATTTAGAAAAAATCGAGCTGAAGCTACTAGAGTACCCATCCTGCAACGCAGACTTTGCAGCGACTTTACATTGTTTAGCCATATCGGAAAGCGACTGAAATGGAGAAAGTTTTCCAACAATGAAGATTTTTGGACTTGGGAAGACAATTGCGCGCAATTTTCAGAAGCAACGTGGAAGAGTAGTTGGTTTGATGACTGGTATTAAAAAATGAACAAGTTAATAAAATACGATGGAAATAATTTTGAAAGATTGTCAAAACTATAGCTCTATTTAGTAGCTTCCTTTCCAATAAGCGAAACAATAATATAAGTATCAGGTTGTAACATATATTCTGTCCGATTCTCGCAGCAACTCGCATATATACGCATTACGACGAAACGTTGCGAAATCTCTGCAATATGAGTCATATTGGTTTATTCGCAATAAGTTAGTCAGTACTTCTGCAACTTTTGAAGAGTGTACATATTGTTCTCAATTTCTTTTTCGTCCATTAAAGATGGAAGTGACAAAAGAACATATTCGACATGTTATGCTTTACGAATACAAAAAAGGAAATAACGCGAGTTAGTCGGCTAGAAACATTCAAGGTGTCTATGGCAATGATGTTGTTAATGAACGGATGTGTCGGAGATGGTTTGAAAAGTTTCGAAACGGTGACTTAAGTTTGAAGGATGACGAGCGTACCGGGCGGCCTTCTGGATTTGATAGGGAGGTCCTTCGAACTCGGGTTGAAAATAATCCATTTACAACAGTGCGAGAACTTGCACAAGAATTTGACGTAAGTCATATGACTATATATGTATCGTCATTTGCAATCATTGGGAAAAGTGGTAAAGTTAGGAAAATGGGTACCGCATGAACTATCGCCAGCACAACTCCAACATCGTATTGATGTGTGCATTTCAATGCACTCTCGTCATCTCCGTGCTCCGTTTTTAAATCAAATTGTTACCGGAGATGAAAAGTGGGTGCAATACAAAAATATTAAGCGTCATCATCAATGGCTTAGTCCTGGTGAGAAGGCGGTGCAAACGCCTAAAGCTGGACTGCATCCAATGAAAACATTGCTCTGTGTTTGGTGGGATATTAAAGGTGTAATTCATTTTGAGATGCTGGGAATGAACGAAACCATCACTGTCGCACTTTACTGTCAGCAACTCGACCGTTTAATGGAAGCCCTGCGAAAAAAACGCCCAGCACTGGTCAATCGACGCGGTGTTCTGTTCCATCAAGATAATGCCCGCCCACATACGGCTCGCATCACTTCTCAGAAATTGGAAGAACTTGGCTGGGAAAAAATTTCACATCCACCGTACTCTCCAGACCTTGCTCCTACGGATTACCACTTATTTCGAAGCTTACAAAACCACCTTGATGGAAAAAGCTTCAATTCCCAAGAAGATGTTCAAACCGCAGTAACTTTATTTTTTGATTCAAAATCCGAAGAATTTTTCCGTAGAGGAATTCATATGTTACCTGAAAGATGGCTAGCGGTAATAAATAATGAGGGAAAATACATTGACGATTGATAAATAAAAACTTTGTACAAAAATTTAATAAACAAGTTTTACAAATTTTCGGACAGGATTTATGTTACAACCTGATACAAAATTTAAAAATGAAAAGCGTATGGAATTCGTCTAATCAATTAAATCGTTAAATAACTGAAAATGACATCACATAAGAAACAAAGGAAT
The DNA here is from genome assembly GCA_031893035.1 of Dermolepida albohirtum. Taxonomy (NCBI): domain Eukaryota; kingdom Metazoa; phylum Arthropoda; class Insecta; order Coleoptera; family Scarabaeidae; genus Dermolepida; species Dermolepida albohirtum. The sequence continues at coordinate 471,099 of JAVIWB010005680.1, read as the reverse complement.
CATAATAGAATTATAGTTTAGAATTAAATTAAATGCTGGTCATCACGTTCTCATTCAACTTTAAATAAAAATAACATCCATAGTTTTTTGTTAGTCATGATTATTGTACATGCGATTGTTACTAATTGCTGTAAAACTATATGTCATATTTTAAATAACTGAAAGTATATGATATGAGAGCAACAAAATTTTTAAAAAATTATAAGTCGTGTTCGTTATGTAGATAAGCTAAAACAACTTTGTAAAACAGAATTCCGTTCCTTATTTAATATATACATAAGAATATATATATCGTACATACGAAGCTTACGAAGGTATTCGAAATTGTACGATTTGTAAGATATAAAACGTTTATTACCATGTCATTGACAAACGAAATACCTAAATGTCTTGACACTATACGTATTTCGTTCGTATTTCTGACTGTCGCGACGTAAGGCATGCCGCAAGGGTCACGTTGAAGCAGTTTATTTGTATAATCAATTCTTACATTATGTAACACTTCAAACGTAAACAAACCAAAACGGAGTCAAATCATAAATATGTAAATATGTAATAAGAACATTACAACAATAATAGAGATTATGAAAGTAAATTAATTAAACTTAACTTAAGTAAGGCTTCTGAAATATTCTTCATTTCATGGGCAAATATTGTACGTACATAACTTATAGATAAGTATGTGTAGTTGTAAATATATATGCTTCTATGCTTCTGTATATATATATACATATATACCTAGTTACGGACAACTGCAATTTTTTTCAATATTCAGACTATACATATTAGTTCAATATATTTCGGGATTGTTTGCTAATATTTAAAATCCAATTTAAGATAACAAACTGATAATAATAATAATTCCAATTCCATCTCCATGAAAGCCTTAAAGAACTTTATCTCAATCCAGATATATTAAATATTATAATGAAAAATACTATTATTTTGAACAACTGCACAAACGCTAGAAGGTTTTCGAATACACAGTGAAGAAGAATCTAGCTTCATCTGCATTTAAATGCAAAGATATTAATATATATGGTAATGATAATATGGCTTTTTATAGAGATAGAAAGTAATAAACTTGTATTAATTTACCGTTTTATGATGACCAATAACCCTGCAATATCAACCACGTACAGTCGGAGCTCAAACCCACAAATATGTGAGTGAGTAAAATATTTTCTGACATTAGGCGGAGGAATTGCGAAAAAATAAACGCCGTAATAATAGTAATATTAATAGTAATACATCAGTATCAGCCGCGTATAGTCCGAACTCAAGCCCATAAATATGTGAGCTGAGCGAAAAGTTTTTTAGCGTTAGACTCAGATGGGAGAAAAATCTACGTCATAATAATAATAATAATGATTATTATGCCTACTCATTCCTCAACAACTTAAAGCGAACTACAGGTGTATTGACAGGTCATGAGTTATTATTACATCCGAGTCTTGAGCTCATTAACTGTCAGCATAGAAGAGAAACTACGAAAAGCTTTCCCGGATAACAGACCGTTGAATTCAATCCCAAGATCACCGACGTGATAGCCAGTGACCTGCCAATGAGCCAGCCGGCAAAATAAGTGTATCTTTAAAAACCATGGTTTTTATGGATAGCAAATTAGAAAAGTTCTCAGATCCCGCTATTATATATTTATATACTGCGAATTTACAATTCCAGAAAATTTCTCAAATAATTTTCTAAAATTTATTTTTATTAAAAATTCGTAAAATGTTTATGAAAACTTGTCAAGTCTTATAATTTAAAATTTATAAGTATTTTTTAGAATCGAATGGGTCATACACTTCAAGAAATATATCAAATTTCTTAAAAATATACATAAACAATGTCATTTAAATCTTGTACAAATATTAGGTAATTGCCTAGAATTCTTTAGAGGGTGGCTTGTATTTGACGCGTAATTCAAAAATATAAATGGACTCTTTTCACTAAAAACTTGTTCTTGTAGATAAATCCATATTATTATGGATTTATCGTACAAGAACAAGTTCCTGTCTAAATTTCGGCAGATTTTTTAATCAAAAACTGAAAAAGGAATAAGCGTTTGCATCTGATGCAGAACTCGAAGAATTTGTTGAACAATATTTTGCAGAGTAGCTGCTAAAGGAATTTTTTTCCTGAAGGTGTGAATAATTAGGGAGGAAATAATAATTTCATCAAAAATAAAGGATTGTTAGGACCTTGGTTCGTTTTCATAGTTAAGTAGATAACCTAGAAATATACATTGGCGCGTGTCACCAAAGGAAGTTGATAATGTGCTCGTGAACTCTCTAAAAGATCTAGCCAATAAATTCCTTATCTTGGAGTATTTAAGCGAGACAGGTCTTTTTATGCCACGTAAAATTAAAACAAAAAAGCATGAGATATTGTATTATAAAAGCTACCCTGAGAAGAGCTCTACTTCGACTAACATGACGATAAATGACATTGACATAGTGATATTTACAAACTTTATATTAATTAAATGTAATCTAAAATGACATATTGGGTAAAAAGACACAGAAAGAATTTTTATACTTTTCCTAAAGCAACATCTAGTCGATAAGTTTATCTAGAACATTTTAAAATATTGTAATTAACGATATTAGTATAATGAAGAATCAAGTTTATTGAATTATCAATCAATCAAAAATTGTAATTTGTGATTGCGTATAAATAAAAAAATATTAATTGATATTTAGTGATTGTGGGCGTTAATATATGTAATTTTAAAAAATGTTAGATTAGACTTAGCTAGTCGCATTCCTTCTAGAACAACGAAACTTTATTGTTTCTTGATGGTCACCTAAGTCACAAGAATGTCAATGCATTACTGCTGGTTGAAGAAAATGGTATTATAATGCTTCGTATACCATCTCAGTACACCTACATGTCGTATCTTTGAACTTCATGGAATATTTAATAATCAAGCTATTAAGAATGACTTAAAATAGACCCCAGTTATATAGGAGACCCATACCAAATTAGAAAATTATTTACTGAAGCATATGAAAATAATGCAACCATGGAAAATTCCGTAACTAGATTTAAGCAACAGAAATCCTCCACTTTAGCAAAATGATTTCTTCTGGCTGGATGTTTGTTGTTTCTAATATTACTGATCTTCCTGAACAAAACGATGCTGAAAATATGTAAACAACATATACATCTTGCGTGGCACTATTTACTCCATCAACTCCAGAGACTCTAAATAAAAAATTTGAGGGTAATTTTGACATGTTATTACTATGCATTCTTCCTATTCCCAAAACATCAATATCTTAAAAAAGGAGAGGCTGTAAACATTAAGGAACTACAATACTAAGTTCATCACGAAGCTTGAAAGAGGTAAAAGCTAAGAATTAAGAAAAAGCCTCGTCAAATAACGACAAATGGAACGCCAATAACTAAAATTCATGCGAAGAAAGTGTTGAAGAATCACAATATTTACCTGTAGGAAACATAGACGATGATGCAGTATATATTTATTGCATAAAGACGAAACCGGAGGAATTATGTTTGCTATCATAAATACAATAAATGGACACATAAGGAATGAACAGATGTCCCTCCATAAAGAAAATTATTCATTTGTGAAGTTTTTTTGTTAAATAGATAAATATATTATATAAAATAAATGTTTGTTTTATGTATATGTGTTTCGGCAACTAAGTTGTCATCATCAGCAGATAATTATATAGTGTCGCACCTGGAAAACTACGGCAAAAATACCCGTACGAAAAACAAAGTCCGCACACGATCTGCACCGTTGAAATCCAAAACGCACACTGTTTGTTTTATGATCTACTCCTTTAGTTTCGTTGGTATATTGCTAGAATTAACACTACTAGCATTCAGTCAGCGGCGCCTGCTTCGAAGAAGTGAAAGAGTTTTAGTACGTAATAAATGTGGGTAAATATTTATCATTTTAAGCAGCGTTTTCTGTATGCAAATATGTAAAGTGGATAAGACCGGTTAAACATTTGCAGCATCAGATATACTTGAAAGTTTCTTCATGTAACTGTGTTCGCCGTGTAGAACAAATGACTATGTAGTCTATTGATACATTTATATATAATAAACTCTTTGAACTTCGAAACACGCTGACTGTATGCTCGCAGTCCCAAATATACATACTGCTAATATCATTCTACCTTAACCAAGTATGTCATTTTACCTTAGCATAAAATGACATAGTAAACAGCGTTTTAATAAACCGGGAATAACTTCTTGAGGTTTTAAAATTAAATATTTTACGAAGTTAATTAAATCCAGTAAAAACTAGAAACTTACAAATTAAATTATATACATTTTTGAACACCATCCTATTTGAAACGAATGAATGGTTTTATTATTAAAACATATTGCTGACAGAATTAGCATAACCACTATAGTACTTTGTTATTAAAGAAAACTGAAATAAATAATATATTTTGATCTATTTGCGCGTATAAATTTAATAAGCAATTGCGCATATATACGAGACATATCCGCCATTTGTAAATTTTAATTAACGATCGATATACCTAACAGCAAATTTTTAAACTTTTCCTGATTTTCAAATTTGACAACATCCTATTAAATTCTTTTAGATGTTATAAATCTGTCTGAAATTGGGTATAGAATTAAAATATATTTTTTTCTAAAGTAAACCTAGTATATTCACAAATTACAAATCCAAATTATTTGAAAAGATGATGTTAGAATCACATTTATTAGACCAACGCAACGTAAAGATAAGTAAACGCCGCAAGACGAACATTAACGATAACATAACACGTTACGCTATTTATCAATTCCATACCAAATGAGTAATTTGAATATAGATAAAATTTATATATTTCGAAATAACAGCGAATAATTATAATAATATTTAGTAATGAACAAGATGCATGTACAGACGATGTATTAACATTCAAGATTGTGACACAAAACAATGTAATATGGTTGCGAAAATGGCAGCAGAAATATTTACTTACTTAATTGACTATTTACGATAGGAATTAGAACACAAATATAAACGATTCTACATCTACATGAACACTTTATTTCAGTCTTGTTGTTTTGTGTGAATTGAGCGCGCGAAAAAACGCCTTACGTAATAGATTATTTTGCAAGTAGGAGACGTGGATTATTACTACTAGTACTACTACTACTACTAATACTACATACTACATTAACCACGTGCGTCATCGAAAAAAAAATTATTTTATTAACGTATGACACGAGAAATATTATTATAGAAACTAAAAAGCCCAGTCTATGTAATCCCTTCCATCATAAATTATAACTGATGGTTGAGGTTAGAAAAAACTGACGTTACACGCGCTTACAGGTTAATTTTAATGTTTCGTTCGTTGTGCTTTGTTTTAAACGTAAGTCTTTTATATGTGTACACCGTTACGATGTGCGCCGACCACCAACGGACACTACCGAAGTTCATTTTTACCGCTCGGGTCATTATCAATTCAATGAAATTTATTGTATATATAGTTGCCATTTTTCTAAAATAAATATTTTCCTAGCTTGAAAATTTTTTATTTCGTTGTGAAAGTAGGAAATTTTCGCGTTGGCGAACAAGGGTATGAAGTGTTATGTCCTCATATAATTATAACAACCGAACCCGAAAAGGGGTTAGAACTCATAAAGTTAAGTCGGTGGTAGCACGTTAAGCTTTTGCGGTAAGAAAAGCGATAAAAACGGTATGCTTTTTTGGCGAACATTCGTGCCACGCTAACGTGGAAATATCAACTGTTTTCTAGTTTCCAGACGAGTTCATTGATCTCATTGTGAATCAAAACAACAGTTTACAGCGACAGCCAAAAGTATAATTTATTAAAATTACAGTGTTGGTAAAGAATTCCAATTGTTTACGATGATGTCAAAAGTAATAAGAATTTCTCCAATTACTTCAATATTGTTATTGGTGTATTATTTATCCAAATGCCATATTTATTCCATCTTAAGCTTTGTTGCATTGGAATCCCAAACAAATAAAACTATTAGCAAAAATCTTCCAAAGGAATGTATTCCATACAGCGCTCTTTCTAGGCTACTAAATCCGCATTAATAATTTACATATTAGTTTTCCTGTTAAAATTCCCCTAAGCCTTTTTCAATTTTTCGTTTTCGTATTTTTTTATCATAATCCATTTTATGGCCACAACATCAATGTGGTCTCATCAAAACTACATAATTTTCTTAGAGTAGAACTCTTGAAGATGAGAAAACTAGTTCCCTTCGTGTATTACACATTTTTGATTCCATAAATTGCTAAAATCCCCAATCGATAGGTGATTTCGTCGGCGTTTTCTTGTAAGACATATGTCGATATTTGATATTTATCTTGTGTATGCTTTCTCTTAAAATTTTTAATGGTTATCGGTACTTCGAACTCATCAGTTTCATTTAAATAAAGTGATTTCCTTGTATTCGTATTTGATTAATAATCACCAGCATTTTTAATTCTTATACTGCTACTAACATATAATTATTTAAGACATCAAGTAATAAATCAGCTTACATTTCTCTCTTTCCTTTGTTTTTGTTTCTGTATTAATTATTGTCCGTACAGCTTTCTGCCTGTTTTTCGCACTCTGTATATATCCATCACATGCTTGCTATAAATTAAGAAATAGAGAAGTATTCCATGAAACAATAATGAAGCTTAACCCTGTCATATTAATTCCATCGCAATTTTTCTTCAATTCGAACAATAACGCTCGAAAGAAATGTATACTAGATGGCACTCTTTACGTCTTACTAAATCTAAATTAATACCTGAACGATTGTTACTTTTTCTGTTAAAGCTCAGCTAAACCTTTTTAATTCTTTTGTTTTTAAATTTCTCTATTTTAATACATTATGTAGACCTACACATCAATATGTTTCCTTCAAAACTGAATAGCTTTCTTAAGCACGAAGCAGAACTCTCGAAGGCGAGAGTTCGAGATGCGATTTCTTTGAAAGTATTCACTTCGTACACTATACAATTTGATGCCATAAATTAACTAAACTTGTATAAGTTTAAATGTGCCGTAAATGTCTACTTTCTTTCTATTCCACACTTACTAATTGAAAAATAGAGAATTATTCCGTGAATAATGAAGCTGCTTTAATTTCACTGATAATTTTTCTTGAATTGGGACCCCGAAGAAATGAAGTGTTTGGCAATGGCCCTCGAAAGAGATGTATATCAGATGACACTCTTCGTGTCTTACTAAATCAACATTAATACGTGCAAGATTATTCGTTTCCCTATTAAAGCTAACTTAACTCTTTTTGATTCTATTGTTTTTAAATTTCTCTTTCATAGTCTATTATATTGGCCAACTTGCTATCATCTCTAAACAGCTTTCTTGAGCATGGAACAGAACTTTCAAAGACAAGAAATCTAATTCGAGACTCACTTTCTTTGAAAATGTTTTTTTCGTGCACTATACGTTTTTGATCCCATGATTTAACCAAATTCTGTTTTCTTTCTTTTCCACGATATTGAAACATGATCTCTGGAAACAGAAATTTCTTTTTCATTTTCAAAACTAAACTCGCTGCATACTTCATCGTCATTTGCTAGCAATTTCATTCTCGGATGTCTTGGGATTTTCTTGAATGCTCAATAAAGTGCAGACTTGTATTTGTACTTCGTACTCCTTTTTTTATTATATTTTTATTAGATAATACAAATTGTACAGTGTTCTGTGAATACAGATGACTAAATTTATTATAAATTTTTGGATACTAGTAATCAATATATCTTTACCACACTTGAACGGTTATAGTGCGGCTATTATATCCATGCGTTTCGCCGTTGGTTTGCCGCTAGTTGCTGAGTACAAATTTGAGACAAATTCGGTCTACAGTTTTCTCTCCTCTTTAGATTGCAAAGAGTTCTGATGGCACTCTTTTGAAGAACAAATACTCTTTCCGCTGCATATGAAGTAGCCTAAGAATGAATACCGTAAATTAGTTTAGCATTGAAATTGGCGTAGTAGTCTTTGCTGCTGCATGATTAACCATACCTCTCAACCTTGTTATTAAACTCATTACTAATTCTTCTACATGCTAGGAAAATATGCTATCCAAAGTCAGTCCTAAATATTTGACATCATCGAATAAAACGTCTCATTTTTGTCGAAAACTGCAGATATTGTGTTTTTTCTTCACTTAATTGTAGTCTATCTACCTGAAGCATTTTTTGGCTGCTCCTAAGGCTGTATTTCTTTCCTAGCTTACTTTTCTTTGTTGTGTCATTAGCACACAACGAGATCCTCACTAGTGTAATGTTATTGAGCCAGTCATTTAACTACATTATGAACATTAAGGAACGAAATATAGATCTTTGTGGAACCCTCTGTTATTCTGGCACTGTCTTAGATGCTTTTTGATAGACTTTTACGATTCGAGATCTATCAGATAGATCAGATTTTAACAGCTTGTGTTGTATGCCTCTGACACCATATCAATGTAATTTGTCTAGCAATTTGTCATGCCTCACTATGTCAAAAGCTTTACTGAAGTGTTCAGTAATTGCCTGAATCATCTCCAATATTCCCGTTGTAGTTGATTTATTTTCTCTATAGTTGTGCTGTTTGCTGATCAAATAGTGATTTCCATTCGAATGTCTTTGAAATAACTGGCAGAATTCCTATCAGCCGGTAATTAGAAGTGCCTTTCCTTTTTGGTAAATTACAGTTATTTATGCAGATTTTAATCGCTGACGAAACTCTTATTCCCTAAAACACTTATTCATAATTATTGTCAATTGATAGGTGATGTCATCGACGATTTCTTGTAAGACATATTCCATATTTATCTTGTATGTTGTTTCTTAAAATTTTGAATGGCTTCAAACTCATGTTTGATAAATAATCACCAGCATTCTTAATCCTTATACCGCTAATTAATATAATAATAATTCCCTAATAATTCTCTCTTAGTCAAATATGTAAATTCTTTTATCACATTCAAAATAACTCGAAACATATCCGTAACATTCTGATGCACATATTATTTGGACACAGATAACATATAAAGATGTTACAATATTATGAAACTTTTGTGAAACACTCGGTATATTGAAATTGAATACTTTACCTCACCCATATTACATTAAATTATTAAAAGAAGAAATTGTTTCATTTAATTTTTTCCGCATTTGATTGCAGCGCCAAATTCTTGTACATAGTAATATATATTCATATTTACAATAATTTAAAATTATGTCAACATTAACGTCATATAGCATTACCAAATGTTATTTATTATACATATATATCAGATGACAAATTTCCCTCCCGTCATCAAAATATGTATGTTTGCCCAAAATTCCCAATCGATATAATGAGAAAGCCGACCAACGATTCCGGCAGTGTTTTTGACAGATGAAAATTGTGTGCCGATTTACACGCAATATATCTGACAGATATTTGTATTAGAAAACTCAGCCCGCGCCCTCATTTTCAATACTTTTCGCCACTAACCCTATTTCTTTACGTATTCCGTTAAATAAAATTGAAAGAATATACGCTTGAACGAAGTTCCTTAACCCGATAACCGAGATCTCGCACTTTACTTTTGGAAAAATTTACGGATTCTTAAAAGAGTAAAATCGTCTTTTTCACTTTTGTCTTGTTCAAAAATCCAAATTGATTACACTATCTAATTACACTGACGACAAAATAATTTTTTGAATTTGTCTTAAGTATTTTTGTGACTTTTAATGTGCTAAATTTAAATAAAAAAAGCGGTATAACCTGCCATTTCTTCATATTTCAGCATTCAATATTTAAAGATATAACATTTCTAGTGAATTCGCCGAAACTTTACATACTATTAAGACGTCAAAAGTTTTTTAAATTCAAATGATGTATTGGGAAGCAATTTAGTTATTCTTCTCTATCAACTTCCTTGCTGTGTTAGTTACAGTCAACCTAACTTCCAATTTCTACCTTTTAGTGCGTCTGTTTAGTGTAATGGTTGGTCGTGGTTGTAAATACTTTCCTGACAATTTTCATTATATTTAAGGTGAGTTTATGACTAAAAAAAACCAAAGGAACATTACAGAGTTCATTAAAAAGACGTAATTCTCATACATAGAACTAAACTTGGTGAGCATAAGAAGTCTTGGGAGCTGCATAAGATATGTTATAGACTTTACTGTTCCAATGACATGGAGAGAGCCGAGAAACTGTAATAATTGTTTCTTTTGTAGCGTTAATGTTACGTCTTACTACTTAAAAAATTAAAAAATTAAGTAACACCCTAACCTTCTGTTTACTATTCGATCAAAATGCTAGAAGGTCTGGATCTTCCTGTCCCTAAACCACCAGGATTTTTTGATGATATTATTCAAGGTACGTCTTGTGATGCTCAGTCTGATTTAGATGTACATAATAATGATGATTTATAATATACTACAGAAAATTTAGAACCAAAGTCCTTTACTCAAACATGAGCTTTAAGGAAAAGAGGAAAGGGAACTACAAGCCAATGAACATATAAAACCTATCTAATAAAAATGTATTTTCATGTTCATGTTTAAGTAAGAGCATTGTTTGTACTGTAACATAATTTATTTTTCATTTCTGTCGTATGTTCCGTTAATTTTTGAATTTATAACGAAATCACATTCCATAGAAATTTTAGGAGAAAAACTAAGGTTAGATTCAGAACCAAAACCAAATATAAGGGACAGAATCCTGAAAGTGTTGTTGTCTGTGCTGTGCCTGTGATAAAATATGGAAGTATCTCAAAAACTGTGTATAAATATTGATTTACCCTACATCAATATTTATACTAGGAATGAAAATTAATCTAAATACAGGATTTGATACTAAAGAGATAATATAAAATCAATAATCTAATAGAAGTACTTAAATATTTTTAAATAAATTTCGAAGATAACACTAGATAAAAACCTTTTGCTCGTCTTTCATCTAGTGCTATCTCACTGGAGCTTATTCAGAAACATTTAAGTACTTCTACTAAATGTAAATAAAAAAGGTAATTATGGGATTTTCTTTCCATTACTCTCCATCGTAGATATTCACCAAAAATCATACGTCTCTATCAAAGAACGACAGCGACAGCAGCAGCAACGAGTTAAGAATGACAACAGCTAGATTGCCGAAAAATCGTCTGGAGAATAGCTCTTCCCCGAGCTCAGCGATATCTATACGCAGCGCAACTCCCGAAAGAAGCAGTGGACATTGACCGTTAAATCATTTTTTTTCTCACCGAATTTCTGGATATGGAACGGAAGGTGTATATGTATATAGAGAAATTCATTCGATGAGAGCAGAAAATTATTTACTTACTTCAAAAGAAATAAATGGACAAATATCAGAATAATGTATTGCGAATATTTCGTTTGTAATCGTAGGCTTTGTTGCTTTTCAAACCTCACTAAATATAAATGGAAAATATATCTCCATACAATGTTCTGTTTGAATGCTGCATTTTGTTTGTAAATAGACTAATATAATTAATGAAGTGAATAAGCTAAACATCTTTACAAGTAATTGATTTAAACTTAACTTCGAAGCAGTATATTCACAATATGTGAGGATGTGTTTTTATATCTTAAAAAAAGAGGAACGACTGCAAATACTTGGCATACAAGTTTAAATGTGCAAAGAACAGCTCCCCTTGTAATACAGTTAAGAGTCAATCACCATTTAATACAACTGTATGTCCAAATCTTCTTAAATATAATAGTTGAACAATCTGTCAATTGAAATTTTTAATAAAATTATACGAAACACCAATGAAACGTTTGTAATACTTACTGAAACTTGCAAAGAAAATATGTCTCGTACTGTACTTTAATTGCACAAAATATTCAATAGAACTTCTGAATACATGGAAGGCAATTAAGCGACCTTTCACATCAATAACTGCAGAAATTTTTAAAATGTTACTTACCGCTGTAGTGTTTGAACAGATACCACACCGAAAATTTCGTGTGAGAATCTTAATACCGTTCATCTTATTGAATTTTATATGGTCCTTGGGTTCCATCAGATCAAAAATAAGTACACAAACGATATTCGCTTAGACATTTTGCGTCAATTTGCAATGGACTAAAATGTTGTTCAAAAAGATCACTTGTAACAAAATCTGGATAATCTTGCAACGACAAATCGAACTACAGTATTTTTCATTACATTGACGCTAAAGAACACCGTAATCTCGAAAAAGCCTAAAAAGAAGTTTTAACAAAACCAAAAACAGGTGTCAGAAAATGACAGTCAAAGCTGTAGGAAAGTGGTTTGTTCTTAAGCAATGTAATGCCATGCAGTGCATTTTGTGAAACAGTTATTGGGTGATAAACATGTTTCTGTTTTTAATCATTGTTCATAAATTTCTATAAACTTTTGATAAAATTAGATGTAATAAAGAAAAAACGTCAGATATCTAGAAATAGCTGATTCGATTCACGCCTTCAACGTGAAAAATGAAACAGTATCGGTACAGAAATATATTGGAGGATATAAGCTTTAGAATTTATATATTACAACTTCAAAAACTGTTTAGCAATAAGATTCTTGCGTTAAATTAAAAAAGATATTTAGTAGTTAGTTATGTTCATTAGCCATCATCATATCATACAGGGGGTTCAAAAATAAATGTCACTTATAAACGCATTTCCATTGTAACATGAATAAATATAATACAGGTTTCAAAATATTTCTCGTGTAAACATGTTTTGTAACCACAACAATGAAACAGCACTATATTTTTTAATTTTCATGTGATATACACACATCGGCAAATTAGAAACCAGCTATATGATGTAAAAATGAAGTCACTACTAATACGTCTGAGCGTCGTTCGACCAAGGAGAAAACAAAGCATTGGTTTCTTGCCATTCGTCTCATTATTATTGCATTATTAATAAGTTACATGTTGTAATTGAGTGTTTCCAACTGTTGTTCATTAGTGTTGCAATTGCTAGCGTTGATTTTTGCATAGACTGTTTACAATATCGAAGTTTATTAACTCTACATCGAGCTATGCGACAAGATGTCGCTAAGGTTATAGCTCTGGTGGAAGATTGGCGCAGCATTCGATATGCTGTAAGGGCTGTTCGTACAGCTTCCACAACTGTTCGTCGAGTCATCATAAGACATCAAGAAACTCACATTTACATGACGAGGCCTGAATCACTCGACCAAGAGCAATAACGGTCCGTGATTGCTTATATTTAATAAACATTGTTTTACGTAATCGTCATTCTATGGCTGGTATGGTACAAAATCGGTTAGCAGAAGTACGGCGAAGAATGTAAATGAAAGAACGCAAAGAGACTGGGTCCTTCAAACCAGCGACTGGTCCAGAATTGCTCGCACAACTTCGAATGACTCCTATAATTCCCTATAATTCTCCAATAATCCTATAATCCAAGAGAACGATATTTTGAATGTACATTTTCTCCAAGGAGACCGTTTCACAAAGACTGTAATAGCATAGCCTGGCATTTCGTATCAAGACCATGCAGAGCTCGTTTCAATTGAAAATATCTTTGACAACTCATGGGTATATAGAAGAAATCCTTTCAGAACGTATTGTGCCCTACGTCTCGTTTATTGGTGATGTGTTCGTGTTACGTATACCGTTTCAGAATATTTACAAGGAGTTTGAGACGTGCTTAAGAAACGACTTAGAGATCGTGCAGCCTCTCCGAGAAATGTAAATGATATTCGTAGTGCTTCTCAGGAAGAGTGGAGTATTCCTCAAACTGATATTCAGGCCATTATTCAAAGTATGCATCGAAGAATGGAAGCTGTAATAAAGGCAACAGGAGAAAATACGCGTTATTGATAACGTAATAAATTACGTTATCTAGAATTTTTTCATTTTGTAAATTTGCAATGTTTTTTATTTTATTATTAAATGTCATTAAATGCCTTTAAACAAAGGCATAATACAATCATAAAAATAAATTAAATCCTTATGTGATTCTTTTGCTGGTGTGTGTATATTTTTAAATAAATGTAGAATAAATCTGGAGACAAAAGAATCGCAGCCTACCTAAAATAATATAATCGAATTATTTTTATTGTTTTTTTATTACTTTATTTTACATCCACAAAATGCCTAGCTTTAATGAAGTAATAATTAAAATTTTTACATTTTTTCAATTTTAATTTTCAAAATATCCTTTAATAAATTAAATGTTCGTCTGGTTTATGAATGAGAATCTAATACTTGCAGGTAGTTATGTAAGGCATCCTTAAGACTATGTATACCCTGCTCTTTTGAGTATGCAACCGAAAATACAGTAGCCTTAACCATTAATCCTCTTCCCACCGTATTGTTCTCAATTGGATTTGCATTTAATTAAATAAGAAGAACCTGTCTGTCGTTCGATTTAGTGGATTACATGTAACAATGTTATAATCTTTGTGGCGTTCATAAGCGAAATCGACATTCTGATTATATTGGATTGCTAGCGTTCTAATAGGCACCATAGGCACACATAAACGGGTAAACATCATAAAATAGAAAGCTCGACGGAGCTTTGTGCAAAATTATATTTGAATAGTTGATTATACCTATCTATTTAGAAACATAATTACTTGTGTAAATTAGAAAACACAATATTTTTCCAAGAACTTCTAATACGTTTTATTTAATAATTTTTATATTAAATAATGATCATTTAAGTTAAGGATTCTTTATTAATTATTCACTAAAGTCTTTGGTCAACAGGAAGTATTCCAATATTTCCCACTATAAATGGAAATAATTATTAATTTATAAAGAAATAAAAGTAATTCATTTCGCAGTTTTAAGGTAATTCTTTTAATCTTGCATAAGATGTAAAATAATTTAATATTAAAGCCTTCCTTTTTATATACTATGTGACAACAAAAAGCGAATCACCCGGAAAAATATATATGTAAACCAAATTCTATCTAATTACTTATTGTGTTGGCAATAATGATTAAATTTCCATTTAAAATTTGTGCTCTTTATACAGAAAATTAAATAATGAGTTACCGTTCCACGTAAACGAATATATTCTGCTATTCGTCCGGATATGCTCTAGGAAGATGTTCCATAAGTTCCTAGGCAATATTATTTCAAGCAACTTGTAGAACATCATGTAGCTATTGTAAATCCATTGGTGGATTAGGAAGCATATTAATATAATAATCCTTCGACTAATCATATTATTAGGCATGTGATAGGTCTGGCGATCGTGCAGACTAATTGAGAATATGGATGTGGATCTCTTACAGGAATCGCAATGTAACAGCTGCAAGAAGAGGATACGCATTATCTTACTGGAGTGTGGAATTACTTAGCCCTTAGATATATTATAAAATAAAGAGTTCCAGAATGTCGAATATGCACTTTTGAACATCGAAGGAATACTAAAGGGGACCTACTTACTATGCTAATTCTGCACCAAGCCATCAACTCTAGAGTACAATTTCATGTTCCACGAAAAAATTCAAAAACTACAGTTCACCTCCACATCGGACTCGTCTACGACTATCTTGAGTCCACAAACACGAGGTTCGTTTGAAAAAACGATATTATTTCATTCTTCACGCCAATCTGTCCTTATATTACACCATTCTAGTCTAAGGACACAATGTCGATTGGTAAAACGTAGTATTAGCCTTGAGCGATAGCAAATGTGCCCAAACGAACAAATACGGCAATATATGGAACATATTACTATTCTATTTCTATTTCTTTGCCAGTAAAAAATTCCCACAGACCTTGACACACTACACCGATCCGTAAGAGTAAGCAATGTTTTCATGGTTTCAGCAAATCTTCTGGGCCATAATTTGGTCAATGCATTAGGTGATTCCGTCCTTATATATTAAGTAACACTAATTTCCGAAGAAGTCTGACCAGAGATTACATTAATTAAATCTATGACATCAGACTCAATTATGAAAAATTACAATGACATTTATCGCAAGAACGTGTAACTTTTCAGAATTGGTTTTTAAAAAGTTTTTTATGGCTAAAGCATTAATGACTGATCGAAAATGCACCACCGATCCAAAACAAACCATGACAGTCGAAATCTGAGTTCATCACTCAATTTTTCGTGCGTTGTTTGAAAAAATACAAGAAGAAAAATTGGAAAAAATAAGTGAAGCTTTTCGTTTCACTTGCTGCAAAAGCAATAATTCACATTCCTGATTTGAAAAATTTTTTTCATTTTCTTTATTTTTCATTGATGACAACTAACGATTATTTTTTATACCATAACACGAAAGAATATTTACGGTAAATTCATTTTTCCGACAGTTAAGATATTATCGTTGTTATGAATCTGTAGCTGGTAAGACAAGAAAAGAATTTTTTTTCTTAAACATCAAAGGTTTTCATCATCGATACAGAAATATATTAATGTTTTAGCAGATTATATTGGAAATTAAGATTATTTCAAAGATTCTTGTTATTCCCTGCTGTTTCCTGTGTATATATTTGGAGAAATTTATTTATATTAGTTTGTTAAGGTACATAGAGCTATTATATTTATTGCGTTTTAACAAAATTACATTTCGTGTCAAGAGTTCTCACTATTAATGTACGTGTACAATATACATATGCGCATTTTCCTAATAAAACTTAATAACTCTAACTTTTATCGTTAATATTATAACAATATATAAAATTTATAAAATTATGCTTTATGGTTATATAAAAAGATTAAAAACAACATTTACAAGTTAATTATGTAATAAACAGTTGCTATATTATTTAATTTGTGTTTTGTTTCCCTTTCTTATTACTAACTTAATACTGAATGTTCTCTCACAACATATCATTGGATCATTGTTGAATTAACATTAGCTGTGTGCTATAAATCATAATTCCAATATATTTCAAATTAAAACCGCTTATGGAAACAATTTCTTATCACAACATAAATTTTTGAGTGACGTCGGTTTCACGTAATGACAAAAAAAAAATTTATCATAATAAATTTTCAGTGATATTCATGGAAATGAAATCTGGAGTATTAAAGAAAATAATTCAACACATTTTAACCGAAAACATAGTCTTCCGAAGTTAAATTAAACATCAATTTGGAATTGACAAAAAATTGTATCAAGTTGGCCATTGCATGGATATTATTAGAAAGCTTGAAGAATAGAAATCTTTCAAATACGATTATAACTGGTGATAAGACGCAGTGTTTTAAGTAAGATTCAGAAATCAAACGCAACAATACCAAATGGTAGTTACTAAGTGAAAAAATCTAAAAAATTTTATTAGATAAAGCCAAAAACCAAAAAAGTACGCGTTGCTTTTTATAATTACAAAAGGGTTTCCATAAAGAATTCGTTCCAAGTCAATACAACGATTAATGTTGGGTATTATTTTGCTCTATTTTATCGTCCATTAATTGTCACTGAATTTAGATTATAAATCAAATGTGTTTACTTTCACATCATGGGTAGTCGGCAGATTAGTGCCCGTTGTTATTTTTTATTCCCTTGTATCAATTGAAGCAATCTTAATACCATTGCAATCAACAACATAACAAAATCATTGTATGTACTTCTTGAAGGTGCAAATCGTTTTATTTCTGCTGGTGCAGCATATTTCAAATAAATACAATGACTTTTGTTAAGTTTTTTAAGTCTTTCCAATTATTTTCGATACAAACAGTATACAATTGCAAAGATTAAGTCTACCACAATATGTCGTTCCAATTACTTTGCTAGGATGCCTTATCCTCAATGAGTGATGGACTCTTTTAAAAACATATGAAATATTCCTTATTGCATTACATTCATTTGCTATCCGGTTCCATAGATCATCTTCAGGGATGTTATAAACTAGTCCAATAGGAAAAAAATATATGAGATTTAAACTTAGTCATAAACGTGGTCCGCTTCGACCAATCCAGTAGTTTTCACATGCTGGATTTAGATACTCATGAAAAACCACACTAAAATGACCACATTTAGTTTCTCGATTATAATGGTACATCCTCTAGAAGCTCATAAAAGAACAGTCCAAAAAATTTCGATATACCTCACTAATAAGTTTTCTTGTTAGACAAACCCTGACTGTCACCTAGAATTTCCGGAAAAACATCCGCTGAAAACTGATGTTCAGAACGATCTTCACCTATATATCTTATGTGAGTTCTAATCTTACTATACAGGATTGTGATGGAAATTCACGCGAAAGGGAAACAATGAAAAATCCTTCCCGGACCTCCGACGTGATAAGCCAAACCTCCGACGTGATAAGCCAGTAACTTATCACAGAGATATCAACCGCCTGTGCAACAATTATTGGCATATTCAATTATTAATCGTGTACATATGACTTATTAAGTAAGTAGTAAGTATTTATAGGGTAGTAAATTATCTCAAAAACAGTATAGGTTTTAATTTAAACGCAATTACATATTTGAAAAGTATTGTGTTTCTTAAAAATACTCCTGTATCTTCAAAAGGAAGTGATTTTTTATATATTTTCAAAGATATAATTATTACTGAAATAACCCTTGGAATCACTCCTTAAACTTTTGCTGAACATTTACAAAGCACCCTGTATATTTGTAAACAAAACGTTTAGTTAATTAGACTGAAATACATAAGTGTAAACTCTTCTTTGGTGGAAATTTTAAAAAATTAGAAGTAATATTTGTTGCTACTCTGACACATAATATGCGTAGTTCTTATTTTAACAATCCCCTAGTTTTAAAATGAAATTGTCTTCAATTCTCAACACGCATCAAAAAATTTGCTTCCTGGATTATATACTGTTACAGAAATTTCAACTTATCCACAATAATACTACTTTTAATTTCTTCTGTGTACACAAAAGTTAGAGACGCCGGCTTAGTAGCGGCGTCGTGAGTGCGGTACATTCAATGGCATCTTAAACGTTTTCAGCCAAGAACTTTTTAAAATCGATAACGAAGTCATAGTCAAAGCCTTAAAAACATTCCGTACTGCAAGAGAGACAACGTAAAAAGTAAAAACTACATATCGGCGGAACCGAATGAAAGACTTGTATATCCAATTCCGTTTGGCATTCAACACACGAAAAATGGTTAGGTTTGGATAGTTTTGACGGTGAATGTACCCGGACAACGTTACGGTATTGATCCTTGCAGTGCGCGTGCGCGTTAATTTGAGCAAAATTTGCAATTACACAGCGCCAGAGTACAGCGCACACAAAATTATGCCGCTTTTAATAAGATTTTTAATAATATTCATTCCGTTCTTATGTTCCGGGCCCATACTATACTATATAATAGTGCTTTTCGTCTCTCTTTACCATTACTACAGTACATGCTTTTGATCTCATTGTCTACTGATTTGAATTTTGTTTAAGAAAAAGATTGGTAGATTGGCGAAAGAGAATAATTTACTTTTTTTTGTTTTAATTAATTTCATATAAAAATACGGTTTGGCTCGATTACACCGTTCTAGTAATTAGTGCCGGTAAATAATTTTGTTTTAATGAGAAAGAACAAAATGAAAATAATGATTTGAGATTGAGAATTTAAGCTCGGGAACATCAACATTTTGTTTTTTTTTCTTTTCTTTTTATCCTCTTTTTCAAATAGGTAAACGTTTACTCGTTAGTAACTTTTTTATATCTTATCTACGTGATTTAAATATTAGTATTGCAATTGTTCGTAATTGTGCGACTCATAAAACACAAAAGCCGCACCTTCGCGTCTATCTTAAGTAAGATATGCACGTGTGAGTAAAAAATCAAGGTTATAAGATCCACCATACTAAGGACGAGTAGGTTATTCGAAATATACAGGTTGAATTTATCAATTTCTGTTAATGTAGACGTTTAACGTACATAACTATTACAATTAGAGCTCAGCGCTGTAAATTGAATGTAGCTTATTGTGCTATTGATAGCAAATGTACTGACACGAGGCTCTATATTCTTATTAGGCGCGACAAGTCGTAGGAAATTCCACATATTATTTTCTAACTTAGATTACGAAACAATAGAATTAAATGTTCATGAGAAATATCTTGAGTAAACAAAATATATATGGTCGCAATTTCGTTTCCATCGCATTTAGGTAAATATTTTTGGAACTGTAATATTAACACTATGCATCAAATTATTCATATAAAAATAAGTTAACAACAACAAATAAAGAATCAACTACAAGACAAGATGTTAATCCATAGTACAAAAAGGGTCTAGAAATAATCCTGAAGTTATTGACTTAGACAATTATTATAAATAAATCTACGCACTTAATATTTTCATAAAAAAATATTGAACTCGAAGGCTTAAGTTCTTTTTAATTCAACAAAATTTAATTTGCATGCATGGTATAAATTTCTCCAAATCTATGTCAAAACTTTAATTCTACTTCTTTTCGAATTTATTTGGTATTCGTAAATAAGGGACGACAATATTTAATAGTAAAACGTTTGAAAATTCTGTCAAAAAATAATTACAAAACACAAATTATTATTATTATTTATATATTACTATTATTAATTAATAAATGAATTCTTAGTATACATAAGTATATATCTAACACAAATATTTATACTGCAGGCAACAATCAAGTATTTGCGTTACAAAGGTTGCCTATACCCTGAGGATTAGAACTTCATTATATCGGTTATCTGATTCTATTACATATACAAACATCGATCTATACTAGCGCCATCTAGTCGCTCTCAACCAAAAATTAAACGTAACGATAGGAGTTTGCGGGTACGTCAAGTCGAATAAGTAGTCTATACAAACGAATTGTTAATCTGAAATTTAAGCGTTAATAGAAATATTATTTTCTGTAATCATAACAGAAATATTTTTCTTTTTATTTTTGGAAAAAATAATTCACGATATGCACTATAAACAGATTGCCAGGTATACCAATTTTGTTAAATAATGTAAACAATACCCTAATATCTCATACCTCATACTTAAAATACAGACGGGTCCATATCACGACGGAATTTGAACTTTTAATAGTCATTTAGTCTGATAATATTTCTTTATTAGTTTTTCAAAATTTGTTATCAACACCAGGGAGATTTACCAAGGAGAAATTGAGAACTGCACAACAAACGAAATTCATTAAGATTTCTTTCGAAAATCATCATTCACTCAATCAATATTCAATGGACATTCCGGAGTGCAAAAATTTCTTTCGGAATAAACGATTCGTCATTTAGTGCAATGTTTTATCCAATATGGTGCAGTAAGTGACCTTCCATATATTGGCTAACCACGATCTTCTGAGAGGGGCTATCTTTCAGCATGAATTACACCTCGAAAATGTGACAGTCTGGTGTGATGTAATCAGACAGAAAATTATTGGACCAACCTTCTTCGAAAATGTAAATGCGACCACTGTAACCCATCAACATTATCGAGAAGAAGTTCTGGAAAATGTGACACGTTCTTATGTGAGAAATATATATTGGGTCTGGGAAAAAGTTCGTGGCGTTTTTTCAGTAAAATTCAACTGGTCCCCGCATGGCGCGTGGACGAATTCATTTAAACCGAATATGCTCCATTATTATCGACAATGTTTCGCCATTTTTTTGGTAGATCCATGATCCCATCGGTGAAAAACTTCTGTGGTTTCTGGTCGAAAAACTGAATCAAGTAGTTTTCACAGGCTTCTTTTGAAACCAACTTAATTCCATTGAGAGAGTTCTGCAGAGATCGAAACAGATGATAGCCAGAGGGTGCTATATCCAGACTGTAAGGTGGGTGCATCAAAACTTCCCAACCAAACTCTCTCAATTTTTGACGGGTCATCAAAGAAGTGTGTGGTCGGGCGTTGTCATGATGGAGGACAACACCTTTCCTATTAATCAATTCGGGCCGTTTTCTTTCAATCGCCTGGCGTAATCTCTCTAGTTGTGCACAGTAGAGTTGAGAATCAATCGTCTGACCAGTTGGAAGTAGCTCGTAGTGGACAATTCCCCTTCAGTCCCACCATACACACAGCATCACTTTTTTTGGCGTCAATGTTGGCTTAGCGAACGCTTGTGACGGCTCACCATCCTTTATCCACGATCTTTTACGCTTCCGATTATCGTACGTAATCCATTTTTCATCTCCGGTTATTAAACGTTTCAGAAACGGCTCGACTTCATTCCGTTTCAGCAGCGCATCGCAGATGTTAATTCGGTCCATCATGTTTTTCACGCTCAACTCATGAGGAACCCATACGTCAAGCTTTTTTTGTAACCAGCTTTGTGTAAATGGTTCAAAACAGTTTTGTGGTCAATGCCTAGCTCCATGCCAATATCGACACTGCTGATATGCTTATCTTGTTGGACTTTTTCAAGAATTTCATCAGATTTTTCAGTGATTGGACGACCGGAGCGTGACTCATCTTTCACATTGAAATTTCCAGAACGAAAGCGAGCGAACCA
Source organism: Dermolepida albohirtum (assembly GCA_031893035.1). Lineage (NCBI taxonomy): Eukaryota > Metazoa > Arthropoda > Insecta > Coleoptera > Scarabaeidae > Dermolepida > Dermolepida albohirtum. The sequence goes on along the minus strand of JAVIWB010005680.1, from coordinate 448,711 downwards.
TTTCCGCGCAACAGATTTCGATAAAGTACCTTCACCGTACACAGCACAAATTTTATCACAAGCCTGCGCAGCGTTCTTCCCCTTATCATTATAATATTGCAGAATATAGCGAAATTTCTCATTATTCTTCTCCATTTTCAAGTGCGAATAATTTTCCAACCACTGCACCGATTACAATGTTTCTACGCTCAAACTAACGTTCGGAAGGTCATCTAAAAAACGAGCCGTCGGTGGTGTCGCTGTGACTTGTTGTTCTTTAGTTATCGGCAACCAATGCCATCTATCGGGAAAAACGCCACGAACTTTTTCCCAGACCCAATATGTAAATTTTTAGTAACAGGTCACAATGCGGACTCTAAAGGACATTTTCGGAGAACGAACGTACTAAAATATCTGTAAAGCTATCCATATTTCATTATTATTATAAAGTTTTGTATACTTTAAGGTACTTTTTTCAAACATTCTCGATGGAACTGCTAGAAGATTGTCTAAACATTAATTTTATTATTAATTCTATTATTGTTATCAAGTCTAATTAATATTTGCTGCATATTTGGAGTTGTTGTCAATTTGGATATTCTACTTAACGCACGGTGTATTCTTTTAATGATTATTTCGCCAAGTAAATGATGAGACTCATTACACTATTATTTTCTAGGGCCACACTAAAAAAAACGCTTAACTGATACTAAAATTTACTTCCGTTATTACGTGAAGCCTTTCAATGTCTTTTAAATTCGAGATCGTGTATCTAATTCTCATTGTAGCATACAAAGAGTAGGAAAGTTTTGCAATATGACGCAACAATGAATCGTAGGAAGCTGCTTGTTGCTGCATGTTCATACATGCATAGTAGCCACCGCGTCATACCGATGGGATCAGTTATTCATTAGCAGTGAGAGTGTAAAGTGCTTGCGATGGCATCGTGCCCACGAAATGAGATAAGGGCAGTTTTGCGTTATAATTTCGTACGTGGTTTAAACATACACCAGTGCTTCGAAGAAATGACTCTTGCACTAGGTGATGTTTGTCCGCATCGCACAATGATATTCAGGTGGTATAGAGAATTCCAAAGGGGAAATTTAACTGTGGAGGATGCTGAGAGGCCGGGAAGGCCACGAACGTCAACTACGGAGGAAAACGTTACTACTGTGACGAAAACGCTTGGCGAGGACAGGCGAGTGACCTACCATCAGATAGAGGTTACTCCAGGTCTAAATGCACCATCGATTCTGCATGATCATTTGCACGTGAAGAAACTTTGTTCTCTCTGGGTGCCGCGTCGACTGACTGAAGAGCAGATGACACGACATGTGACTTGGTGCCTGGAGATGCTAAAAAGTTTAATAAGGGACAATCTCGGTATGTGAACAACATCGTGACAGGTGGCGAGACTTGGCTGTACTATTACGTGTGCCGACCAAAGCTCAAAACAAAGTTTGAGTCTTTGACGATGAGGACACACCCGTAGTTGTCAGAAAATCCTAATCTGTAAAGAAGAAAATGATAGATGTATTTTTCAAATCGAGTGGAATTGTGGAACGTATCGTTTTGAACACAGAGTAGACAGTCACAGCTAAGTGGTATACTGACCAGTGCCTGCCTAAAGTCATTGGATCTATGAAGAACATGCGGCCAAAATCAAGAATGGACACTTGGTTCCTCCATCACGATAATGCTCCAGCTCACTGCGCCAAAGCCTGCACCGAATATTTGACCACGACAGGATTGAAACTTCTCGAGCACCCTCCCTATAGTCCAGATCTTGCTCCCTGCGACTTTGCACTGTTTACACATGTGAAAATGAAGCTAAAAGGGAGGCGGTTTTCCAGTGATGAGGACCTTCTGTGGGCTTGGGATAACGAGTTCGCTTTACTCCCTAGTGAAACTTGGCAGAACTGGTTTACAGATTGGTTCGGAGGATGGAGAGGTGGATTGAGTATAGAGGAAACTACTTTAAGAAAATTAAATAAACAAAGCTGTATTGCAAAACTTTCCTAGTACCCTTTGTATAAATATTGTAACATCAATTGTTTTCGGTCTCTAAGGTGCTTTTCTTCGGTAAGGAAACTTTCCTGTTCCATCATACGATTCCAGATGAAGTATTTACATTAATTTCGTCTAGACATTTCAAATACCAATTTGCCGTGACGTGCGCTGTTGCCACATTAGAGATTTCAAGTGCAAAAGAAAATTATTAGCGAAGTATAGAACTATTAAACAAAAATTACTCATTTCAAAACCATGAATTCGAATTACGAATATTATAATATGTTCTGTACAACTTAATTATCAAATGAAGTCATGTTAAACTTATTTCGTTTGAAACATATTCACATAGTAATATGAGAACTAATCTAACCTCGTCTTGTATGTTTATTTTAACATTCTGAATAGGCAAAACCGTACATAAATACTAGAATAGAGAAAAAGTTTCCGTGACATTAAATTAAATTGCTACACAGTTTCCGAATACTTGCAAAGTATTGCGCGAAAATTTTGGAAGGGAGCGAAAGTTTCCGCAACAACTCCAAAAGTACCAGAAGTATTTAGAAAGTTTGGTAAAATAATAAAAATGTTTGAAATATCTTGGATAAATCATTTTCATATCGACGTTATGGATGTTTATTGAATACCATTTCTAAAATGTGGTTAGGCTGTAATTTAAACATCTTCGCTAATTAAGTTTTCTTTTGCTTCATGTTGTTTTTAGTAATATGATTCTTTCATTAACTCAACAGACATAGTAGTCTATTTACAGAGTTATACATGCACAATTACAAAGAATATTAACAGCTACGAAAAAAAGAAAAAGTAACATAATCGCCTAATTGCAAATTATTAGGAAAAATTAATACAGTCATAAACAGATTTTGAAAACAATAAATAATTGCTATTAAATATATTCAGAGCATATTTGTAATCACTGTACAGAGAGCACGTGGAATATAAAGTGGGACTTTTAAATGATTAATATTGGGTCTTTTGTTAAAAAATGTTACCAAATACCTAGAATTAAATCCTGGTACGTGTAATACTTTATTGTATTTATATTAATTCGGTTTAAGTATATTTATGTGTATTTCCCCTTAATATATTATTAATGTTGTGCTGAGACTAATTATACAAACTACTTATGTAAATAGATTGTCGGTATGCATTTATATTTGTGTTAAAGGTTTAATTTTAAGAGAAAACAATAATTGTTAAACCTTTAAATACAGCTCATTTTTCTTTTAGGTACACTATTATACTTATTGCATTAACTATACATATATATTTGCATTTTCCTTAATGTAATCCTGGAAATGCTTTATTGATATATTTATGGCCGTTATAACATATTATGTTTTCCTATTTTGTATATTGTCAGTTCCATTTGAAAAGAATGTTTAATTTGTATAATCCTGTGCTTTTATTTTTAGTTATTTAATCTACTATGTATATCCTTTAATGTAATCCCAGAAAGGTTTGCAGTTCAGGTATTGAATGTATTATATATATTGTCTAAGTTTATAGTATGCACTTAGAAGTAATAACCTAGGTGAGCGGAAGAGAATCATCCCTTTGTGTTTAGAGTGTGTAACAGAAATTGATAATTTTATAAATAGTCTGGGAGTCAGAGCTCACAAGAGAGAGCTGGGCCTAAGAGTTTAAAGAAGATAATTGAGCTTCAGAGCGGAGAGAGAATGGACATTCAAGAGGTATAGTTAGACCTATACAACAGGTCGTTCTACCCAGAGGGTGTGTGAATTGTCTGATAAGTAGCGTATCAGTCAATTATTTGCCAAAATGTAATAGTGCGAATATATATAGATCTCCACAAATAAAGACCGATAAGCATCGTGTTAAACTATTCAAGAGCGAATAATTGGAAGTGCGAATTAATTAATGTTAATTTTGTTCTGTTTTCTTTCTTATTATATATCAGAAAGCGATTCAGATTCTCGTTGAACGTGTAAATATTTTATCTTTCCGCGATTATATGTGCGCGTCCCCTTCATAATCTTAATCGCCTTGAAAACTATTACTTACAAAGGAAGTAGCATCTTTATGTTCAATCCAGTTTGCTCGCCAGCGCATTGTATTAAAATAGAATAACTAGTTACATCAGTTCAGGTCCTTGTATTTTTATTATTATTATCTAAGGCATCCAACAATATATATATATTTACTTTACGAGTTCCAAAGGAAAAAGTCTAAAGGTCTGATATCGCATGATCTAGGCACCCATTACACAAGTCCATTATGTTAAATTAAATGTTTACCAAATTATTCTCGCAATAAAGCCATGCTTTCACGGGCTGTGTGGCAAGTAGTATCATCTTGTTGAAACCAAGTGTCGTCGAGAATACGGACTTCAATTTCAGGTAGTAAATAGGCGGGTACCATGGCTCGATAAAGGGCGCCATTCACAGTTATGTTGTGGCAGTCTTCATTTTTGAAGAAATATGGACCGATGATTCCACTTACCCATAAACCGCATCAAATCGTGGTTTTGTGTGGATATAAAGGCAGCTCTTGAACCTATTCGGGTTGCTCTTCACTCCATACGACAATTGTGCTTATTGGCGCAACCATTAAACCAGAAATAGGCCTCATCGCTGGACAAAATTTTGGTCGAAAACAATGGATCTTCTTCAAGCTTTCTAGGAGCCCAAAGACTGAAACGATGACGATTCGAAAAATCGGTTCCTTTCAATGCTTGAACGAGTTGATTTTTGTGTGCCTTTAAACCAAGATCCTTCCGTAAAATACGCCTAGCCGTGGCATAAGACAAGCCAAGCTATTGAGATTACGTCGAATCGATTCTTCACGGTCATCGCGTACACACTAAGTTACCATTGCTATTTTTTCTTCGTTACGTGCTGAATTTGGTCTATTTGTTTCGTATTATCCAACAATGAAAATTGCGTTACACATTTTTCGATGGTATAGCGAATTGTGCATTAGATGAACCGATTACGTTGACGATCATAAGTTGCTCTAAATACATGAAACACATTTCTCGTGCAACGCTGATTTTCGTAGTGCAGCTGAATAATTTGTAGACGCTGTGCCGGGCTAAGTCATTCCAGAGTAAAATGTCATACAATACTTAACTAAAATAGATTGAAAGCTTGACACGATTCGCGCTTATCTAACAAAAATCGCTGTTGAAAAAAGTATATTATAGTGAATCACTCATTATTATATAATAAAATTATATGTAGTACCTAAATATCGAAAATCTACAAATTTCTGTAATAAATCCAATATTTGGAATAAGTAAAAGTAACGTGTCTATTAATGGATAATTTTCTATCAAATAATATTCCCAAATCTTTAACCATTATTCTTTATTACATAGTCATGTTCAATGTTTTCATTCCTGGAATAAATCATAATTTTGATATATTTATGTAATAATTAATAAAATAAATGTTGTGACCGCTATGAAATGAAAAGTGGGTCGTTTGAACATCTCATCTGACTTTTTGCTTTTGTTGTTTGTTCATAAATTATATTGCTTGTTTGGTTGTTTATATATGACAAAGAATTTGTGTAAACACTAAATGTTTCGGACCCATGTTCACTCAGACTTTTATCCATATATTGGGTTATAGTGTCAATTCTCAAAGTTTGCGACACATTCTTTTAATACTCAGTATATACAAATAAGCAACCTAATACAGTTACAAAAAATAAAAGAATTGCTACGTTTAAGCTATGCTTAGAAATTTCCCTAAAAGAAGGCGACCAAAGTGATGGTGAAAGGAGGTTCTGGTATTAAATATAAAACTATATATGTGTAATAAGAAGACAATGAAGTCTGCAAATACAAAGAGACATAGCAAACCAATTAATGCTTTGAATTAAGAACTATTGCTTTTAAACATTTTAATGTATTCCATCTATTCCTTTTTTTATAATATTACTAAAATTGTGCCGGTTAATATGTCCAAAAGTAAATCTTATTTGAGAAATTAATTATTCTCTCGTATTACTAATTAATTGTACTATACAATGAAAATGATTTGACGCGAATTGAGACTCGACTGTTGTAATCATCTTTCGCAAAAACTTATAATTCTGCCAACTCTTTTTATAGCGAAAGGAAAGTCTGACTTTCTCCTGTATATGTATGAAACAAAGTATAGAAGGTGATGTACGACCAAGGCCATCGAAAATTGCAACTGGAAATGATCAATAAACTTAATGATGTACCACATTTTACACCTAGAGTTGGGCATATCCAACTTTATCGATCAAGATAATTTTGGGGAAGATTTGTTGGGTTGATGAATCTTAATTTCTTCATAATGATCCTGAATCCAAACAACAACTTCAGCAGTGGGTACATCATAGTAAATCTTCCTCAACGAAGTCGAAACATTTCCACCAACGAGTAGGGCAACAGATACGATTTTTTGGGATTCGAAGAAGATAATTTTCATAATTATCTTGCAAGAAATCGAAAAAACAACAATAATCGAAAAAACAACTTCGAGACCCCTAGTGCAAAAAATAATTATTATTAAATATAAATAATAATAAATTAAATTACCCGGTAATTTTTGGCCTACAGTATTTTTAATATTTTAGTTGACAATGCAGTAAAAGTATAAAGATTTTTTAAATTTGAACGTAATCACGGCGGACTAAATCTGACGAGAGCCAATCTCGCCGTCTAATTAACTGAAAATTTTAAATAACCTTAGAGGTCAATTATTGGTAATCAGAAAGGAGGAAAAAAATCCAGGCACTTTATTATTCGCAGCCCACATTATAAATTTCCATTTGTGCTATTAGCATAATATAATTAAAATAAAAATGCACTGACGTGTCATAAAATAATCGATATTTCTGGTTTTGAATTCTCAAATTTGAATTATTTTGCAATATTTGAATTATTTCCAGATATAACGGAGACATCAAATCTGTTTCGCTATAGTTTAAGTAAGGTAGAAATATTTCCTAGTTTCTTAGAGATTTCTTTATTATTATCATTCTTAAATTAAATTCAAATTAGCATTTTTAAATTCTTGATTTGATTTTTTTTGGTCTGTTATGTAAATCGGCTTAAAATGACAATATACAAGCGCGAAATAGGAGAACGAAACGTCCAACGAAATACAATTAAACAAACAAATGAAAAAAGCAACTCTACCGAGACAAGCGCGAATATCGACGTTTGCACTGACATTTCGTTTGTAATTGGTAATCGTGCGCGTTGCAACCATTGGTCCGACTTTAATTAAACGCCATTTTATTATATCAGTTACTGTATATTTTATAACGTTACGCTCAGTTTTGTCGTTTTTTTCGCATTATTGTACGTTTTATTTAGGCTAAATAAATAGACGCATGATGTGCGTAATTTGGGAGGCTTTGTGTGAAATTTTTGCGACATTTTTGACCTGTTTGACTGAGTAGTATCGGCTTCATTTATGCCAATAGCAGTTCACATTTTAAGTAACATAACCCATTGATTTCGACGATAGAATGTAATGATGAAAACTGCTCCTGTGGTACTTTTTTCGTTTGAAAAATACAATTGGCACTGACAAAGTACAAATACGTAATTACTATTTACTGTACTGAATGCACTTGAATCCATTAAAACAATGCGTATACATAATACACAAGGCTTTTTAATAATTTTATAATCGTCTAATAGACTAATTATGAAGTCATGGTAATCCCCTGTTGTGAATTTTAACTTCTAATTATATTAAACGATCCACTTGTTCCTATTTCCTGTTGTTTATCTTTAAATTTACCATTTTCTTTTCACTTCGCAGCTATAAATTTTGCTTCTTTGTTTATTAATTTTTGGGTTTCTTGCTAAAAATTTATTTTCATCTTTTCAAATTGTTATTCAATTCGTTTTCAATTTTAAATTATGTAATTGGGTCATCTACAACGTACATATAGCAGCAATAACAGATTTCGTTAACATATAATTTTGTTTAGTTCATTTACTTGTATGTCTCGTATTACATCGTCCATTGCTACATTTACTGTAGAACATCAGGCTAGTACTTCTTTTTATTCTACTTCACCATTGATAGCGAACTTTTTCGACTCTAAATTATCTGTTCGCATATTTAACAAAAAAATTATTCTAGTTTCCATTTCTTTTTTGTTCGATTCCTAGCCATTAAATTTACTTTACATTTGTTTTAGTTCTACTGCTTGACTTAATCTCCTCTCTCCAGCATTATTTTGCAGATTTTTTATTTAATTAATTTATTTGCGATTAAATATTTCGTACCTAATTTGTTTGGATCTTCAAAAAAACTGTTAGAATTAGGTTTTTGATTTTCAGACAATTAGTTTTAACAAAAAATTGAAGTCAATATAAATAGGATGGTTCGATAACTACGGGATTTAAGAAAGTAAAATTTCCGAACAAAAAAGTATTTTATTGTTCAGTACAGTACCCTGCTTACTCAAGACAATTAATCCAACCCAAATTAGCAATGCTTCCACTGTAGGTCAATGAATTGAGTGACTATTTACAGTAGTAACTACTTTGAAATTCGACAAAATCTCTTTCCGCCTTGTCAATGTTCAATATAGACTATAATCGTTGGAAACAAAATCTGGAGAATAAGATGAATAAAGCACTAATTCAAATCCCAATTCATGTATTTTGAGCATGGTGTTCGTAAACTTGTGGGCAGATACGTTAGCTTGATGGAAATGATTTTTTCCTTTGCTGAACGAAGGTGTTGCTGTTTGACGCTCAACCGTTACCACGAATTTCCATAGTACTCTCCATTTACTATTTTCCCCTAGTCAATGAAGATTATTCCATGTAAATCCAACAGTTGCCGTAAGCTTTTCTGCTGACAAAATAGTTTTTGCCATTTTTGGTAGCAAAGAGTGACAAATGTTCTCATTGTTTTTTGGTTTCAGAAGTGTAATGGTGGACGCAAGCTTTATCGATAGCAATGAAACGACACCAAAAGTTCTTCGAATTGCGGCGAAAACGTGTCTAGTGGTCGGAATAAACACACAAACGATTCAGTTTTTACTTCGGTGTGAGGAGCCATGGTAGTGTAACTTAGATTTTCCCATTGTCACAAAATCACGCGAGGGGTTCAACTTCGCGCATTCTCAAGTAAAGAGCAGTTAACAGATCGCTCCGTACTGTCACATTCAACTTAATGAAGGATGCATTAGGGCACGTGGTGATTGAAACATCGTCGTGAACGATAACTTACCAAATTGTTACATTGTGTCATACGAACAAGCTAATGATAACAACAAAATGTTATATAAAAAACAAGAAATGATAACAAAGTGTTATAATATATAAAAACAATAAACTTATTCTGAATAGCTTAATGTTTCGAAGACATCTACTCAATGTTAAACTGACAGCAAAACTTTTGAGGATATAGTTGTGTTATCAATTGCAGTGAGATAACAATGGCGTGTGAAAAAAGTTGTCTAAAATCTATTAACTATTTTGAAAACATACTAGATACTAATGGTTTATTGCAAATGTACTACACTATGGGATATTCGGTTGTGTCTTTTGATATTTTATCCAACGTTAATCCGTGTATTTCTATCTCAAAAGATCATTAAACTAATTTTCAATATAAATTAAATTGAGTTGTGTAAAAATACATTCAATAAACGTAGCATATTTACTTTCATTGGAATTTATACAAACAAATAGGTATTATAATGTAAAATGATTATGTAATAAAAGCATTCATAAATACAGTAGTAGTAATTTATATTTTAATCAGTAGTGTTCTTTGAAATGTAGTATGTGAAGTGTTCAAGTTATGTAAATGGTTTTTACAACACCGGATTGCCAGGCGATCTGCAGCATTAAAAAGAAAATTCCTTCGCTTTTCAAATACTCGTATCGAAGAATTGCTCTTGAAAGAGGTTCATAATATTAAGAATTGTAGATACCGGAAACCATTTTCCACAGGATCATGATGCTCCTGCAATGACCAGTCTCGACTGCAACCTAGTACTGTGTATCCGGCTTTTCCAATTTACTAGTAAAGGAAAGTTATCCAACCCACGAACAACTAATTAAATGAACTTGGCAACTTTGTAGAAGTTTTATTGGAAATTTGTACGAATTTTAAGAGAAAATTAAAAGCAAAAATTTTATCAAGGTACAACCTTATTTGAATAACAGAATCTTTTGCGTTCTAGATTATTAAAAACGATCTATTCTATATCATTAATCACTAATTGCTTCAATGGATCGTTTTCGTAGCGTATCTGTAGCGAATGACAAACAGATATGTAGTTTATTCGACCTCCTTTTCTATTATGTATTGCCCAGTTCGATTAGTGTCCTCTTACCTCCTTTTTGGTAACTTCAAGGTTCCTCTCTCTTCGGTTTTTTTACGAAAAAGCGATTCAAGTTGTTTTGTAGAAGTCCTAAATAAGCGAAATTTATACAGTTAAGAGAAATTTGCAAAGACTAAAATAAATGGGACTTGGAGAGCACAATGTTAGTGGAATATGAAGAATGGGATCCAGCTCCAGTAACTTTTGAAAAACTTGGAAGAAACGATGTGAATATTGTCCAGAATTGTCATTTTGAAACTCTACTCCCTTCTTTCGCTATTTCCCAGCGCCTACAAATTATATCTGTCTTCGATTATTTTAACTGAAAGGGAGAGAGAAAGCGCGATACTTATTTGAATCTATGCTTTGGTTGTGCGGTAATAGTTCATAATATAAAATTTCTTTCTAGTTCCACCAAAGTATAACCTTATTTGAATAACAGGATCTTTTGCGTTCTAGATTATTAAAAACCATCTATTTTACATCACTGATCACTCATTGCTTCAATGAATCGTTTTCGTAGCGTTTCTGTAGCGAACGGCAAACAGATATCTTGTCTATTCTACTTTTTTTGCAACCAGAGCAATGAGCATCTTCGATATCTGTTTTTCTCAAACTAAATTTAGAAAACTAGTTTTGACATGATCATTTACTTACCACTTATCTTCTCCATATATAACACACATACATATTTCTTTAAACTTAGCTCACGCTCTTGTTTTTGTAGAAATAAAATAGTATAATGCTGGGAAAAAACGCAGTATTTCCTCCTATTTTAAATTATCTTTTACAATATAATCATTTATATTACCAAATTAACTTTACTACTAAAATATCCACTAACATGTCACTGTTAAGCACCTGAACGAGTTTGACCAACCTAGAGGAATCATTCTTCCAAAATTATACCTTAATGCCACCTGCAGTTAAACCTCAACTTCCCGGTCAACACAATAGATGCATATAATAACACATTACACGTTTCTGCTTGCAAAGGCTCTTAGTAGGTGAAGTCGTCCTCTGTAGTGCCTTCCAATTTCCCTTAACTAATTTGCAATGATTGTGCTGAATAATTACTTAGGTATAAACGAACGAATAGCATTCAAGAGACCTATCGAAATATGTCAGAAATAGTATAATATACACTAAAAACGCATCACTCCAACGGCCAAACTTTATACAGCGACAAAGTGAAACTGAAAACAGTAAAAAATGTTGAATTGTTTATGGCGCATGGTACATAATATATAATGCTAATAAATAACGCTGTGTATGTATTAAATATGTACACAGACGACGGAAAGGTTATGGAGGAAAAACATAAGAATATGCTCAATTACATCGCACGTAAACCAATTACAATAGACTGTTAATTATAATATAAATATCATACTGAAATAACTTACATAAAAACATAATAGTTTAAAAAAAGAACTATGAATACTTTCATTGATATTTAGTCTTCAAGTTATTTAAATTAGCTAATCTTTTCGATTAAGTAAAAAAGAAATTACAACTTTATTTTTAGCACTGTATTTTTGAAATTATTTTCATTTTCTTTTTATTTGGCAATTATAGTTTGTTTTTAATTAATTTCAAACTTGAAAATGTGGAAAACCACTCCATGAAATGTATTGTAAAAAAGTGATGAAGAAAATGAGTTAATTAAAAAACGACGGCAGATTCCCGAACAAAAAATTGAGCACACGATAAAAGCGAAAAATTAATGTGCTTCCAATTTCAACTAATCGGCAGTCTTGTTTCATTTTGTATAATATTTTTAATGTGTTTATAATCCTTTTAGCATATTTAAGATATAGTAAGAGAATGTACTAGCAAGTAAAATAAGAATAATTAAAAATACAGTTTTCAACCATATAGTTCATCCCAGGCGAACTAAAGAAGCTTTGTATTTAACAATGAAACAAGAAACGATTTTATTCCATGAGGAAAAATAATCGTTGGTCTTCAGCATAGGCATAAATCTCCTCCTTTCAATTAGTTACCGTCTGCAAAATAATGTCCTCTGAGGTGCTTTTGCAAATTTTTAATTAAAAAGATGTCGAATGGAGCCAAATCCGTGCTATGTAATGTGGTCCCACTCAAAGAAGTTTCACTTTGTCTGCCTTGTGAAGTTGGCCATTGTCATTAAAAAAGCACTTCCTTGTGGCACAAACCTGAACATTTTTGGCCAATAATCATAAGTAATTTTGTTAACATCGTAGCGTCACTGCTGCCATTGTAGTCTCCTTTCACAGGTATTCAACAAGACAACTGGTTATTTCCTAAAACAGTTGGTTATCTTCAAGAGATTCACGACCCATACACTTCAATCATTCTTTATTAGTTTTAGGAGGGGATCAAAAATTTGATACCATCGCGATGCTCTAATTCTATAAAATTGATTTTTTTACGAAAATACTTGTTCTCACTAATGCACTTTGCTATGCAACGCATAGTTAGTTGTTACTATTATGGCTAAGCAGATTTTTTGTCTAGTTACTATTGCATATTAAATATATGATCTGATTCTCTTGAAGAATATTAATATCAATAGAACAGATCGCATAAGGTTAGTACAATAAAATATGGAATTGCGATAAAGTATAGTCTGGAGTTTTTATGTTGAAACAAAAAATTTTGTTTTAACAACAGCTTTTTCTTTCTTTACGTTCTCTAAAAAAATCGCGAAAATTACTCTAGAACAGGCATTCTATGTAACTTAAATTTAAACTGAAAACTACTTGGAAAAAATTTAAAAAAACATTTATTAAAATTAAATTATCTTAAAATATGGCTAAATGTATTTACCATCCTAAAAATTTTAATTTATAAATGCATTTTGAAATGCTTTACTTGACGATTTAATTATTATATTTTATAAAATGTAAGCATATGTAAGTTTCACAAAGGTTGTATTCTTCAGTAAAATAATAATAGTTAAAAAGCGAAGGAACTTATGTTTCGAAAAAAAATTAAAGCGCTTTGTTCAGTACGAGTCTAGAAAGAAGATCTCGCTTTAACTTTTATTCTACCGTACAATTCATTAAATTGAAACTATTTGGATAGAATAATATTGAACTCCTATTATCCATATGGTAATTTAAAATATGCTTGATGTAAGTGATCTAGAACAGGGATATCCAAACCTTTAGCCTAAGGGGCACATTGACGCTTCTACTATGTTCCAAGAGCCAAGATTAACTCATCATACCGACCTACAGTAGTTTTGATTTACGCGCAAATTTTTCTATTGGGACTAGCCGACGGCTGAGATTGACTCTGTTCGCAATTTAAGTTAGCATGATTTACTTTAAATTTTACAATGTAATCAAAATAAACTATAGCAGGCCGGAATGGTGGCGCCCGCAAGCCGTAGTTTGAGAACCCCGATCTATGTTAACCCCCACCCATACTAGATTGTCATTTTAAAATCTACGTTTAAGTAAAATAGTAAATCCTTACATTCCCTAGTTTAGGGAAAAAATCCTTAAAACTTCAAATAGAGATTTTAAAAATTTTATTCCCGAAATTCGGCTTAGGAACTACCAGGGGTTTTGTAGAATGCTCAAGAAGACTTTGCGAACGTTTGCCCGTTAAAAATTCACGACTTCTCTGTGTGTTTGTCCACGATTTCGCGTTTTGTGACGGTTTTTCGCGTATATCTCTAGAGTCGAAAGATTTACAGCAACACGGTTCTTGTTTTTCGTAATCGGCAGATCTAGATACACAAATGCTGGGCACCGAAACCTCGAAAATCGACACTTTTTCTTTTTGCTGTTTACCGATTCGATAAATAGAAATATCTCGAGAAGAAAAGAGTTATCGTGTTGCGGTTTCGAAATTCGTACATACGTCGAAGTCTATTAGATTAGGGCATCGAAACGGTGAAAATAGATACTTAGACTTTTCCGGATTCTTTAAATGCCATAACACTTAATATTCAAAGAAAATTGAAAAATTTGACTTCCGAATTTCGATTTTGGAAACTACCCGGGAGTTTTCGAAGATGCTCAATAAGATGATGAAATTAACGCCTTATCACATACTTTTCCTATATTCCGATACATAACACTGCTTAATCATAGGGCAGCAGAACGATTTTAAGGTACAAACATGACAGGAATAGTAATTTTTTTATTTCTATATTATGGAATTGCATCGTACACTAATATTGCCATTTAAACTATAAAAGTTTGCAATTATAATGTAAACATTAGAAATCACAAAATTGCCAGACATGATTGACTTTATTTTAACACTTTGTGTACAAAACGAAAGCATCATCGACATGAACATTCATTCTGGGAACCGGGTATATCAGCTTACATCTCGGCTTTAGGGAAGATGTAATATGTTTTAATACGTTAGATGATTTTGTAGAATTTAAAAAATGAAATGTAATGTTTCCCTAAAGAAAAATAGTAGTTTTAGCTATCGAGATGATGAAAGTATATTAAAACATATTTCGAGGATAAAGTGTTAAAGATACATCGTATGTTCAAACAACTTTAATATAGAAATTTTTTTCAGATATTAGTGTACATCTATAATATATCCTTAATTAGTTCAAGTTAATTTTATAGGTTATATTTTGTTTAAATAATATTTAGTGAGGGTCATGGCTTATACCAATCATGTAAAGTATAGTTATTGCCATGGTCCAAAACTGATATAAGGTCAAAATCATTTGAACATACGTTGCTTTAGGCATTTGAAATTTAATTTTCCTTCGACAATATACTAGAAAAAAGTGACTTCTTTCTTGACCAGTACTGCAGATATGTATGTGTGTAAAACCCATTTTATATAGTAAGTATTATAATAATAATAAAAAAGCTACTTAGAAATTTTTGAAGGTGCAAAATTAATTTTTGAAGGAAAAAGACTTTTTATCCAACAAAAAAAGATTACTCTCGAACTACTAGGAGGGTGAGTTTAACCTACCCCTGCACCTCGCCCTTTTCCCCGGCCGCGCCTAGATTCTCCACGCATAAAAGTTTGGTCTCCATAGAGGTTCTAAAA
This sequence comes from Dermolepida albohirtum, assembly GCA_031893035.1. Classification (NCBI taxonomy): domain Eukaryota; kingdom Metazoa; phylum Arthropoda; class Insecta; order Coleoptera; family Scarabaeidae; genus Dermolepida; species Dermolepida albohirtum. Next base: position 433,372 of record JAVIWB010005680.1, on the reverse strand, counting down.
CAAAATAAAAAACAAAAATAAATAAAATAATAACATTTGACAGTATGTGATTTGTCTACAACTCCTATAGGTTATCTTCCCGCCATTCACCATTTTTAAGGCAATCAAAAAAGTCTAACAAATCTCTACCAAAACTATGTATGTTTCTACTTCTACTAAAAATAACTAAATAATTTAAAAAAATTGTCAAAGACAAACGGAAACTATTTCAATAAATTAACGATATTTATCTATAAATATTAAATTAGAAAATACATAATATTAATGTCAACTTTATCAGAAATATAGAATTTGTCTATAGTTTGAAAACGGTTCCCATCATCTTTCGTTATATTTCAAAATAAGGCCGTCTCAGTATTTTTGTATATGGCTTTATTTCACAGACGCATAGTTATTAATATGTTTTGATAGCGTAAGCGTTGTCTCTATTATCGCAGCTGTTCAATTTGTGTTCGACACGTGATAAAGTTATGTCATCACAGATGGGGAAAAATTTTGACAAATCTACCCACCCATGCTAGTAGAAGCTCTGTTACTAAATCTGTTTTGAATCACGTGTTGTTTATGAAGTTATGGTGTGATCAGCAGATAGGGTCAAGTCTAGTATCTTTCATATCTTCAGTTAAGTTTGGTCAGCAAGTAAGTTAGGATCAAACGGGGTATAAACGAGAATCGCATAGCAGTAATTTCTCTGTTTAAGAAGAAAATGGAGAAAATTGTACTTTTTTGGAATTAGTAAAATGTTTACATATCAAACTCTCAATCGATATGAACGAGACTAGAATAACTGCCCGTGAAAGATCTTAACGACCACGCACAGTACTTAAATCAGAGATAGTCATTATTCAGAAAATCATTGCATGAGAAATGAAGATTTTGGGGAGAACAATGCCACGCATCATCAAGATGAACTTGGAATTCCGGCTTCTTCGACGTACGATAGAATATTTACACACGGGTCAACTTATGACTAACGAACAGGACAAATTAAAAACAATTATTAAAGAAGTATGTCAAAAACCAAGCACAGACGAATCCTGTTCACAAACGAGAAAATTTTTATAACTGAGAAGCGTTTTACTGAATAAAATGATAAGGTGTATACCAGGAACGTTAGAAAATCTTCATGCTTCCAAAGTTAAAAGTGGTCATCATTCGGCTCAGTGATAGAGAATGTCTTGCCATAGTACGGCATAGTTCCATTTTTGCGAAGAAAACGTGAAAGCATCGATCAGAATTTACCAGGATATAGTTCCAGAGCATGTGATGAAACCCTTGAAACATTGTTAAAAAATCAGCAATGGACGAGATTAAGCTTATAAAGTCAAAAGCACACAGGATTGATTAAAAACTAATGAAGATTGACCATCGTCCAACCCAGATTTAATTCCTTTGGATTATAAGTTATGGTCCATTTTGGAGACCAAAACCTGCCGTGGCTTGTCCCAGATGAAAGCATGTATTGATACAGGCGGAGGGCATTTTGAAAAGATCCATTTCGATTTTTAAATTTTGGTATGTTCTAAAAACTAAATAAAACTTTTCTATTGGGTATACGACTTTAGTGTGAAGCAGAATTTATGGTATGATAAGGTAGTTTTAGTATGCCAAATTTTTGATATACTATATTAATGTAAGACTTGGACAAAATGCACTATCTAGAAATGGAAAATGAATATTCTGTAGAAGAACTCTATGTAGAGCCACTCTTAAAACTAAGTCCAATAATAAAATAGTTAGAGAACGAGAGGTAAGGACCTTAATAAATTTGGAAAGATCTCAATGGAACAAATAATCTAACGTATTCTTTTCTTCTTTAATCTAATCTATTCTACACATCAATGATTGTCGTTAGTGACAGAATTTTAATTTAATATTATCAATATCATACTTTTTTTGTGAAATATTTTTTCATTTGATCTAACGACACAATTACTAGTTAGTAATCGATCTGTTATTTGTTTGTTTCAGATTCGCCTGACAATCGCGTACGTCGACATTATCAACAATTATTTTTTATTTAACACTAATATTAAATAAATGAAATGACCAATATTGTATATATTCAGTTTCTAAAATATTCTCATTTTGATATTTTAATTTATGCTTTAATTAATATTTTTAATCAAAAACAATTGAATCGATAATAATAGTTTTTATATTTAAGAAGTAAGAATAAAAATTGAGCATTGTATCTGCTTTCAAACTCGAATTCACCCTTAAAGTATCGAAAACGGTTTACATAATTGTTAACAAAAAGTAATTATTTCGAAACCCTAAATTTCAATTCCAAATTAGTGCTGCCCAATTCAAAAGAAAAGCGTTTTGAAGAATTATGAACGGAAATTTGTAACGTGGCAAAAAGAAATCTTTACGACATAATATTCTAACGAAAATTCATGATTGACATCACTACCAGAACGCATCTCAACGATAATGTGACATTTGACAAATCGATTCCTTTTTATGAGTATTCTATCAGATTATTTGATTATACTATATAATCTCTGGAGAAAGTAATCATCTGGAAAATAATATATTGAAACTTACATACAGAAACTGTGGTTTAAAAAATTGATATCTTAAAAGACATAATAAATAATCTAATTATAAGCAATACGTTAAAAAATATAAGACTCGTACTCATAATATACTCAGCAACCATAATATTTTTTCTGTAAATAGTATTTCAATCAAATCGTAAGCACAACAAATTAAATACGATGTTTTCTTTCCACATGTAAAGTAATTTCTTTAAACCATAAAAATATAGTTTAAGATTTAAAGCATTTTGTTTAACATACTTCTAGGTAATAATGGGTATTTTTTAAGCTGTATGAGAATTATCGATATCGATAACTATGGTTTGAAAGCTGATAATGTCAAACTGTGTTGACATTTTTGTTCAGTAAGGTTTGGCAAGTCATCATGAATCGTTTAACGCCAGAACAACGCTTCTAAATTGTGCAAATTTACTTTGACAAAAATAAATCGGCCCAGTGAACAAGCAATTCGTGCAGTTATTGATCGTTTTCGCACTAATTTTACTTTTCTCGATTCAAAACCATTAATAAGACAAAGAAATGTGCCCACCGAAGAAAATATTGCTGCTGTAGCGCGAAGTATTGAAGAAGACGCCGAAATGTCGATTCGTCGTCGTTCTCAACTTGTTGGCCTTTGTCCTTCGACTACGTGGAAAATTTTATGTAAGGATCTTGGCTTACGTGCCTATAAAATACAGCTCGTGCAAGAATTGAAGCCACATGACCATCGTTTGAGGTGCATTTTTGCTGATTGGGCTCATTTGAAACTGACCGAAGATGAGCATTTTTACCAAAGAATTGTGTTTAGTGATGAAGCCCATTTCTAGTTAAATGGCATCGTTAATAAGCAAAATTGCTGTATTTGGAGTGAAGACAATCCTCAAGCCGTTAACGAATCACCATTACATCCATTAAAATTTACTGTTTGGTGCGGTTTACACGCTGGCGGCATCATCGGTCCTTATTTCTTTCGAAATGAGGAAGGAGCTGCCGTTACGGTGCTATCGAGCCATGCTGACAGAATTTTTGTTTCCAAAAATTAATCAGCTGAACATCGACGACACTTGGTTCCAACAAGACGGCGCAACTTTCCACACAGCGCGCTTAACAATCGTTTTATTGCAAAATCAATTTGGTAACAACTTTATTTCCAGAAGCGGTCCTGTTCACTGGCCCTCTCGTTCGTGCGATTTAACGTCTCTGGATTACTTTTTATGGGGCTATGTTAAGTCATTGGTTCATGCCGACAAACCGCCATCTCTTGAAGCATTAGAAGCCAATATTCAAGCCAGATTTATTGGAAAAAGTAGTCAAAAATTGAACTGATCGAATGGACCATGTAACTCGTAACCGCAGCGGCCATATGCCGGAAATAATATTTAAAAAATAAATGCCACGGAATAATCTATCAGATTATGATAAAAGAAAATTCATTCCAACAATATTTCTGTCTTGTATTATCATTTTACTCGTAAGTTCTCAAGCCCTTAAAAAACACCATATAGATTCTATGAATGATTGAACAAGAAGTTATGTCAAATTTGCACATAATAATTTATACCTTCATTATTATTATTTTTTGTCATATTGAAAATCAGTTATTACCACAACTCCTATAATAAGTTTTTCAAATTTGCGTTAATAAAATTAGATCTTTGAAAATACCATGCATTTCAGATTTTATTAACGATTTTGCAATGGTGTTTACGTCTGAGCAAGACGCCTCCATCTTAATGTTTCATTTTCGGAGTGCCACGCACAACCTTACCATTTTGTTTAGAAAGATTGAAGACAATAATTATAGAAATAGATTGCATAATTTAGATGAACGAAGCATGTTTTTGAAAACATGAAGCGGAGAATTAATCTATATCTATAGCATGAAGGTCCTCATTTCCAATTTTTTTTTAAATTGTGTTACTTAGAGAAGAATGTTTGCATATTTGTCGTAACATTTATTTTAAAATTTATTTTCTTAAATAATTCTAATTAGCAAATATTGCCAACCAACATTTCTAAAAGTAATAGTATTGTGAAGAGCTTTTATACTTTACATCAAAGGTGATTACCAAACAGTAATTGGATTTTCAATCAGTTTGTTTCGTATTGTTAATTCAAATATCTTATAAATTAATGTTATTTAGGGCACTGCTAGCCCTAATCAAACTGAAGGTAGCTACCCAAAAAAACGAGAAAGGAATCTATTACTATTATATTGCCAACGCCTTTTCTTCCTTCTATGTATTTGTACTAGTTGTTCTATGCGAAAAAAGTTGGTCACAAGTTTTAATAAAAATATTAAAAACAACATATTTTTATATTAATTTTATTTAGAATAAAATTTTCAAAATAAACTGTAAATATAAATAGAGTAGAGGATATGGCTTAATCAACTGGCGACGTATCTAATAAATTGGGTGTCTTAAAAAGGTGGTAAAGTGTTGCCGTATACCCCTGGCTGTCTCGCCGCCACATCAGGATCTCATAGACACAGTCTTGCGCGCACTCAAACACACGTGGTCGCTATCCGCTGACAGCTGGTCCCATCCCCACCCACTGTCGAAACTCCGTTATCCAGCGGTGGATCTTTCACGCCAAAATTACTATATTTATCATCATTCATGCCATTGTGATCGTCGTCGAGTGTTGTTCGATTTCAAACAATCGACTGCTAGAATTTCATGCGAATGTGCTTACCTATTCACATCATCATTATTCATAAAATCCCCGGATTTCGCCCGGTTGCTTGTTCATATGTCGAGCTTTTCCGCCCGTAAAAATTGGAGAGAATGAAGTGAATACGAAGTTATACTAGCCCCTTTTCGATTTTTGATATGAAAGAAATATTATATTTTAAAGTGTTACTAGCATAAGTATTCGTAATTTTTACTTACATAGAAGTGATCAGCAAAAAATACCTGTTGTATGAAAATATTTTCTTGATAAAAAACTAAACTTTGACACATTTAATTTTCGCAAAATGTACATATCAAAATCATATAACTAACTCTACATTTCGTAGATCCACCTTTAACACCTATTATAATCTCTAAACATTTAGATACGCGGGACACCAATCTTACACTTCATAACTACGTATTTATCTCTTTAATTTCTAATCATAAAAGTACAAAATCCATTGCTTCACCGTATAAACGATAATCTTCGGTACATTGTTTTGTTGAAACCTAAATCCCGTTTTGTGCCACTCAATGAAAAAATCAAATTTTGCTTTTACCAACCTAAGTGTGTACTATCTGAGTGGAAAAATCTTAAATTAATTCTCACCACTGAATAGAGTTTCTTCATTAGTTTGTAGTCTTCTAAATTTCAAGTCATTACTTTGTCAGCACGGAAGGCTTTTTGTTGGCTATTCCATCTGCACTGACTTTGTTTTTAAAACAGGTATTTATTAACATTGTACCTCTTAAGGGTACTCGGAGCAGATATTGTTAGATATATTCTATGCGAAGATTTAATAAGTTTAAACTACCGGTAAAAATGGAAGTCAATAAAATTAAGAATTAATGAAATGATTCTTCAAATTTTCTGGTATTGAAAATCATTAAACACAAATGTAAGTTTTAAATTTCGAAAACGTAAAGTCATTCTACATTTTAACTAATTAAATAATTCATTAATCTGGTACGTAGACTTCCGCAGTCGTGGTCCATGCTATCTGCTCCCGGGCTTCCGGACTAGAACCGCGTTACTTGTATATCTGCCGACATTTCGTATCCATTTGTATGGGACATCTTCAGAGCTCGACTACTGCACTGAAACTGATGTCCCATACAAATGAGTACGAAACGTCGGTTCCAGCCCGGAAGCCCAGAAGCAAATACATAATTCATTATTTGTTGTGCTTCTTGTACCTTTGTATTATTTCGATAGGAAACGATCCAACATCATCTATTTTCTTTTCACATTTCATTTCAGTGAAAATTTTAGGTAAACAGATGCAACAAGCAGCAAAAAATGGATTTTTTCAATTTCAGATCGTAAAACGCATAATTATATGCAATTAAAACCCATCGGGCCTCATTTAATACCTATTTTGATAATACAATTTATATCACATTAGTAGGCTCGAATATCACCATTATCTGTGGTCGAATGTGATACACATGCCTGATAAGCATGAGCCATAAATTCGAATCTCTCTAAATTGCAGTAAATTTTTTTCGAAAATTTATGCAGCGTGTATATGTTGCAAGAAGCGGTAAAAAAATAAAATTTTTTAGTTTCAGATCGTAAAAACGCATAATTATATGCAATTAAAACCTACCATGGGTTTCATTTAGTATGTTTCCATAATGCAATTTACGGTAAGTTAGCAGACACGAATATCACCTTCTCTATGATCGAATGGTAAAACACATGTCCGGTAAATATGAGATCGTGAGTTCAAGTCTCACCACAGAGCGGGAAAATTTCATAAAAAATTTAGAAGCGTATATACGATGTAAAAAGCGGTAAAATTTAGAATTTTCACGTTGAAAAAGCATATAATTATATGCAGATAGTTGTACACTATTCAGAATTCTCAATTGTATAATCTTCTATAGCAAAAGTTACCAAATGTCCAGTTTTAGAGACGAAACGAACAATTTTCCTTGAAACATTGTAATGACGAGCAATTATTGTTGGCTTTGCATCATTTTAAAACACCTAAATAGTCGATTGCTGTTTAGTTTTAGATTCATACGAATAAATTCAGCTTCTAGCACTACTTACGATATCATGTACCAAATCTGAGGTGCTCAAATTGATTTATCTAAGTGTTTTTTGCACTATTTGATACACACTTTTTTTGACTATTAATTAAATTGTGTAGAATCCAAAGTGAATATGTTTTTTGTACATTTAAGCTATCAAATAAAATTTGTAAATTGATTTTCTCTTCGTCTATAGCAAAGAATGTCTGAAGTTCCTTACAATATGTTGCATAGTACTTCTGTTTAATAAAACGTATCAATTTATTTATCTTACCAGCGCCGTTGTACTGGCATTTTTAATTCACATATTGTTTGTAATTTTCAACGTTCTATTATAATTCAAAATATGTCGACAAGCAAACGCATACACTTAACAAAGTTATAACTAGATATATTGCTGAAGTTTTAATCTCTGGGCTTTTCCGTTTTACTCGGTGTGCCGGTCTCATGCGCAGTACAAATATTTTTGTTGCATATAAATTAGAACTGATACATAATATTATTTTCTTATATCAGTATTTGACACGATGTGCCACTGAAATTTCGTGTATATATTACTTGTATGTGCAAATAAATATATTAATTATACGAAATTTTGTTTACCAAATTACAAGTTTACTTAAAAATACAGGATATTAATTATTAACTGTGTTATAAGAGATATGCCTTAGATAAACACTGTTATTTTGGAAATATGCAGTAAAAAATCGTTTCCCATGTAAATTTTAAAATCATATTTTATACTAATAAAATGGTAAAAAATGGAGGTTTCCATAAATCATATAATTCTATAATTATAATTATGCCGTACAAAAAAATTTGGGTCGAGATACAAATTATGAACGGTCCTAGTTGTAATTATATCTGCGGTAATAAGAACTTGATCATTAACTAAGATTTATTTCACTGAAATTAATTTTAAACTAGAATGACTTACGGAGGACGTTCTATTACTTTATATTTCAGCTTACTTTATCGTCCGAAAAGTACAAAAAGTAACGAACAAATTTTAGGTAATCACTAAATTATTTACCACTGTATTACAAGTACAAAATATTAATAACGTTGATAATTGTGTCAACAGTTAACAATACTATATGTAATGAATAAATACAAATAAACAGCTTGAACGAGATGAATTTATTAATTAATTTTACTGAACATATGTTTTCATTTACATCTTGTTTACTTATTTGTGAGAACAAGATATTGATTATAATAAAAGCTTAGCTATTGATTGCTCAGTTTGGTTTATATGCAGTAAATTTACTAGAACTTTTGTAAAATGTGCCGTTCCTTTATTATCAATTTTCTTAGCCTTTATGCCCGCACTTTGAAATATATAAGAACAATAACTTTACAATTTGGTACGTAGACTTCCGCGGTCGTAGTCCAGTGGCTGAACTACTGCACTGAAACTGTTTCAGTGCAGTAGTTCAGCCCTGAAGATGTCCCATACAAATGGGTACGAAACGTCGGCAGATATACTAGTGACGCGGTTCCAGCCCGGAAACCCAAAAGCAGATAGCAATAACTTTACAACTTTATAAAAGATCTATTTCGAAAAAAATATTTTTATAATCTCTTTCTCATCGTACGAGAACAATTTGACATTAAGTGAGGTTTGAAACTGAAACAAGTGAGTTAGCGCATTAACCATTTTATTATTTTTGAATTAATTTTACTTCCTTTAACAAATGGCCCAACGGTGCTAACATGCGATTGTCTCATTTTTTAATAATATTTCTCAATATCTTAAGTTGATCCAATTTTTTCGTAAAGAGTTTAATTTAAATAAGAAGGCGCGTTGTATGAAGAAAGAGTAACTTCTTCTAGGCAATTGTAGTTCGTTTTTCAGATATTGTTTCTTTTGATTTGTCTAGTAGAGCGACATAGTTCATTAACGTCTTACACCTTTGCAAGTTATCCCCTTCTAATTCCAAAAAAATACTTTATCCATCGCTAAAAATAACTTAACCTTCTTTTAATAAGAGATTCCCATAATGTGTATACTGCTGATATTGCTGTTTGGAATCACACACTTAGCAATGAATCTAGGTTTAATTAGCCGTAACATATCTTCACAAGAAAATTAGACTGATTCTTTTTAAACAACTTTCAAATTATCACTTGGTGTTTGCATTCTTTCAAGATTCGCAGCATCCATGATACTAGAGTCCATGAAAAATTGAAAGACGGCGCAGAAACATATTTTAAACCTAAAAAGAAATAGAAAAGAATACAAAAAAAGTAATAGAAAAGTATCTAGTCCCTTAGTACCATAAATTTAAATTAATGAAAATGTTCTGCTTCTTACTATATTCTGTTACATCTGATGGAAGCATATTCTTAAATAGGAAACGTTAGAGATATTTGTGTACTTTTGCTATCTACCATTTACAAAAATTTTATTTTCATTTGTATTTAAATCTTTATTTTTGTACCAATACAATTTAATTTAAAATCCACCGATAGAGTTAAAATACTGCACATGCTCATGCCAAAATTTCAGAATTAAAAATTACGATTACATATATTTGAATCTCGTTTCTTCTTATTTAAGCTTTGTTTGTTTTAATGGTTTTCACTCTGGTTATCTCTATTTAATTTCATGGGTATAATATCGTACTGTTCAATATTTTCATTAATTATCTACCTTTTACAATGCAGTGCAAGGTTTTGGCCTACGCGATTGAGTAATGAATCTATGCTAAGATAACTAGTACTGCGGATGTCACAGGCTGGATAATAAATGGAAGAACAATATAAATAATAATACTAAATGTTCCTTCGTGACATTCTTCCGCATTTGCCTGCTTCAGTTTCCATACGGTGTTGACTAGGTTTTGGAGATGCTGTTTGATGTGTCTGTTCTGCTCACGAACCATATTTCTACCATCCGCAAATGTTGTCTCCAAGCCTTTAGGCTTCTTGATTCAAACCTGCCGAGAATATAGCAAATCTTCGACTTTAAAATGTATCTTCTACACTTATTTGTGAAGTAAGTTGAGATACGGAGTGCTGGTGTAGTATTAATTTTATGCCTGTCAATGAATCACTTTGAAAGGTATCCAGAAGTGTCTTCCTAAATTTCTCAGCTTCAGGTGCGATTGAGTTTTTCCTACAAGTGGAGGCTCCATTAGTAATTAAATATAAAAAGCAAGTGCAATTTTTCTTTCGAGATGGCTCAACAACGTCATTGATTATCCGGGTGTTTATTCCCAGGCCGAATTTCTCATGCCGTCTTATTATACTCATCCTCGTCTGCCGCCTCCATAATACTGGTAGCCAACTAAGTTATTTTTGAAATCTCCTTTTGTGCACACCATACATAATTGTGGCAACTCAGGTCTGGATCAATTTAACTGATGTTGGCACTACCTTTGCTTTATATTATCCATATATGTTTTTGTTTATTTATTTACTCATTTTGTAATTTAATTTTTGTTAACAATATTCACTTCTGTTTTGATTTTATTTAAATTTGAATTTCTTTTTCAGTTATTGCAATGTTATTTATATATTTTTCTTTAATACGAATTTGTGGAAAACAACCATGTGTATAACTAAATGTTTTATTATGTAAATCATTATCCTGTAAATGGGTTTCTATTGAATGATAAATATTTATATTATTTTTATTATTACTGTTATTTTATACGTATTTTCAAAGCGTTCTTGTCGTGTAAAATTTCTGAAACATTATCTCGCTACAAAATTAATTTATTGGGCAATAAAATATTATTATTGCTATTAAATTATATTGTCATCAAACAATTGATTAGAGCAGTCTTCGAGTATTAGATAATGTACGACAATTACATGTCTCTAGGTTAGTATTCTCTTCGATCAGTTTTATCTGTTAGGAAGAATTTAACAGTTCGAACGTACTTGACGCTTTATGCAAACAATGTAAACATTAAGAACGCTTGTGATCTTTATCTAAGCTTAAAATCTTGTCAGACGGTAGACCACGAAAAATCATCTGTAATACTCGTTGAATGTAGAATCACACATTATTAACAAACTCTAATAGTTGTTGCATACTTTTAATAATAATAATTCATACCTAAATATGTTCTACTAGCTTAATACCAATTATAGGGGCTGTTAGTAAGCCATAAGCTGTTAATATGCTAGCGTTATTGGTTCGACTTAAGATCTTTGGCTGCCAGTATTTGTTTAAACTAGACGAGAAACCTTGAAAAACCGTTCCGAACAGCAGGCAATTAAATACAATTCAGAGACGGACGTGATAAGTCAATAACTTACTATTAACTATAAACCGAAGTTATTTATTTATTTACCTTTTCATTTATAGAAAAGTACGATATAAAATCGCTTATAAAATTTTATTGCAAAAATTGTAAGTATTGAACTATAGAACAATGATGTAAAACAATTAAGCGAAAATGCATTTATATATACATCCAATAAGAAAGTATTTTTATTAAAGTCTAAATTTTGAAAGAGAAACAAAATTTTGAAGCAATTTTTGTTTTACATTGGCAAAATTAACCACATGAAATAGCTAAAAGAAAAGTATTGAAATAAATTGACAATAATTCAGTATGTATGATTTGTGTTAGAACGGATTAATTCTCTCCCAAACACGTGTCTTTATTTAAGACAACTGCATACTTAATTGATGATTAAAATGCCTAAAGTAAAGCTAACAGAAGCAATTCAAATAAGAATGGACGTGTGCACATGTACATATTTGTATAGAATATTGGAGATTCAAGATATCACGTTATTTGTTGTTTCTTCCATTATTTCCATTCAATTTAAAGCGAGTGTTTAATACAATTTTAGCGCCGAAGAATACAAAAAGGAAATGGGAATTTTTACACAATATTCTCTAGGTTCTGGTTTGTCTAATTACAAAGTCTCTTCGGTAAAAATTATTTGAAAAATTCATTATGGATCGATATTTCAATAACTGAAAAACAAGTGGATAAACTGTGTAAGATCAGTCAGCTACATAATAATAACAACAACAAAATATACTCTCTTGAACATTGTTCTCAAATAAAGAAAATCCTATTGATGACCTTTATTTTTATGTTCAAAATTATCTCATTAAAGAAGTATCCGTCTCGCCTAGTCGGTTACGAAGATTTTTAAATAATTTACTTCAACTGTGAGTGAAACTTTGTAAATTCCCCCTTCAGGCATTACACCCATTAAAAAATTCTATTGTGAGCAATAACAAATAATATTTGTTGTTAAAACCATTACACTATTATATTGAGTTAGTGCCCCTTACAATACACATAATGTCAAAAAATTGAAGAAAATCTCATTAAATAAATAAATTATACATATCGTACTTAAAAACTATTTAGTTTTGTTCTTGCTTCTTAAAAATAAACTGAAATAATTTTTGTCTTGAAACAGTCACACACTAAAAATGAAATAAATATCGACAAAGTAAGATTACCTTGTCACCTTTAGTATACTCTAAAAATTCAAATTAGAACTGAAGCTATCGTTCTAACATGTATTTTCTTAATCAATTATTGGAATAAGATTAATTTATGTGAATTTGGGTATATGGATATCTAAAATATGTGCACTATTGTCTAGTTTATTACTTAACAACCACCTGTATATATTGCCATAGGCAACTTCGATACCATTATAGATTATTTTTTTTAGATAGCCCTTTCAAAATTACTTAATTAATTATTTAGGAGTAATTTTAAACTCGTGCTTAGTTTTAAATTAGACAAAAATATATTAATATCATTCAAGGGAGTTAAGAGGAAGTTACGAAAAAAAAAACTAATTTATATAATCCCCAGTTATCAACTGTAGACAAAACTGAAACACTTCAGCCGTCATAATAGATGTCGAGAAAAGAAGAAAGTCGGTGATTCTCATCCCCTAAATAAAGATGGACATCCCCGTCGGCGCGCACCTGGCCAAAATTACCGGATATGCTCGAGTCAGAACAGACAAGCACTAACACCCAATATGGCATGCGTACTATATGCATATGTATGTATATATACAAATATATGCATCCGCGTATATATAAACTATATACACATGTGAGATATTTATAAGTATTATATACTAATGTAAGATGCTGCTGCAGATATTTTTAGATATGTATTCTACTCCGCCCCGAGTTGAACTAATCTACGAATCTCCGTGTAGATACTGTACAACCTCCCTTCCTCGTAGGTAAAAATAAATTTAGTTTTAAGGTAATGAAATGGCGTCGCGGAAAAAGAATGAAAAATAATTAGGGGGGGAGCGAAATTTAAAAATAAAATCGAATTAAAAAAGAGGAAGATGGTGTTTAAAAATGTATTTTCAACTATCTATCATCGAAGTGTTTAAAAATTTTTTGCCACATCTTCGAACCTTCTAGACGATTTTATTTTTATACTTTGGAAATTATCGAATTCTATATTTCTACGTAAGCAACATCTTCAGAAAACATAAAGAAGAATTACATATTGCACAAGAAGAAAGAGGGATACTTTAATTTTATTAGATGCTCAAATTATGAATTTATTTTCTTCCATGAGTGTTAGAGAAACTTTAGAAAACTTAGAAAATTTCAAAGGATAATCTAGTAACATAAATAACATTTAAAGTTATTCCAAATTACTTGTTATTTGGAGAGGAGCTTATATAAGAAAGTGGTGTTAAAAATTGAACAAATAACGTTACGTTCATTTTACTTAAATTATCCACACATCAATTAATTATTCAACCATCAATTAATTAATCAAATTCTTTCATAATAAAGAAGCGTTCTTCCCTTTAAAAAAGCGCCTCAAATGTTTCTCTACTTATCGCAAATATCTAACAATACTGCGCACTACTTCTATATGTATTTATTTATCTCTTTGGAGTTTCTTAGTAAGAGTGACGCATTTTACTTAAAGAAAATAGGCATAAATATCGTGAGAAATTTGAATGCATTTAATACTAAGATTGATGAAGTACATTGTTTTAACTGGCTTACAATATATAGAATGTTTATATATACTTAGATGACGTTATGATTTATGCATTTATCAGAGACCATTCGTAAATTTAGAAAATATTTTTAAACGGTTACAGAAACGAAATCTCCGGCTACAATCTGACAAATGTGAGTTAATGCGTCACGAAGTAGTATACTTAAGTCATGTTATAACGGATGAAAAAGTCTTAATTCAGAAAAAATTAACACCATCAACGAATTTCCAGTCCCAACGAACGCCAAGGAAATAAAATAATTCCTGAGATTGATGGACTATTGCAGGAAGTTCATTACGGACTTTATCCGTAAAACTATTCTCTTACAACCTTATTGAAGAAAGATGCAAAATTTGTTTGGTCAAAACAACAACAACAATCATTTGACAAATTGCTGAGAGAATCGATGAACGAACAAATACTACAGTATACCTACTTCATCAGAGATTTTTTTGCCATTACGGACTCTAGTCAGTATGCAATTCGTGTCGTACTACGTTAAGGCTGTTAACATGGCTTTTTAATGTTAAAGATCCTGGAAGTAAGATAGTACGATGGCGATTGAAATTAGATGAATATGATTACGAAAAAAAAATAGTAGTGCCAAGTATCTTTCGAGAATTAGAAACCCTTATCAAAACATACATTAAGACTAGGACTGTCAGAAGATATTGAAGTTCTGAATAAAAATAATGAACTGTGAGGACAATATAATGGAAATTGCAGCTCAAAATCCAAACGATAATTTTACTTAACACAGTTTTAACAAATTTAAAGAAATTCTAAAATATATTTTTGAAATAAAGGTAACTATTTGTCTCAAAAAATTAATGAAATCCACAACTAATAAAGAAATACAAAATAATTTAAAAGAATTTCATAATGGTTCCAGAAACGATCTTATTGGATATTTTCGGATGTACAATAAAATGAAATTAAAATTAAATGAAAAACCATGCACGGCGATATAAAAAGTTGTTCACCATGTCAAGTAAATAAAACCGAAAAAAAATCAATAAAAACCCGATAGAAATCACTACTACTAGTGAAAACTCATTCGACAGAATTTATCTAGATGTAGTACGTCCATTATCCCTAACTTATCAAGAAACAAGGGTATAGTGATAATTCAAAAAGCTCTGACTAAATTTTATAACGCATATTCTTGCGAAAACCATGAATAAAAACCTGTAGCTAATTGTCTAGTAGATTTTATTATCATTTTCGCTATTTCAGATAGTATATTAACTGATTTAGGAAAATAATTCTATAAAGAGAAGTTTAAGTAAAAAAATTATCACCAAATTGGTTAAGACCATACAAAATTATAGAAATTCATGATAATCAAAATGTAACAATTAAAATAAAAAGCAAATTAAGTAGAATTCATTCAAACAGAATAAAACTGGTACACCTTGTTTCAGTTGCTATCGCCTTCTGCTCCACGTAAAAGTGAACGCGCGAATTTCTCCACCTTATAAAGTCAAATCAATTTCTACAAATAACGGCTTATTTTATGAAAATATTGAAAAATGTCAGGTTAATTCGTCGTACTGGTAAATAGTAATATATAAAAACGTATATATAGAAAATTTTCAGCCATTTACAATCATTACAATCATAAAGAACAGAGTCCCGATTAAATTGTAAACTGTTTGCAAACCTTACATTTTATTCAAAATCAAATTCCAGCTAATATCAAGAAAACCAAAACTGTTTCTCACCTTATTAATCACAAACAAAAAAGATAGTTAACAAGGTATGTGAGGACGAAACAACAATTGCTACCCTAATGAAAAACCAAATTCATGTCGTAAAGTCCACTATAGTAAACTTCAATCAATCAATAAATGCTTTTAGAGAATACGAAAAGATTTTTAATTATAATATCGTTTTATTTAATGCTTTTTTTTTGATAAATCATTGGATAAGCTAAAATTATTCAATACAAAATTAACAACCAGAAGGCATTCAAATCTTATCACACATCTAATGGACTTAAGGCCGAGTATGGTCAATTAATAGTTTGTATTTTATTTACGAAAAATAATATCGTCGATCCTTTAGTAATTTCACTACTAATTAATGAACTTTAATGCCGAACATGTTCTATTGATAGATCGTATTTTATTGCAAAAAATATTATTGTCCATCCTTCAGTAATTATACCACTTGAACTACTTTGTAAGCTAAATACTAACCCAACAATTTTAGCTGACGGTGAGGAATTGCCAGTTTCAGTAAATGAAAAAAATGACTATAAATTAGTAGAAATCAGTAAACTAAAAAGTTTTTACAGTAACCTTAAATTAGTTTTTGTATTAGATATCCCTTTGCCTTTTTCTACTTCATATTATCTCTATCGCGTAATACCTCTTCCTCTTGCTATCCCGAATACAATTAATTCTTTCACATATTTCCAACAACACCATGAAAATTTTGCAATAGCTCGGAATCGAATGACTTATGTATTATTTGGTAATGTAGACCCCAATGTAAGGATATTCAAAATAATGGGAGAATTTCATTTTCCATTTACTCTACAATGGAAACGTTACCATGTGAAGTATCATTACTTATCCGAGTATCCATGGGACACAAGAATAACTATGAAACTTTCCATCTGTTCTAAACAACCCAACGAGATTAAATATTTCTTGTAATTAATCCGACATAAAGGATGCTATACTTAACAACACAGCAGTTTTATCATTAAATGACAGACGAACCAGTTAATTCCAAAATTCAAGATAATGGCCCAACATAATCACATTATACCTCATATTAATATCATTGACGAATACTCCGAACACCCGAAAACTATTAATTCCAATACGCTACTACATCACGAACCCATCAGTTTAACAAAGTTAAAACTGTTAGATCAACATTAAGCACATCATAAATTAGAACGACTAAACTAAAGCAATAATAATATGCTTCATTATGATAAGTGTATGTAATTGGTGGTGTAACTGGAACATATGTATATCGTGTATAAAGTGTTGCGTTTCATAAGACCTTTGTCATATTTCACAACGAAGAACGGACAATAAAAAACTTATTGCATCCAAATTTTTAATCAATGTACAAGTCGTTCTCCAAGAATCCATTCTACGAAACAAATATCATAGGTGAATGCTCCAAAAAATACCTTTATGCTACTTGTCAGTGCAAGAAGAAGCATATCTTAACATCAAGACATTAAAAAATATCTTGACTTATAAAACTGCATTTTATATATCACCCTTAAAAAGAGAGATGTTAAGTACTACAAATTATATTATATATTGTTATAAATATTACTTTATAATTTCTATAATCATTCAGTATACTATTTATATATTTATATTAAGATTACTTATTATACATTTTCATTGAAGTTTTATTCATTTTTATCTTGTTAGTTTTATGATATTTTAATAGTTTGTATATTTTTCCCATCAATTATAAGTTCGGAAACTATCTGTTTATTCTGACAGATAAATCTCTTTTAAATTTTGTCAACAACTATTAATTTAACTCTCATTTCCAAACATTATATTATTTAATTTTTGATAAGTCATATTATAAAAGCCAAATTACACTAAAATTTATTTTATTTATATCTTGTCTTGTTGAGTTCTGTTAAGAGTTGTCTTTGCTTCTTCGCAGATAACATCATTCAAGTGTCCTATACGGAAGTGCTAACAGGAATAAATCCAGTTCCCCATGACTTTTTCCTATAAATTGGGTCTAATGTCAACAATGATACGTTCAATGCTGGTTTGCAAATCGTGTAATGTTGTCGGTTTGTTGGCGTAAATCAACGACTTAACATAACTTCAGAGAAAGAAATCTAAGAGTGTTAAATCACATAAGCTCGGAGAATAATTGACTGGTTCATCTCTTTAAATAATCGATTCACAAACCTGCTCCTTCAATGAATGAATTATTTGATTAGCAGGGTGGCAGGTGGCACAATCTTATTGAAATCATATATCGCAATCACTTCGGGCAAAAAAATTCCAGTCTACAATGAGTGATAACGAGTTCTACGTATATTGATAGGGTTACCAGCATCATTAAAGTAGGATCTAATGTCTTCTCTAAAGAGATACACACCAGGCTGTCGTTTTAAACAGAAGCAATTCATCTCCATGCATTACTTCTGGCTAATTTTCAGACCGCACACGGCAGCTTTGCTTATTCACAAAACAAATAAGTCAGAAGTAAGCTTCGTAGCTGAAGATGATTTTCTTATAAAAATGGGTATTATTTTCAAATTTTTCTAAAGCCTAATTACTGAATTTGCAACGCATCAAATGATTGTTTTGCTTGAATTCTTGAATTAAAAAAATTTCGCGTAAGTACGTAGGATAAAATCTTTTCACAGAATTCGTCACGAACTGATATTGAAAGCACACATTACCCGAGATCACCGAGGAATTGACGCATTTTATCGTCACGAACGCTCTGACGTACATCTGCAATATTATCTGCATTTCTTGTTCTTCTTTGTTTCACCGGTATGTTATGAAGTGAAAATTATGATTCGATTTTCCCACGAGACGTTTAATTATTCAATTTGAACGACCAAAGATTATAGTCAAAGCACACAAAGCAACTGAATTTTGGCAAAACATCTGAATATGTTGTAAACGTTGTTGAATTAATTTGGTACGTAGACTTCCGCGGTCGTGGTCCATGCTATCTGCTTCTGGGTTTCCGGGCTGGAACCGCGTCACTAGTATATCTGCCGACGTTTCGTACCCATTTGTATGGGACATTTTCAGGGCTGAACTACTGCACTGAAACTGATTTTTGATTCAGTTTCAGTGCAGTAGTTCAGCCCTGAAGATGTCCCATACAAATGGGTACGAAACGTCGGCAGATATACTAGTGACGCGGTTCCAGCCCGGAAACCCAGAAGCAGATAGTTGTTGAATTACTCTATAATAAAATAGTAGACATAGACGAGAACAAATGTTCAAAAGCAAAATTAGCAGGGCTGTCACCTGAAAGAAATCTTAATTTATAAATGCGTTACTCTTAATGACGAACCCCTTATATATTGAAGGGAAATGACAATTAACAAAATAATTCAAAGGCTTTAATAAAAAAGTGTAAACCAATTGTGAAGATCAGAACAAAAAATATTGTTTTGACTTTATTACGTCGCTGTATAATTTTAACAAAGTTTTTAAAAACTTAGAGTTAATACTATCTGCTTCTGGGCTTCCGGGCTGAAACTGAATTTCAGTGCGACAAACAGTAGCAGTAGTTGAACCCTGAAGATGTTCTATACGACTGGGTACGAAATGTCGGCAGTTAGTATGGACCACAACCGCGGGAGACTACGTACCAGATTTACTTAGAAGATAATTTTAAATAATTTTTGAAAATATGTATGGAATTCAGAAATTTGAGATTATGTCGTACGACCAAACATAATTGGTTTCAGTTATTTTTTAACCTTGAAAAGGAAAGACTCTCTCACTAATAATACAAATTTCATAACAGAATTATTTATTATAATTTGTAAAATTATTTTAATTAAGTCTTGAAATTAATTGCGGAACCGTTTAAAACTTCAGAACCTTTTTTGAATTAACAACTTTGATGAGAGCAAACTCTATTTATACCATTTTATAAAATAAAACGGCTTAACTTTTTGTTTAACAAGACCTAGAGATGAAACCACTGAATATTTATGTCACCTTTATAAATATTGATACAATTCCAGCCGTTCCTATCATTTCACTATTAAAATATATATAATTTAATAATACGCTATAACCCTCCTATAACTAAAATTTATTTCATTCAAAATAAGTATGTCAATGTTAAACTTTTTAAGTGATTATTTGAATAATAAGTTTAAATCCAATCTTAACGGTGGGTCAACTCGAATTGTAGAGTAAAATACTTAATTCCATTAAAAAATTGTAAGCTACATATATATATATATATATATATATATATATATATATATATATATATAAGCATATGCATTTTTTTTGATAGATTTACCTTAACAAGAATAAGGTAAACTGTGAGAAAATTTAATTTGACTGGCATGCAAGTGAAGTCACATGGCATAAAATTTAAGAACGCTATGGATATAGTAATGAACCGAACAAATATAAATATAAATACTAAACAATATGTCTACCACTATTGTAATTAATCCTAAATACTTGAGATTAAATGATGAATACATGACTCTTATGTAAATATCAGCAAAAAAAAATTCATAATTAATATGAAATAGGACTTTATGTCATCGGATACAATTTTGTAATAATTGTACGTATAATATAAAATAGTGCTTTTTAAATTGCTCTTAGTACAGAAAGCTTAAAATAGAATATTTTTCAATTATTATACGGTAATTTTATGATGAACGAAAGGAAGTATCGAGTGAAAATGATTTCTTAAAAGAAATATAGTTAAGATAAGGAAAACATGTTAATATTATAGAAAGAAACTATAGTATAAGTATAGATTTCTTTTAGTAACGAATTTTAGCAAAACAAAGAATTTACAATTGAATTGCTTGTAAATTCTTTGTGTTACTAAATAAATATAAAATAACTAGTAAAACAAAGGTAGAAAAAAGTATAAAACTGACTCAGATAACAATATCTATAATATAATAGGTAATAAGATATAGATAGTTGTAAATTTAGAAGAAAAATTAGTCACGAACGAATTTATACATATTAGAAACTTAAAATTACATAATTGAAATGTAAGGCTGTATTGACATCCACAAGATGGAAAATTTAATTTAGAGAAAAGGATATATGTAAGCAAAGGCAATTGAGGAATACAAAATTGATTAATATTTTGTAAATTATAACTAGAAATTTTTATATTAACCGTTAGAGTTTAAAATATCATTTATTTTTTACTGAATTATGATCGATTATTGTAATTAGACTATAAATACAGGGTCAGTTTGAAATGGGACAATTAATGCTTTGTTAGTGGTATAGTAAACATGTATAAGTTTCACTTAAAGTAAACAAATGATAATATATAATATACAAAACAGTCTAATGGTTTCACTACCATCATTCTGCATATTAATTTTAGATTATTATAAAAAAAGAGTTATTCAAGAATAAAATTAAAAATAATATTTAATTTATTTTTAAATATTAAATTGAATATGATATTCACACCCCCTGAATTTTAATTAATCAGGTACTAAAATTTTATATTTTAAATCGCTCAAATAGAAAATTTAAAAGCTCAATTTTCACTTATCTAAATTCAATTTAAATTCTAAAAATAATTTATATAAAAGCATTATGGCTTAATATGCCCCTTTCAAATTTCATTATAAGACTTCTACTTCCCTGGAAAATCTTAGCTTTGAAAAATTCTGTAAAATAAATGTATTATATGTACAACTGATATTCTTTTTGTTTAATTTGAATTATACCTTTCATTATCTTGATTTACTTCTTTAAAATCAATTCATCTCAGCAACAATACTTTCCTTAAATAATTTAAACACCCACATTTAAATTCCTGTACCAAAATATTATACTTTATTTTAAGTAGTCGATAGATTCTATGATAATCTTCTAATTATTGAGAATAGCATACTATTATTGTATTTATGAATTGACTCTAAATATGTATTTTTTAAGGTTCATGGTTTCTATGCTGGACTAAACAACAATTACAAATATTTTCAAAATACTCATAATTTATTTGTAGTTCAAGTGGTTTGAATTTAAGAAATTTCAAATATATATATATATATATACAATATTATATATAATATTATCAAATAAGTGTATTATTGTTTTCAATAGTAAATACTTAGGCTTGATTTAATTCTTTAAGTGGTACATGAGTAATTATATACATTTAATATGAAAGTTTCTTCCTATATTCGAAGTTCATTTAAAATTTCTATCAATGTTTATAACTTTTTAGTGACTAAATAGTACGGTTGCGATATTTTAGGTACTTCGGCCGGTGCATTGTCTTACTGGTACAGGAACATCCAATAGTGAATATTTTGACTCGAGTTACCTACTAAAGACAAAATTATTACGTCCCTATCAGAAAACTTATTATAGTCATTCATAATATTTCTTTACTATTTTCTACTTCAATTTCATCAGTAAAATTTTTAAGAAGTATTAATGGACTACCTGAAAGATGGAATACTGCTATAGGAAATAGCTCAACTATTTTTAGTAATGAATATGTTCCTAATTTGAAAATCATTTGTACGTTTTTTTTTTAATCAAACTATAGTTCACAATCCTCATTTAATACTAATGCTTTACTTTGTATGTCTAACTTGTGCTACTGGATTTGTTCTAATTAGACACGCCACTGTTTTAAAAATATATGTATTTCTTAGTGAAGGAAATGTTTCAGTAATTTCAAACATATACATGTACTTTTTAATAACAAACAAATACTTAAAAGAAAATGAACTTTTAACCATCATATAATATATACGATAAACTTTCCATCAATCAAACAAAATCTGAATAGTCATTATTTTATAGACGAAGTATTTAATCGGGTTAAGGTGAAACACACATTCAAGTTTTCCAGAAGGTTTGTTTTAGATCATGAAGATAGTGACGTCATTTCCTCTGCCAGTGGTTCGAATTTATATTCATTTAGTTTATTTAAAGGGTGTCGTAAACAGTTATTGTTTATTTTCTGTCTAAACCATTTTTCCCTCGAAAGACAGGTTTTCAACCCCTTCGAATCGATAGTTTGGATGCCTAGTAACGTGTTGATTTTAAACATGTATCCTTTAATCCATTTAATGCCAATTAAAATATTCGGATTTGGATGTAATAAACATATTTAGTGTAAATTTTAATTTATTTATACATATGGCAATAATCGTGAAACTTTCACCTTTGTAAAACAGCTGTTTAAATATTTTCTTAGGCAGATAGGCTATCTAAAATTTCGAAATTATACTTACATATGTACAATCAATTACTTTTCCTCAGCTGGCATATTCCAACGTTAGCACACATACTAGGGATATTACTTGATAAATGTACAAAAGTTTCTATTTTATTATCAAATAGAAAAATCTATTTAGAATCGTGCATTACCTGCTTTAAAACCGAAAACGTAAAGCTGAAGTTTCTTTGGTGGTTACATTATGTGGATAAGTTGATGAAATCAATACTAAATAAAATAAAGGTTTCAAATAATTCGGCTTTTGTAATATACTTTGAAATGTTATGTTTTTGATCTTTTAGAATTTTAGAATTAGTGGAGATAGACAACATTAGTATGATTTGTTAAGTTTTTTTATTTTAAAAAACATAACTGTAGTTTTAGTCCAAACAACGATTCCCCTCTGTACTGTATACTCATATCAGAAATAGTATTATTATTTACTCGAATGAGAAGAACTGAAAAACATGATCTTTGACAGTTCATAGCGTCCATGTCGATAAATATTTTAACGTCGGGTTTTGATATTTGTAATCAGTAAGTTCTGACAAATTAATCAGGGAGCACTACACAATTCAGCAACGCTAGATTATTTAAATTTATTATGAAGGTGGTGGTTCAGTACGTAATATATTCTGCTCGTTACGTCAATGGCTAACGTAATCGTACTACTGAAAGAACGATTCAGCGTCTTGTACAAAAATTTGAAGCTACTGGTTCAAAAGATGTGTACGCCGTCAAAACGCCTGTTAGTCTAAGAATATTCCTACAATGCGTGAAAATGTGATTCAATCTCGCAATCTATTTATTTTTCGTCGATCGCAAAAAGTTGTCACTAAAAAAAGATTTGGAGTCGCATCCATATAAGACTCAACTCACACAAAGATTGCAGCTGAATGATCATGCAATGCGTAAAAATATTGTGTATTGGGCGCTAGCGCAATTGAAAGGGGACGATAATTTTCATATCAAAATAATATTTAATGACAAAGCAAATTTTATCTCAGTTTCGTTAATAAACAAAATTGCAGAATTTAGGCCGAACATAAACCAAAACAATTTTATTTTTTTCAAAAGCTGTTGCGATTATTACCAATGACGAAATAAACTAATTGATGATAAGTACTTAAGCTTGCCACATAGCGAATTCAATAAGCAATTTATTGAAAGAAAAATTCAGTAAGTTCGTTATTTCAAAAAATGCCAATACCAGTTGATTACATTATTTTAAGTCACCCATCTACAGAAATACACCAAAATCTATTGCTGAATTGAAAGACAACATTCGTCGAGTTATTTAAAAAATTTAGCCAAATTTTGAACCGAAGTATAAGAAAATTGTGTCTTTCCTAAACATTGTTCTAGATGAAACCGAAAACATTTGAGTGACATAATCTTCCGAATATAATAGCAATTAATGTGTTTTTAAACAAAAATAAAAATTCCTCTGAGCTTTAACTACAAGTGTTTTTATTTACATTTAAACTCGTAACATGCGTATTGAAAGATCCTATATATATTGTAGTATTTATATAGAAATCGGTAACGTGGAATGACGGAACAACAATTGACCGTGACATATAAGATGTATTGCATAACGGCTGCATTTTAAATGAGACTTAATAAACTCAATTCCAAGTCAAAGAATCATAACGATTAAGAAAATCGAAATATAATAACAAAATTAACAAAAGTGACAGCCTAGCACAGTAGCGATTAGAATAATCGTTTCGTCCAATTGTTGGGCAAACTGCCGGCAAAGCCAGATTGCCTAATGGGCCTTGAAATTGAGCGAAACGATGGCCATGATCTTTGTTGTGATAGGAAATAACTTACATTAACTATGTTGTAGTTGGCAACTGTTGTTTCTATGCACAATGTTCCTTTTTGCATATCCATCAGATGTTCTGTCATGTGTTTCTAAAGTGCTTTTATTATTATCCGAGATATGTACATACAATTCTATGTAATTACTTGTAATAACATAATTCAAATTTACTCATTACGAAAAGGAATCGTAGCAATTATGAGAATAATAAATTTTTAAAAATATCTAAAAGTGTTTAAAGGTGTTCGAAGAAGCTGCGAAATGTAAAGGGGCCCAATGTGTTAACTGAGAAACCTATCAAAACTAAAACATAAAACTATAACTATTCGCTCAGATCCACGTTTAATTATCTCCCACCTCTCTAACATTCTAGAAATATCTTTTAGAAATGTTTCCACTTTCCTGCACAAACACCTAAACATTTTTAGATTATTATTACCTCAAATGAATCTTGGATATATTGCTATGATCCAGAAATGAAGCAAGAGATTGCAGTTAGAGCTTTGATCATATTTTTTGATTATGAAGAAAAGATATACAGGCATAAACTCTCACATAGTTCTACAGTAACCACCAATCACTATAAAAAGATTAATGTTAATGAAAGAGCCTCAGAAAACGGTCCGATTGAAAAGTGGAAAATTTTATCACGCAAGTGCACGTAGCAATCTCTGTGACAGAATTTTTTAATAGTAAAAATATTAGATATGTATTGCATCATCTGTATATCTCTGAGATAGCCCCATGCTACTTCTACTACATCCTTTACGCAAAAGAAAGTCTTTCGAACACAACAATTTCAAAAAAATTATTGTTGAAGCTTTACACGATTTGGAAGAAATTTTCAAATAATGACTGCGGTGCTATCTAGTGAAACTGAGATAAAGTTATTGTCCTACAAAGTACAGCTATAAAACATGATAAAGGTATCGTTGTTTATGATTTATAAATAAAGTTATCGTAGTATTACTGGTTTTTATCGAAAATTTCTTGTATACAAGAACTGTCGTCGGTTTAGTAGTCATTTGCAGAGATGAATCTCATGCTCCTGTAGAAATAGACCCTTTTAAAACCATTAGAAGTGAAGAACAATAAAAAATTGCTGAAATTGTTAATACTTACAATAGGAATAAAGCACTTAAAATTACTTACAGGGAGAGATTTAATAGGCTATTGAAGTGAAAGTAAAATAGCAATAAAAGAATCATAACGCGAAATATTGTGAATAAAAGTAAAATTCCTCTTATAGAGATGAATTAATTTTCATCCTTTAATAAATCAAAACCAGGACCCTAAAAGTATCTTAGAAAACATAATGATTTCGATTAATTTATACAACATATTTGTTGAAGTAAATTTAACAAGTTATTTTACAACTTTTATGCTATTTTTTCACTTCTAATTAAATTAAAGTCTGATATTCGCTTTCTACAAATGATTTCGAAACTTACCTTTACAAGTTTAACTTATAAATTTCCAAACACTTTTATTTTTAATTGACTGGAAATTTATTTTTAAACTCTTAGTGAAAATGTTATCTTCAATACCATTCTTTTTTGTCTGAAACGCCATCGCTGATCCCACGGATACAGAAAAAAAGAAAAACTAACGTACGATTGATAAAAGAGGGTTGGTTGTGTATTTTCGAAGGAGATTCGTAGATCGGCGTGACGAGGGCGGAGTAAAATATCTAAAAATATCCGAACCGTCTTCCTGTTTTTCCTTTATGAACATTCTAGACACGAAATCAAATTCCTTTAAACGCGTCACTACCTTAACGAGAGTAATTAATTATTTTATCTGTTAGATCTTATGTTTTATTC
Source organism: Dermolepida albohirtum (assembly GCA_031893035.1). Lineage (NCBI taxonomy): Eukaryota > Metazoa > Arthropoda > Insecta > Coleoptera > Scarabaeidae > Dermolepida > Dermolepida albohirtum. The sequence continues at coordinate 406,539 of JAVIWB010005680.1, read as the reverse complement.
GCCTTTCCGGCGCTATTCCATTGTATGAGGTTTACACGCACAGAAGTCTTATAAAAATAACGTTTTAGTATAGATACATTGATTTTGAACCAAATCATCCGCTTTCAGAAAAATTATTCTATTTCATTGTAACTTTTAGAATACTAAATTGAAATATAAATTAGTCCATAAAAATTTCTCCATTCTTTAACAAAATTTTATAATTCAAGAACTATTTTTTATAATATCTTGCATGATTGTACAATTTTGCTACCTGTAACAAATGTGTAGTACACGCTTAACATATAAATAATACTGACTCTATTTTTGTAGTCTTTGCATTTAAGTTTTAGGCTTTTCCTTCAGTAGAGGGCACTCAAAGATCTGATGTCAGGTAGTAGTATGTATTACCGTTCGTAATGTTTGACATTGAAATTTCTCAAAATGTTTTTGGTTACTGATTAGTCCTACAGCTGAATTTAGTCTCGATTAGAGCATTCACAAGATAACTTTAACACTTCTAAGTTTTATTTTCAACTTGGAACATAAGCGGCTCCACCGTTCAACCCATCAGTGATTGGAAAAACATTTGATTATTAGACCTATCTGAAACTATTCATTTCTAATTTTTCTCAATAAGTTTAACATTTATATTTTCAACGGTTAAGTTTTATAATTCACTAATGTATAAATTGACTTACGAGAGTGGTCCCAGGAATATCCGAACCAATAAAGAAAACACAAAAATTTGGAAGGAAATATATTTATTTTTCAACATAATCTCCTTTCATCTCTACACACTTGTCCCAGCGATGTTCAATAAGTTAGATACCCTTTTTATAATAAGAACCGTCTTGCTCCTCAAAATAGCCATTAACTGCTGATATCACTTCTTCATTGTTGGAAAATCTTTGACTACTGAGCCATTTTTTCAGGTTTGGGAACAGAAAAGGTAGCAATTTAAACTTTAATTCATTAATTTTGGCAATTGCAATAACGGATTCGTGAACTGATGCATTGCCTTGATGAAACGACACTTTCTTCTTGGACAAATGCGGCCGCTTTTGCTTAATTTCTTCGCTCAAACGGTGCAATAAGTTCGCATAATACTCGCCGTTGATAGTTTTTCCTTTTTCAAGATAGTCAATGAAAATTTTTCCACGTGCATCCCAGAAAACCGATTCCATGACCTTGCCTGCAGATGAAACGGTCTTCGCCTTCTTTGGAGCCGATTCTCTCTTTTGAGCCATTGTTTTGATTGTTTTTTGTCTCGGGTGTGAAGTGATGGACCCATGTCTCGTCCATAGTTATGAAACGGCGCAAAAATTCTGCTTTGTTGCTGTGAAACTTCGCTAAACACTCAATTGAAACATCTTTACGACACTGTTTTTGCTCGAGTGTGAACAAACGCGGCACCCATCTTACACACAGCTTTCTCATGTCCAAATTTTCAAAATAATATGCGATGTACCGCATGTATTGAAATACCTATGTTTGCTAGCTCGCGCACTTTCAGTCGACGATCATCCAGTAAGGCTTTGTGGATTTTTTCGCCATTTCTGGAGTCGTCACCTCCTTCAGTCGACCACTGTGATGCTCGTCTTGGCAGCTCGTACGGACTCGTTTAAACTCTGCTACCCACTGTTGTAAACGAAGGAGTAGACTCACCTAGAATAAAGTCCAGTTCAGCTTTTATATCGGTTGGTCTGAGGCCTTTCAAATGAAAATATTGTATCACGTAACGATGACCAATTTTCTCCATTTTTACAAATTCACTGAAGACGTTCACTATTGATGGCTGCCAAACAAATACTAAACAACGTTGCGTCTTCAAACTTGAAACGTATGCTTTATAGATTGTGTATTTTCTAATGCAGTGATATTTTTCAAACAACTACTCCCATCTCTAGGTCAGGCCGGGTACTTATAGGACCACCCTCATATGATAATGGAGATAGTCCTGCATTACGGAACTGCGCTTCATTAAGCATTGGCATTTCTCCATTCACCGTAGATATCGTTAGATTTAAATTATAATTATTAGTAAATTATATATTAAAAACAGATTCTATTTAATTATTAGATATAAATTATTGTTAACTAAAATGTGCATACTAGAACTCTCGTTTCTATTATGAGATTCTTTCGGTATCGTTTTATAAGCTCATCTGTTCATGTTCTTTCCAATTCATTTATTTCTAGTGCAGTGTTATTCCATAATAATATGATGGTATATATTGTATATATATATATATATATATATATATATATATATATATATATATATATATATCGAAGCTTTTAAACTAACTATTAACTAACTTTTTTTATTATTTAAATGGAATTGGAACCTATACCTATAACCTCTTCTTCGACGTATTGATAGAAAACAGCTTCTCGATATGTAGTGATTAAAACGTGAGTTAAAAACCGAGAAGCTGTTTTGTTTGTTTATTTGAACCTCAGTTAATGTTGTTAATTACTGATAATAAATTAATATATTTCATAATTCAAAGAAAAATATAGCATAAATTAGAATGCCACATTTTTAAGTATGCTCAAAGTAAAGTTATGTTTGTTTAATAAAGTTATTCTTTTCTGTTTTTGTTCCCTCTTTAATTTGTATTTGGTTTTCGGACTAAAACAGCGTCTTTCGAAATGTTTCTTCTTCTGTAGACACGTTGTCTACTCTTGCAATATTTTAGAACTAGTTTGGTGTAGTTGCAGTTGGACAGCTTTAGCACGAAACAAATAGAAGTAATACGAAGGACGCAGTCTGGAAACGTAATAAAAACTATGAGAATGGAAATGGGAACTTACAATCCAGATCACGTCATCTTCATCTTTACTGCCAATGGTAATATTCCAAATGATATTAGAGCCATATAAAACTCCACTTTGGTTTGTGACATGGTAAGCATAGTTATTTTTTAATTTGATTTACCAGCGAAAAGGTTGGCCTCCACTAAACTAAATCGCATTTGACGAGGGAATGAAAAAAAGTAGAAGAAATACTTTGATATTATTTAGACCAAAAAATTATTTAATTACTTAAGTTCATGTCCAGCTATCTTGTAAGACTATGGAGTTAAGTCTGCTTTCTCCTTCCATTATTGACTATTTTATACCATTTTGTTAACCTCTTCCTATTTTTTGAAAACATTTTTCATTTTTCTCGTTATATCTAGTTTTTCCATAAAATGTCTATCTTCTCTCTAATGATGTAATACTTAAAGCTGTTCACTTATTCTACTAGTATTTTTTCTCTGCTTGTCTTCATAATGATCTTGTTTAATTTTTCATACAGAACATTCATATTATGACGCAGATTTATTTCTGTGTTGGAATTATTGCCATGTAAGTATTAACTTTCTACGGAAATTTTCTCTAAATTCCGGTTACCTAAATAGATTTATTTCAATTTTTGTCGCAAATTCTGTCGACTGCCCTTCGCCTTTTATCTATACCTTTGTGTTCGAAGCTATTCAATATATGTATGTAACCTCTATCAGAAAATTTTCTAAATCAATGAAACAAGTATGTGCTTATCTATTTTTTGCTTCTTGCCTGAGGACGGAAATAAGATTCTGAACACTTCTTTTCAAGTCTTATTGTGTTTTTCTAAGAGAATTAATTAATTTTTCTTTTAGTCTCTCTTCAACTTTTGCGTATATTTTCTTACGTAAACTCCGTAATATAATGCGTCTATAGTTAGAGTTTTATTGTGTTTCCTTTGGATTAAATGACAGGACGATGTCTACATTAAAATCCTCTCATTATCACCTTTGGTTTATAAAAATATTTAAGTTATAATCATTGGATATACGCTACTAATTGTTTAACAAAAATAAAGTTGAATATCTTGAATATCGAAATTATATTCATAAGTAGCGAGACATGTAGAATAAGATGAAATAGTTGCATTTCCTTAAAACATGTAGAAATATTTTTATATAAATCTCAACACTTTTGAGTCCAACATTATATGTAAATATTTACACGTATAATCTTCTTTTAAAAAATAAATCGACATGAATCTCTCAGCCACTGCGCATCCGTCTGTTTCAAGGTAGTAAAACACGAGAATCCGTCAATCTTGATATAAACACACAACACGAAAAGCACACAAGACAAACATTTGAATCTGACTACGGCGCTTGGGTAATGCAGTAGCAATGACGACATAGTGTGGATACAATTTTCATTACGAAGAAATATAATGATCTCGTAGCAAAATAACAACGAACTCGTAAGAAACGAATCACACAACGATAACGCCAGTAAAAGCGGTCAAACAGTAATATTAAGAGCGATGATAATACAGTAGCAGTAGTAGTAGTAGTGTGGAAAGTTCAAATAGAAATGTGTCTAGACCGTGTCTCGGGTGATGACAGACCGAAAACATGACAGTGATCCATTATAGCGTGAGAGGGTGCGCGTTGGGTGAGGTAAGGGCCAGAGACCCAGGGCCGACCCGACGGTCAGCGAGCGGTCGTTAGGACGGCTAGACTGGGGCCAGACGACGGCCGTCCCTGGGGCGAGATGGGGATCCTCTCTACTTTTCCGGGAAACTCCCCCGCTTGATGTTTACCCCGAAAAAGGATTCACCACCCCGAAAACGGCGCGCGGAGAGACGGAACATCACAGCCCGGAACAGCTTATTTGGGTTAGCGGGTTTATTCTTAGCCACGTGTTTAGATAAACTCTCTCGCACGCTTTCTCATCTCTCATTCCCGTGCCTCTTTATCTTTAACCTTGGTCCCTTTTATTTCTTTTTCGTATCTCACTTGTACGTGAATTTTTGTGGCGCGCCCTTGGGAAAAAATGAACGGAACGGATCGGGTTCGTGTTTATGTTTGTCATTGTTTCACGTACAACCGTTTCTGTCGTCGTTCAACTGTTTGAACTTATGCTTGGGAACGTTTTCCTACATTAACTAAATATTTACGTCTTAAAAAGCAAATATGTTATTTACAAAATAATCTAAGACAGAACAAAATAAATATTATGAAAAAGTGGTTAAGTAGAAACTTTTGTCAAAATAGCAATTATCGAGAAATACTACAGTTCCCACCAATAAAAAAAAATAAATAAAACCAATCTCGAAAACTAATATGCGTTAATAACATTCAGGAGCATGAAATTAGTGGTAAATAGAAAATAGCTTCATATTCATAGTGAATTTATGGAGTATCATATCATTGCCGTGATTTGATACTCTTTGTTTATAATAGATTAAATCATTTAAGAAAACACCTTTCCATTTTTTCTTTTGTTAAAAAGAAAATACAAAAGTTAAAAACGCGATAATTGAATTAATGAAATGTTGGTTAAAAAAAGTGATTATATAAATAACGATGAATTTGGAATCTAGGTGCCAGACGAAAGTTTAGAATATAGGGAAGGTATTGTTAAGAAAATATGAGGATGACATAATAAAAAATAATAAAAATATGAAAAGAAGTTCTAGCTAATTTAACCAACATGTCTGGGAACCTCTTTACACATGCTTTTAGATATTGAATAAGAATCAGAATATTCCTCCCCATTCTCGCTTAAGCCTTTTCAAAATTTGTATATAGCAAATTTATTTCAATTTAATAATACCCTATACCAACAAAACATAGGGACTGAATGCATTAAAAATACTATTTTAAGTAATTAATTATCAAATAAACACATTCTATTTTGGTTTAGACACGTAGACAATATAATAGTGGAGTTCTTTGGTACTGATAGACCAATTTTTTAAATTCCGTACATCCTTCAATCAAGTTTACCACAAAATTAGAATTTGAAAAATCTGTTAATTTTTTAGATCTTACTATAAGGCGAAGTAGTAATAATTATAATTTGTAAAATATGCAGGAAACTCACATACGCATGTTCTACTATACCTCATCATCCATTATCTCAGAAACTAGCGGCTGATCCATAAAGCATTCACAACATCTCTGATAGCAACGAACAGAAAAACAGAATTGAATTAAAATTGTAGCGAAAAAATGATAGGTCAGAATTTTTGGTACCTATTGACATCTTTTTGTTTTGAAAAAATTTCCAAGAAACCCTCATGTGCACTTGTACAAGATGTAGCTGGGTCTTCATCTCTTGAGTTATAGTTTGACCACGAATTACGAATCCATTGTTACGAGAAAGTATTAATAATCAAACCAGTTTGTATAGTTACGGTTCGAAATCCAATAGCGTGTCATAAGAAAACAATCATTCTACATCAATCTGGTACGTATACTTCCGCGGTCGTGGTCCATGCTATCTGCTTCTGGGTTTCCGGGCTGGAACCGCGTCACTTGTACATCTGCCGACGTTTCGTACCCAGTTGTATGGGACATCTTCAGGGCTGAACTACTGCACTAAATACAGTTTTCAGTGCAGTAGTTCAGCCCTGAAGATGTCCCATACAAATGGGTACAAAATGTCGGCAGATATACAGTGACGCGGTTCCAGCCCGGAAACCCAGAAGCAGATAATCACTCTACATCCATTGTTACATTTGCATAGTTATAATAATCTTCGAAGTTATGTAAGGGATCTGGAAAAGCACTATCACTGTTATTACATATTAGTCTTAAACTGATAAAATCGGAATCCTTGTTTGAAACACTATTTAACTTTTCTATAACTAAATGATTTGTGTCACTTAAGGCGTTCAATTGTGAGTGTACATCATCCAGTATTTACAGCGACTGTACTAAAATGAAGGACTAATTTACCCATTGCCTCAAGTATTTCTGTATAATTGTGAATAGTTTGTAAATTGGAAATTACTTTAGCATTACCACCTCATTCTATAAAAATCTCTTACCACTGAATCAAGTTTTCAGGTATAGAAAAATATCTGTGTGGTCCATATCTGACGAATAGGCTAGTCATGGAAATAGTTCCAAATATAGTTTATGAATTTCTGCTATTGAAACAGACGAAGAAATGTGAACGCATTCACTATACTTTAGAAGAAGCACTCGTTTCTTGTTTAAGTGGGACTTTTTGTGTGATACTGTCTTTTGTAGTTAATTTAAAAGGGATTAGACAGTATTTACTTGTTATCGTTTTACCTTTTTGAAGATAATCAATAAAAAGAGTTTCCGGCCAATGGTAGCGTCTTTGCCTTCGTCAGAACACTTGCTCCAGTACATTGTTTGGGTTATTGTGTCACATCGAGTGTATAGCAGTGTATCTAGGTTTCATCACTCGTTATTCACTTCATTAAATTGATGGTTGAAATGCGTGTGTGGTTCACAGTCAACAAATACGGCACCCATCTTGCATATAAATTCTTCCCGCTCAAATCATTATGCAAAAAGCGAAACTACTGATCCATATGAAATTTGTACAACTTCTGCTACTTTGTGTAATTTTATTCGACGGCCGTTTAGCAACATATCATGTACTTTTTTAATAATTTCTATAGTATGCACGCTTTTTTGGACGTCCATTACGTTGTTCATCAAATATACTCGTCCGGTCACGTTTAAGTTCATATGTCCATCATCTTATGGCTGCAATAAATAGAGATTGGTACACATAAACACACACCAAGTCAGCTTTAGTTTCATCATTTGTTCTATTCTTTAAAGATAAGAATTAAAACGCTCATCGACACTCCAGGCAAAGTGACTGCAATCGAATGCAAATTTGAACAGTTACGTTTTGAAGAATAGCCAAGATTTTTTTATTAGTGGTGCCCTGTCAGTCTCATTAATTACTGATTTTCCCTCAAATATTACCAAACCAAAATTGACAGAAAAAAAGTCACTCTAACTGGTCTAGCTTATATAAGAATTGCTTCTTTTATTGCAGGAAAAAGATAAAAAATATTTACTGTTAATTATAAATTTCTTGTAAAAGATATCTTTGATTTCTCTTTCAGTTTCATCTAAATTGTGTACAATGATGAATCAAAAGAAAAAGCAGTACCAACATTCTTTCAATTTATCACCAAAAAGTGGGTGAAAACTATGTTTTAAAAATAATTCGCTTCTGTAGTGTAATATAGCGAAAGGTTTCAGAATACGTAAAGGTATTTTATCAACACTATTGGGGAAATAGCTACTGTATAAGAGAGGGTTAGATGGTTATTCAAATTATATGTTAGGCTACTAGATAAAACAATGTCTCGTATACATATTTTCTTCTAAAGCTTTTAATGAAATTTGCATTTGAACATTGTAGAGAAATATCATATTATTAATGAAATATGTTGGAAGTCAACACAATCTCAAGTGAAAGATATTGAAAGTGTCTAGGGAAAGAATTAGGAAATACGAAGACTAATTAGGATCGTAATAAATAGAATAATTGTTTTTACATAAGCAAAGAGATTAAAATTACTTTAGTGGGAATTAACAAAATAATTTTGAGCTCAATTTAATGGTCCAAAACTATTATATGAGACATTATCATAATCTAGATCTTGTAACCATTGGTGCTGAGGGTCTTTACTGTATCTCTTCTCAACGAAGATCAATCGTTCATTTCTATTTTGTCCATTACTTTAACTTTTCTTCATATTTTTCTGTCTACATTATCTTTTGAAAATTTTATTTTTAAATGATATCTTCGTTTCTTTTCTTATTAAATCTTTTGAATACAGTCTTCTGAATCTTCTAATGGTTACCTGCCAGCATCTAATCTTCTGAAATATATATTGATATTGGAATATTTACATCGTTTAACAAATCTTACTTTAGACACCTAATTGTTTTTCAAGAATTTTTTCCGTACTCTACTGAATATGTTCGTCACCTTTCCGCACTCATTTAATCTCTTTTTCCATTACTGTTTAGATTTATATTATTTAAATCCATTAACTCACTCTCGACTGTTCTCATGTTTATTGATATTATCGCCACTTTAGTTTTGTCTTTATGAAAATTATACTACACTGCTCAAAACAATTAGCTTTTAAACAAGAAACAGAATGCATTAACGGGTTTCAACTTTTACAGTGCTTGAGTGCAGAGCCTTCGCAAACCGCCATCGCTTGAGAGTATAAAAGCGCGTATTTGAGCGATCTTGACTACAGTTAGATTTTACCATTTTCTGTATTATAGCTAATTTTTTAACTGTAATTGCAGGCAATAATGAAAAAGCAACGCAACTTGACTCATGCGTCAAATTGCGTTGGCTTGGAGAGCCATAGGTCAATTGGAAGCTGGACAGAGACAGCAAGCTATTGAAGTTTTTGCAGTTAGCCAAAGTGTGATTTCGCGTTTGTGGAATCGGTTTTTAGAAACCGAAGATATTCAGAGAAGACGAGGACAAGGACGACCAGCACATACAACGACAAGAGATAATCGATACCTAACCAGCAGACCTTTATGTGATACGGAATGACAACCTGACTGCTCAGAGGTATCTGGATTCTTCCGTACGCTGACACTATGGGTGAAAGATTAATTTTAATTACTGACGATGCTCGTCCACAACTGAATTGAACAATTGGGAATTAATAGAAGAAATATTCCATCGCGTACAATTCAGGAATGCCGATGAGATGTCGAACCTTTATTGCAGTTCGTAGAGATCATACACATTATTAACGATAGATTTTTCGTCTTCTTATCAATAAAACATCTTATAAAGCCTCATAATTGTGTATTCCTTTAATGATATTTATTCACTCTATTGCCTTATAATGTAATGCCAGCTTTATAATGTGCACAAGCAAGTTCAAACGCGTCAGTGCATTCGGTTTCTTATTTAAAAACGTTGTAGTTAAATATAAAAATATTGGCGAGGTGCTACATTCTTTATTTATTTATTCTATTACCATTCTTCTCAATATCTCCTAATTGTTTTGAGCAGTGTATATTTCTATCAGAGTATCTATTTATGTGCTTTCCTTAAATTTTTAATATTTGTTTCTGCCAGTAGACCACCAGTAGCAGATGCGCTAATAAACGAAATAATTGTTTTTATTGTTATCCAAGAGGTGTCTTATATTTGCCTTATTATTCCGAATATTTATTTTACAGCAAAGAAGTTGAATTATTATTAAGATATTATTAGGAAGAGTACTTTCCTGAACAATAGAGATAAGTAAATTTTATTGGAAACGTAAGGGAAAGGATCTCAGATACATTTCAGTTTCTTTCGTTAATTGTTTACTTCGCAGATATTTCAACGTTACAAGCTAAGAAACTCTTCTTCAAATTGATAGCTGATAAAATAAATATTTATCTTTAATTCAATACATTTGTATTGATTTGTTTGACAGGATATCCTTTTAGACAAGTAGGTTATACACGCCGTTTCAAAAATTTATAACGCGTGTATATAAATTGTTATTGTATACAAAAAGAATCCGGGAGATTATCTGTCTCTAGTTACTATAAAATCGATTTTAATTGCAAAACGATTTCCAACTTTAAAAAGGCAAATCGATAACGGCTTTTTAGGGCACAAGAGGACTTGATATGTCCATATATGTGTAGTACAACATATATTGAACCCTCGAATTCCGATAAATGCGTATATATAAGGTCAGAATGTCGTTCCCCTAGTAATCGACGTACACTATATATACATATGTGTATATACATAGTATATGCGTGCACATAATATCGTAACTTGACTAAGCGCGAGCTTCGGCAAAACTCCAACAATGGAATCACCTGAAAGCGCACACCGAATGGAGCGCAAAAAGGGGGGAACTGGTGTTTTGTGTACGAGTGAGTGTATGTGTACGTGTGTGTACGTTGTTATGTACATGAGCAAAGACCATCGGTAAAGCACACCAATGCACATCTTCAACCTACCCTAATAATATCTCGACACCCACGTATTGTGCGCGTTACTGCGTGGCACGCGACCATTTTACAGGTGGCCAAGGAAGAAGGGTGAAAGGCGTGTGGCTATTTACGATGGGATATCCCCCGTGCTGTAGTCGGGGGATTTCCCTACGGTGATTCAATGCGGCGAGCGCAAAGGAGAGCTCGCCTGCTCGGTCTCTCGATTTATGTTACTAACCTGGCTTAAAGTTGGTCGGGCACGGGCGAGGGGGCGACATGATGCCACAGACAATCAGTTGAATAAATGTGCATGTAACCTTATTAAGATCTGGGGAGGATTTCTTAGCTTTTTTCGCCGGCTTCCGACATTCTTTTGTCGGTTCCTCCTTTTGCGGTGTTTCACGACGGAACTGTTGTAGCCATTGTAACAAAACTAAACTTAGTCAGTGGTTTTTCCCTTTTTATCAGATGATAATGTGAATATATTTAATTGTTTGGTCGTAACCTTTTCTTTCTTCATTTAGAAGACTATCTTATGTCTTACAAAGCATAATAAAGAGATTAGTCAATAAAGAAAAGAACCTGTTTCCTATTTCTTATATTCATCATGTTGTTTAATGGAACTTAACTCTCAAACCAAATAATAATAATACTCCATTTAATTGTACAATAATACACACATTTATGTATATATCTTAGAGAGATTGATCTACAACTGCTCAGTTGATAAATTTACGCAAAACAAACAGGAAGCAATAGAGATAAATCGATCTTGTAATCGTTCACATTACATAATATCAAACAAACATACACTCACTTAAATAAAATGGAAATATAGTAAATATATCGACTAATCCTAAGATAATTAAAGAAATACATATTATAATCATAATAGAAGATATTTGTGCAATCCTCGTTTTCATTTTTCCAGTGATAATTGCTTTTTTTGCAAGTAATTACTATAAGTACAAAAAGCTGTTTAAACTTCATTTAGCCTATAAAATCTAGAAGTAAAGATCTCTTTCTTCTTTTTGCTTTTTCTCGTATTCTAAAACAATAATTTCATTCTAAATTGGCAGTTAATAATATTCGTTCGCCCTAACCTTGAACGATCAGTTAACCAATATATTATCATCAGTGAGTACTAATGATAATTGCACTGTATAGTTTAAGTATAGTCCATGATTATTGCTTGCTAATATTTTGGGTAAACTTAAAAACTCTTTTCTCTGAAATTCCCAAAAAGTACCACCAATAAAATATGCCGGATAATGTATTTTAAAAAAATTAATAGTATTGGCTAACTGTAGATATTAATATCATTGTCGACATTCTGCGCACTCTGCTTTTGCTGGTATTTCGCTCACATCACTTACATATTTTACAGGTTTTCTTACAGTAGTTACAGTGGTTACAAGATTCTCGTAAGTCTTCAAGAAGAAGATGAAGACTATATTACTGAAACATCAACAAGAAGAAGGTTCTTCTCGGGGTCATGTAATCCAGCTTACGCAGAGAATAATTTTAATTCTTAAAGGTAAGAACCAGCATCAACCAATTTCTATACAAACTGGGGGGCACTATAAAAGCCTTAAATACTAGATATAAGATTTTTTTGGACAACAACGGGAAGATCATGTTGACCAAAATAACTATTACAAATATTTATTGATAATGAACCAGTAACCGGTAATTAGAACATACTAAATACATTTGCTAAAAATTTTCGTAAATCTCATAATTTAAAGTTTTCATGTAGCTAAAATAAATCATTTATACGCTCACATGACCAACATTTTTCCATTAAGAATGAACCCTGCCATCTTTTAAGATGTTATCAAATCCAATAGTTGTTCTATACTTCCTTATGAAACTCCTACATACAAGGGTTAAAAAAAATGTTTATTTAAATTTTAAAAAAATCCTGATTTTTTAAGAACTAACGAAGGTTATCGAATCTAGTTTTAAAGCAGACCTCACTAATTATCATGCCCTAAATATCTTCCCAATAACTAACAAGGCTTTTCAAAACATATTTACATGTCTCAAAATAAATTTCTCTTTATTAATTCAATAATTAACATAGATTTCTACCAAAAATATCAGTTATAAACTTTTCATCTATAGTAAGTTGTATTTAATACTGAAAAGATGCCGGAAAATACTCTAATAAATTATCTAAATATATTTAAATGACGATGGCCAGTACATTTTATTAAATAGATTTAAATGAAAACAAGTGTAAATCTACTGTTCCTTAAGGCATCGATTTGAGGCCATTTTTATTTTTTACAATATTTGAATTACCTATTAAGAGGCAACATATTCGTACGTTCTTATAAATGCAGTTGATTTTAAGTGTAATATTTAGGAAATAGCACAAATGATTTTGAGTACAGAATGGCTTTTAGAAGATTATTACTTGGATGAGTGTTAATAATTTTGTTTGACAATTTTTGTATTTTGACCTTGACCTAGAGAAGGTTGTTAAATACAAAAGCATATTATTATTTAAGTAATGAATATGACCTGATGAAGGAGACAAGCATTAAAGATGAAGTTAATTTCTTTAAAACTGTATATTTGGTGCGCAACTAAGTTCTCGCTGTTTTTTAAGAGATGGCTCCAGTAATAAGTGCTGGTCGATTGTGACATAACCAAAACGTCATGAACCAAGCTTAGACATATGGTAGACAAACCGCTTTGACACATTAGTGATTTTGATTTGCGTCAAATACTTTTGGTTGTGTGAAAATGCCTGATTTTGTGCGAAATAATCGTCATTTGCGGGAAGTGTTGCTTTTCTTCTTTCATTCGAAGAAAACGGCGGCTGAAGCGCATCGACAACTCCAAAAAGTTTACGGAGATGCTGCTCTAAGTGAAACAACGTGCCGTGATTGGTTCCGTCGCTTCAAAGACGGTGATTTCGATGTTGACGACCGTTTGCGTTAAGGAAGACTAAAAACCTTCGAAGACGCTGAATTGGAGGTATTGCTCGATAAGGATCCGTGCCAAACGCAAAAAGAGCTTGCTTCAGCATTAGGAGTTACCCGCTAAGCCATTTCCCAGCGATTGCATTGGGAATGATTCAAAAACAAGGAACTTGTGTTCCTTATGATTTGAAGCCAAGAGACGTTGAGCGTCGTTTTTTCGCCTGTGAACAACTGCTCCAGCGGCAAAAAAGGAAGGGTTTTCTTCATCGCATCCTTACGGGTGATGAAAAATGGATTCATTACAGCAACCCAAAGAGAACAAAATCATGGGGACTGCCCGGTCATGCTTTTACGTCGTCGTTTCGGCCCAATATTCACGCTGCGAAGGTTTTGCTGTGTATTTGGTGGGACCAGGGCGGTGTTATTTATTATGAGCTGTTGAAACCGGACGAAATTATCATTGGGGAACGGTATCGAACTCAATTAATGCGATTGCGCCGAGCACTGTGCGAAAAACGGTCACAATACGAGCAGAGGCACGAAAAAGTGTTTCTTCAGCAAGACGATGCTCGGCCTCACGTTGCCAAACCCGTTAAAACCTACTTAGAAACGCTCAAATGGGAGGTCCTACCCCACCCGCCATATTCCCCAGATATTGCGCCGTCCGATTATTATTTGTTCCGTTCGATGGCACATGGTCTGGCTAATCACCAATTCCGCTCATATGAAGACATCTCAAAATGTCTTGATTCGTGGATAGCCTCAAAAGACGAACGCTTCTACCGTGACGATATTCGAGCTCTACCAGAAAGATGGGAAAAAGTTATCGCTAGAGATGGGCAATATTTTGAATGATTCGTTTGTAAACATTTTTTCACAATAAAGTTGCATTTTCATCAAAAAAAAACAGCGAGAACTTAGTTGCACACCTAATATAATAATATATTTTGTTAGGCAATACTTTAGTTTAATAAAAGAAACTAGGAGAGTATCGAAATCAATTTCAGAATTTTAGTGCATCCGTTAGATAGATTATAATAATAATAATCCATGCCTTCGCATTCCTCAATAGTTAGCGACAATTACGGGGGGCAGACCATGAGTTATTATGCGCCCAGGCTCATGGGACGACTTAAAATCATAAGCTGTCAACATTCACTTAAACGAAAGAGAAACCACAAAATATTTTTCTAGACTGTATGCTAGCGAACTCAAACCCAAGACCTTCGGTGTGTTATACACACACACACACATATATATATATATATATATATATATATATATATATATATATTGGATCTGGGAAAAAGTTCGTGGCGTTTTTCCCGATAGATGGCATTGGTTGCCGATAACTAAAGAACAACAAGTCACAGCGACACCACCGACGGCTCGTTTTTTAGATGACCTTCCGAACGTTAGTTTGAGCGTAGAAACATTGTAATCGGTGCAGTGGTTGGAAAGTTATTCGCACTTGAAAATGGAGAAGAATAATGAGAAATTTCGCTATATTCTGCAATATTATTATGATAAGGGGAAGAACGCTGCGCAGGCTTGTGATAAAATTTGTGCTGTGTACGGTGAAGGTACTTTATCGAAATCTGTTGCGCGGAAATGGTTCGCTCGCTTTCGTTCTGGAAATTTCAATGTGAAAGATGAGTCACGCTCCGGTCGTCCAATCACTGAAAAATCTGATGAAATTCTTGAAAAAGTCCAACAAGATAAGCATATCAGCAGTGTCGATATTGGCATGGAGCTAGGCATTGACCACAAAACTGTTTTGAACCATTTACACAAAGCTGGTTACAAAAAAAAGCTTGACGTATGGGTTCCTCATGAGTTGAGCGTGAAAAACATGATGGACCGAATTAACATCTGCGATGCGCTGCTGAAACGGAATGAAATCGAGCCGTTTCTGAAACGTTTAATAACCGGAGATGAAAAATGGATTACGTACGATAATCGGAAGCGTAAAAGATCGTGGATAAAGGATGGTGAGCCGTCACAAGCGTTCGCTAAGCCAACATTGACGCCAAAAAAAGTGATGCTGTGTGTATGGTGGGACTGGAGGGGAATCGTCCACTACGAGCTACTTCCAACTGGTCAGACGATTGATTCTCAACTCTACTGTGCACAACTAGAGAGATTACGCCAGGCGATTGAAAGAAAACGGCCCGAATTGATTAATAGGAAAGGTGTTGTCTTCCATCATGACAACGCCCGACCACACACTTCTTTGATGACCCGTCAAAAATTGAGAGAGTTTGGTTGGGAAGTTTTGATGCACCCACCTTACAGTCCGGATATAGCACCCTCTGACTATCATCTGTTTCGATCTCTGCAGAACTCTCTCAATGGAATTAAGTTGGTTTCAAAAGAAGCCTGTGAAAACTACTTGATTCAGTTTTTCGACCAGAAACCACAGAAGTTTTTCACCGATGGGATCATGGATCTACCAAAAAAATGGCGAAACATTGTCGATAATAATGGAGCATATTCGGTTTAAATGAATTCGTCCACGCGCCATGCGGGGACCAGTTGAATTTTACTGAAAAAACGCCACGAACTTTTTCCCAGACCCAATATATATATATATTTCATGCTGTAAATGTTGTGCAGACCTCATTTAATTATAAGACATGTCGTGTACTAATAATTGTGACAATTTTCCAGTAGTAAGGATATTAAACTTATGTATGTAGTTGCCCTGTACTAAGCTAGATATTGTTACATTATATAAATTAAATTATTCTGTTTTATTTAAATACAAAATTGCTATGTCCTTATTGAAAAGCTCGATACTTTGTTGTCTTTACGTTGTATATTTAAGTGTTTACAAATCCCTAATTATTAATTTATTTTTGTTTTTATGTGATGTAATTTAAAAAATCCTTCTAATGAATTTAAGAAACACTTTTTATTTGAAATTCCACACTAAATAAGTAAAGTACAGAGTTACAAAACTAATAATCATCGTCATCTATTTTTTATTACAATCGCAAAAATTCAAATTTCTTAAATGTTTAAGAATAGATCCCATTTATTGCCATTTTCTACTTACAATTTTTAATTTAATAAAAATACACTGGAAAATTCAATTTCGCTGCATTAAATTTATTAAAAAATGTCACATTTTCAATCGTAAACCTTCACACTGAATTTTAAAACATAACTTTACGCATGGGGACGTGGATTAGGTAAGTAATTCAGGTAAGAACGGTAACGACTACAAAAAAGTCTTTGTATTTGATTTACCTTCTCAATTTTCAAAATCAACTGTGCAACTTAGGTGTCTGGAATCCAGGTAATGGGAACGAACTCATGACAATGAATAAAATGTCATTCCTTAAGACTCAAATTTTTCATCGACCATTGTGCTCATGCATCTTGCACTAATCACACAACTTTGTCGATGCGTAATAATGGACAATATTACATAATTTCGTCTAAGAATCGCTATAATTATTTACATCTGCTGTGCATAAATCAAACTTAGGAATGTAATTATAAAGGGTTTGGTTTAAAATTTACTTTAACATCTACACATCTGGTAAATCTAGACGATTCTATTTGTTTTTGCATAAAAATAGGAATTCTCTTCCTTACTAAATTGTTTTCAATATTTCGAACCACTTCGTAAGTTTGTTATGGGTTTAGTTTTTTAAATTGTTAATAACAATGTCATAAAAATACGCAAAAGTAAAAAACTATAGCGACGTAATTATTCCTATTGCATGAAAACTATTTCTAAATAAAAAATAAAACAATTAATAAAAGAAAATAGTGTAAAAATTATAAAACAAACGTAAAATGAACTTTCTTGAGGTAGTTATATGTACATACATTAAGTAATATATTCTCAAGAACAAAAATATCATAATGTTAAATATTACTTTGCTATGTATTAAGACTTCCTTAATTTTGAATTAATTTTCTATTGGAGTATGTAGATTTTCTCTATTTTCTTCTATTTTAGAAATTTTCCTGTTAAAGGGCAAAGGAATCGGCGTACAATTCTGCAAATGTAAGAAGAGAATTAACAAGAAAAGCCTTATGTAAATGAATGCCAGAAGTCAAAATAACATAGAAATGAAAATAATTAAACCATAGGCAATCGCATACTTTCATTACGTGAAATTAGATTAGAGAAGAACAAAGTGTCAAGTACATAGAACTTTCATCAGAGGCTATTAGGTCCACAACTTTTTTCTCCATGTTTTTCTCCGTTTGACATTTAGTTTTCTAGGCCCTTGTCTCCCTTACTCCAAAATCTTCCTTAACAACTTCTCTCACTATTTCCTTACTTTCTCATATTTTCTTGAACAATGCATGCTATTTTCTTCAAAATCTTATTCTAATATTTAGATTACTTAAAATATGGCATATTTCATCCCTGGCTCTCTTTATGTATGTAAGTATATTCCATCGATTTTTCATCTCCTACTGCCCTTATAATTATTTTCTTTTCCAATTTTCATTCTAGATAATAACTTTGATCTTAGTAGGTGGTTTATTGCAATCACACGTCTCTTTATTTTACTCATTTATGGATCTATCTCTTTCTCTTCTTTGCATTCGTTATCTCTACCTCTAAACAGATAAATTCTTCCACTTTGTCAAACATCATTCTTCCCAATCTCAAATTTTTACTTTGTATACTTTCTATTAATGTTCCAATTCAAACTTATATGCGTAATTATTACCGCGTCGTCAGTATAAGCACTACAAAATGTGAAATTCCGTCTTGATTTCAACATTTTCTGTTACTTTTTTTAACTCTTGCATTAGCTATTGTTATTTTCATCCTCATATTCGCCATACTCACTATTTTAGGGAATATATTTATTTTTGCATTGCTTTTGGTAATTTTTATGTCTTCACTGAGCTATGTGTCTTACCAAAATCTAGAAGGAATATTGTTACTGTGATTTTGTCTGTAGTATATTGTTAATGCTACTTTTACTATATAAATTTGGTCAGTGATATCCTTTTCTTTCTTAAAATCAGTCTAGTATTCCTCTATTTGCACATTCGAAATTATTTTTAACCACTTTTTAATGAATATCACTACCTGTAGCACCATCTTTCTATAATCATTGCAATCTGTCTGAACTGAAAGAAATCTGTGCAAAATACACACATGTAAATAAGGGACAGTGGAAGTATAGAATGTTACCAACGCAATTGAAGATTTTGAAGAACCAGCTAACTTTTTAAGACAAACTTTGGAATGCCAAGAACAATACCAGGCTACAATACATGTTTAAAATAAAATGGAAGATAAATACAACATGCTTCGTGTAGTAATCCTTTGGATTACATATTTCTATTCCTTTAGAAAATTCTTACAAATATAAAGCAAATGTAGAAAATTGTTCAGTCGTATCATCTGTACAGAAATAAATATATTCATCGATACTATTTTATATTTATTTTTAGATATCGACCCGCATTTAAGCAGATCAAACACATTTTGATGGGTCTTCCAAATCCTATTAGTTAATAAACAAGTAAGAAGCGCAGACCAATATTCCATGAAACGTAATGGGAGCATATGGGAGTAGGTAGAAAAATCATTCCTCTAATACACCTAATCAATTTCATTTCAGTTATCCGTTATATGTAATGCAAGTAGCAGTTTTTGTTGAAATGAATGCATCGTATTTCTCTAAGCTAGATATTTAAGCCGAAAGGCTTCGTCAGACGAAGGTTATTTATGGAAAAAGCGCAATTAGGACTTTATTAAGCACAATTCGGCATAGTGAAGAAATACAAATATTAGTTTAATGACAAATAGAAACAAATATTCTTCTTCGAAACACAATTATTAAACAATTTCTCTGCGGTAAATATCAGCAGTGCACGTATTTGGGTACAAAAAAATTTAAGGAAAAATTGGTTCGACGTCGTTTTTACAGATGAATTACGTTTCTAGTCCTGATCACCTGGCAGTGAGCATGGTTAACTGACAAAATGCGTATTATACAGTGCACCGTAAAACACCCTCAACACGCATAGTTTCGAAACTTTGTGACTACCAGGATATTAAATGCGAAACGAATGACACACTTGTAAAAAGGACATCTAAGATCGGTATTGTAGTTTAAAAATTATTGTATAGATGGATCCTACAAGTGGCCAACGATTCAAAATATCGAAGCAAGCTCTGACTCGATGACTTCCTTCGCAGTCCTCAGACGCCAACCTAATTGAGAGTGTTTGGATTCTTATGAAGCAAAAACTTCACGAGAAACGTCCATATAAAATTCCCAACTATTATACAATATGAAAAAGAATTGGCGTCTGTTACTTGAGAATTATGTGGGAAATTTGGTAGCAAATATGTGAAATCACTGTGAGGCTACTCTTAAATATAGAGACTGGACACAGTCAGTATTCAATATTACGATATTAGTATATAAGATGTAGTTTGTAACAACATATCTGTTTTTCTTGTAAAAATATCAGCCTGCATTTCTTATTGTATAGACTCTACAACATTGCTTAACATATCTTGAATTGAGGATATAATATTTTTTTGTATAATTTCCTTTTATTCAATATACTGAATTATTACCACATATTTGTCCACGATTTTCCTGCTATCTAACATTCTTAGGACTACTGTACTGTTATGATTTATATTGTAAATCGTGTACTATTATGACACATGCTGTGTATAAGCTAGTGGAGGGATGATTCATATTCATTCCAACCGTATACACGCGAATTACGAAATAAAAAAATATAAAAATACAGAAGAAAGCTCAAGTACACGTATATCGTGTACGTAGCAAGATAAATGCAGTACGAATAATAGAACACACAAAGTAGTGAGCCATTTGAAATGTAAGTGAGTAATAATATGAAATTTTCCTTTGCATGTCTAATGTAAGAACCTCTTTTAGATTTTCAGATATCTCGACCACATACATCATATAATATCGTAACATCACTTGATATTAAGCCGTATTACTTTCCCGAAGAGAGGAAGAGATATCAACAAACATCACGTGCAAAACGACGACTACAAACAGCAACAATAATATCTAAAAATAAATTACAAATTGAATCGCAGCGGCAATTTTTAAATCTAGTACATTATATAATTTAACGATGAGAATGCTTTTACAGAGGAAGTAGCCAGTCGGATGCAAGTTGAACTCTGTTAGATTTAACAATCTATTTCCTAAATTAAACACGGCTCTTTAGGACGTTATCGCCATCAGTCGACGGATTGCATCTACTACATTTATATGATGTGTTTATATCCTATAATGTCTGTGGATGATGGTTATTCTTCGAGCTACAAGACGATAATATTAACGTCGTTAAAACTTTTGCGGCATATCTTTTTAAGGATATATTTCTACATTTACATTTAATTTAATGTACAAAGTTAGTTCATAGATGGTTTTTGAATGTTTATTATAAAAATGTTTTAAAAGAGAAAATTTAAATACATTACACTCAATTATGATTTATATAATGTACATATCCATCACGAAATAATAAAATGATGCAATGAACAAGGTGACAAATCAGGGATTTAGTGGACAAGGTAATCTGAAAATAGAGTATTGAAATATATGCGTAATATAAAATAATAGACAATACTTTTATCTTTCTCAAACAAATCTATGGCAATATAGCCTATTGTAAATAAAAATACATGTTCCAATTTCAAATATTTATAGCAACACCATCCATTTGTGTAGTAAATGCAACATTAATTTTGTATTTTTATCTCAATCTTTGCTAGAAGTCGAATTTAATAATTACGTGGTGCAATTAGACAATATAAGTAAATACATTCAATTCAACGGACTTATATGTCCTTTTACATTACCTTGTATCTAAGGATGACTAAAATAAAACGATTCTTAAAAAAGACGATATTAATTATATGAATAATTACAGACCAATAAGTTTTCTAAAGTATTTTATCTAGAAAATACTAATTAAATATTTAACTTCTTATAACGGCATAGTTTATATCAATGTAAAGTTTATATCATTGTCCAGCAATCGAAACAATGTGGATTGTTTCGATTGCTAGACAAAATTTATTACAATTTAGAAAGCGTGCCGTGTTTGAGAGGTCGGTATTTCAAAAGCTTTTCGCTGTGTTAGCTACAAAACATTATTAGACAAATTACAATAGATTTCTGCAGTGTAAACGATATTAGAAGTGTAGTAGTCTCAGTCATATTCTTTCATATCGCAACCAAGTAGTTGAAATTGTGAGTCGTTATTAACAAATAACAATAAAGGTGTACCACAGGGTTCCATTCTTGAAGTACTTTATTTTTGCAATACACGATCTGTCGCAGAGAAAACAAAACACTTTCAAAATAAAAAAATATAATATATAAATTGGTAAAATTCATTTATTTTATTCGAAGTAGTCGCCTTCGGCTTCAATACAAGGTTTTGCACGGTCGATTAACATTACGAATGAATTTTTAAGTTCATCTTTATGCCTTTTTAATGGCTTCGACGTTAACATAACGCTGTCCTTTCATCGACAAATGTAGCTTGGAGTATAGGTAGTAATTACAGGGGGGCAAATCCGGTGAAAAGGGTGAATGGTTGATTGTTAAAATGCCATTTATAGTTAGAAAATCAGTGATAAGCGTAGAGCGTTGAAATTGTACATTATCATGTAGGAAAACGCCAGCTACCATTTTCACAATATTGAGGGCACACACGACGAATACACGCCAAACGATGCTTCATAACACCAAGATAATATACAGCATTGACTGTTTGAGTAGTTGGTACAATATCTTTGTGCACTATGCCTTTCGAAACATAAAAATAAATCAACATTATCCTCACTTTTGACTTCTCCAAACGGCTTTTCTTCGTTCTTTCATCGCTTGGATGCTTCCACTCATAGCTTTGACGCTTGGTCTCTGTATCTTATTGAAAACACTACGTCTTACCACCAGTTACAACAGAATACCTACAGTTTTCGTTCTTTTTGAGTATTTAGTCAAGTCTGTACAATGTTGAATTCGGAGTAATTATTGATTATCAGTTAGCTTGTGTATTACAAACCACAATTCTTTCTCAGTCCCAAACTCTGTGTGAAAATGCGATGAATTGAATCTTTGGAAATATTTACTTCTATTCCCACGTATCGCAATGAGGATTTCGTCTCATTTCTGATAAATTCACACACAAGTTCGATGTTACTTTCCGTAACCACAGATTTTTTTGCACCAGGACGTTCGTCGTCATTTACTTCTGTACGATCGTCTTTAAATCGTTTGTGCCACTCATATACACTCGTACATGATAAACACGCAACACCATACACTTGTTTCATAAAATTAAACGTTTCAGTAAACTATTTACCCAGTTTAAAACAAAAATTGATATTTGCTCTTTGCTCAAAATTCATTTTTCGACCAATGCTAAATCCACAATGTTACTTTATGCGCAGTTTCTCTGCTTCTAATGATGTAAATATCATGATGTCAAAACATATTTCATTATGAACTAGTGGATAATTCAATCGCATATTCAATGTAAAAATTAGAATAATAAAAGATTTGTTAGTTCCTTTTAAAGCTCCGTAAATATTCACTCCAAAGTTTCGTGTTAAAGAATTTAAATAATCTTCGGTATCGAAACATAATATATGCAATAAAAAGTGAAATTAACGTTTTTTTTTCGATTTTTTTTAATTATTTGATTTTTATGTTAGATTAATAGACTATTGGATCTTAATAATTCACATTCGCATAAATCTAACATATTTCTCGTGCTTATGTTAAATTCATTGTCATGTCATTCATCTTAATCCTACGCTTACCGTGGTATATAAGAACCGCCTTAGATAGATTTGAATTTATTCCTTCCTTCTTATATATTTCTCTGGCTACATCTTTTTGTCTTTCCTGTTTTCTATTTTATTTTTTCCCTAACTATTTCCTTTATTTTCTCCTTCCAATAATAACAAAGATTCAACCCAACGAATTATTACCTACTAATCCAACCACATCAATTTTCCCAGAAGACCAGCAGATTCTGGATGTGGAAGAATCGTTATCGCATCGTACCTAATTGCTTTTGAATTAATAAAAACTCCTTTTTGGCTCTAACGAGCATGCTTTAACGCGAAAAATCTTAATCGACTTTGTATACTTCCGAAAAACGTTAAATTAACCTTATCTAGTGTGGATAAGAAATCCAAATTTTTGAAGTTACGTCGTTGGAAATATAATACACCACTCCATTGGTTTCACGTTATTTAATTTAAATAAACACGAGTTATACGTCCATATATCTTACAGATTCTATCAACAGTTGTATTATTATATTATTTGTGTATTTCCTTTACATATTTTGCTGGACTCTAAAGTCTAAATGACAACGTATGAACATGTGAAATAAAAAAAAAAACTAAAAGCGATAGTACATGCAAGCAGAAAAAATCGTATTTGATAAACAGTGATTGAAGAGTAATTTAAAGTTATACCAGTCCAAGAAGAAATTGAGCGCAGACAACTCATGTGTCTAGGACATATAACAAGTGAAAACACTCTGGAAGGTCAGAACTAACAAAAGAAGATTATGACCCAGGAAACTTGGAATTTGTTAACAAGAGACAAGACGGTGAAATTCCATCTCCACACCTCGGCATGCGTTACATATGTGTATGTGCAATATATGTACACACACACACAAATATATATGTGTGTGTGTGTGTGTGTGTGCTTGTGTCTATGTATATTTCAGGTTGATTCATAAGTTTGTAGCCAGTGTTTATGGTTTCTAGGATGAGAGTGTCCTGAAAAAGGACATTAGGCATACGTCAAAGATATTTTAAAGTCTGTGTGTATTGTAGTTTAAACGAATAGTCTTTAAAATTGTGAAAAGATTGTTTTATTTATTGATGAAAGAAAATGTTATCAAGTAAAAGAAATCAACGTTTTCAACATATTCTTTTGTATAAATTGCACAGCATTGAAAGCCGATAGAACCATTTGTACCGTTTACGAAGAAAACGTAATTGGGAAGAGTATAGAACAGTAATGGTTTTCTCGATTTAAAGAAGGCCATTTTCACATAAACGATTCTCGACGCTCAGGAAAATAATCGGATTTTAATCATCTGAACGCTTTAATTTATAACGATCACCGCCAATCAACTTCTTTATAATGAATTATAACCAATCGACCATAACAAAATATTTGCTTTTAATGGCTAAAGTTCAAAAACTAAGTGTTTGCCTGGACAGAAACAATAAAAATTATCATGTTAATACTTGTACCTTTTTGCTATCTCGTTATCGTTTATCCCACGTTAATAGTGACGAAAAATTATGCTTTCCTATTAACATTAAAAACAAAAGAAACGACAGACCTAACAAAAAGGTAAAATAGTAAAGGGTTTTCCAATAAGGACTTGACAACTTTTTTCAAAATAAAATGCAGACCATTTGAGATATTTCAAAAACTTTATTATCGGGTTGAAGTACAATCAAAACATTTATGAATGGAACTCGACTTCGTTCATATGGCCACCGCGGGCACGTTTGCAGCGGTCGATTGGTTGGACCCAATTTTCGATGACTCCGCCACACAATTCGGCCGAAACGGCTGCTATTTCGCGTTCAATGTTGGCTCTGAGCTCTTCCAACGTTGTCGGCTTGTTGACATAGACCAATAGCTTGACGTAGCCCTAAATAAAAAAGCACGAACGAGGCGGCCAATCGACTGCTCCATTTCTTGAGATAACACGCTCATCAAACTTACTCTTCAATAAATCGATTGTAACGTGTGCTGTGTGGCTTGTGGCACCGTCCTGCTGAAACCACATGTTGTTCAAGTCAATATCTTCCAACTCGGGCCAAAAATAATCGGTAATCATGGCGCGATAACGATTACCATTCACAGTAACGTGACGATCATTATCGTCGACGAAAAAATATGGCCCTATGACGCCGCCGGCATGCAAACCGCACCAAACAGTTTTTTTTTTGTGGATGAAGTGGTGTTTCATGAAGTACATGTGGATTTTCACCCGACCAATAACGCATATTTTGCTTATTGACGAACCCATTGAGCCAAAAATGAGCTTCGTCACTGAAAACGATTTTGCAATGAAATTGATCATCTTGGCGCATCTTTTCCAGAGCCCAATCGGAGAACGTATGTCGCTTCAAATGGTCCATCGGCTTCAATTCTTAAGTCAGCTTGATCTTGTATGGGTGTAAACCAAGATCCTTACGCAAAATTCGCCATAAAGTGGTCTGGGCGATGCCCAACTCTTGAGAACGCCGTGAAATTGACTGATTTGGATCATTTGACCAACAACTTTGACCAACCCGTTGTCTCACTGGCACGGCAACATCACACAGCGAATATGTAGATTCAAATTTTTGCACTAAACTTGTTACTGCCTGTCTACTAGGGCGAGAATTACGACCGAAAATCGGAGTTAACGTTCTTAAAGTAGCGGTCACCGACTCAGAATTACTGTAGTAAATTTTTATAATTTGCAGACGTTGTTCGTTCGTGTACTTTACCATGATGAAAATGTTAAGTTTACTGAATAAATTGACAGTCACAGTTCGATGATTAGTGAAAGGGTACGTTCACAAATTGAATTAAAAGTTGTCAAGTCCTTATTGGAAAACCCTTTATTTCAACTAAAAGCTGATACTCATCCTTGTATGTTAAGCTGATGTGTGTCTAGTGAGACGATACAGACGATTTACTATCAACAACTCGCTAGGCTTGAGACTGCAAATCAAGACAAAAGACCGGAAAGACATCATCAAGTCATTTTGCATCACGATCGTGCTCGCGCTCATACTTGCAGCATTACAAGAGCTTCTATTTGAGAACTCGATTTCATTCCACATCCACCTTATTCTCCTGATCTCGCACCATTCAGTTCAGTTTCTATCAAAAACCTTCGGAGACTCTACTTTAATAACAATGTCGTGCTTCAAAGTTAGTTCGACGACTTCTTCATGTTTAAATAACCGAATTTATTCAGACGTGGATAAAATTGCCAAATCGTTGGGAGGAGAAAGAATCGCAAAAAATGGAGGAGAATATATTCTTGAGTTCATGTATTTTGTTTATTAAAAAAATTAATAAA
Organism: Dermolepida albohirtum; assembly: GCA_031893035.1. Lineage (NCBI taxonomy): Eukaryota > Metazoa > Arthropoda > Insecta > Coleoptera > Scarabaeidae > Dermolepida > Dermolepida albohirtum. The sequence goes on along the minus strand of JAVIWB010005680.1, from coordinate 379,754 downwards.
TCTTGAGCTCAATAAATACGCTAATTTATGCAACAACCAACAACAATATTTGATTGCGATTCTAACTGTTCGGTCTCGAATAAGCAAATAATAAAGGATTGTACGCAAAGCATCAAAATATCTATTCTTCCTTACTGACCTTTTTCAAAAAAAAATTACCACCGTTAGTAATTTCTGTTTCATTTGTAATGCAGGGAAAGTATACTGCTAGGAATGAATAAAATTCAATAATATTCATACACATAACTACTGCTATTATGTGTATTTACAAACAAAAAAAAATCTATTGATAATAACAGAACCGATCCATATAACTTTGTACAATACACATTTTAAAATTAACTGCATAATTTCTACTACTACGTCTGAATTTCAATGACGGGAAATATCTCTAACAATTTGCATGCGCTCCATGTTCAACGGGCGATAAATAAGGGAGGAAATCCAATAAAATGAAGTGCAGTTTTTTGCCTTTCAAAACAGGGATTCGGTCCAGGCTCTAACTTCGCACGAAACATAACACAAATGCATACTGAAAATACTACGGCTACAGAACAGCCACATAACTTTTTAATAAAAAAAATTGTATTCATACACCGACAGAAAGAAAGGAGGTATAAAATGTTGGGTATTCGTATAGAGACCGGTATTGCTTATTATGATATAGTCTATAGGACCTGGAAAAATACTTATTATGAGAAATTGTATGCGTTTGTAGATCTACTATATGTACATGTGACATGCTGTTATGATCATTTTAATAATATAACTTTCTAAACTGTGAATATAGTTACGATAATACCATACGATAATACAGGGTGCGGCAGATATAACTTCTGCACATTAAAGGTAAGTAACAAATCGACCCTAAAATGGAAAAATTATTTCATAATTTGAAAGAACAACGTTTGATATTTACTTTACGTACTCTATTGTACCTCGCATATTACGTTGGCTTACCACAGCGCAGTGCTTATTTGCTAGACAGTATAAGCTCGATCAATATGCTAAAGTTGCTGAGCGGAAAATCATTTTGCTATGGGTTACGAATTTTAAAAGTACAGGTTCGACTTTAAGCAAAATCGCGTGTCAAGCCTGGTAGTGCAATACCAGAAAATATTGGTGCAGAGAGATAAACCATTATACAATCTCCTCAGCATAGAGTACAAAAGAATGGTCAATATTTGAGGGATATCATTTTCAAAACCAAGTGAAGATGTTCTTCAAACTGTACAATAAATTTTTTTCTTAAGTTTTTTGAATAATATGTAGTGCATATCTTAAAGTATTTATTTTTCTGTAGTTCTTCTCACATATTTGAGTTACTTGAATAAAGAATCACATACTTACATACTTTGCTTTTACAGAGAGTTTAGAAATCTGATTTTGTCTCTAATTTACATTAATCACAAAATTAATTGGAACGTTTACCCTGAAAGATTTGCTAATTTAACCAACATAATGAATCAATTACAATTCACACGTTAACAAGTAGAGGGGAATACCAAAGTGTATTGTTCCTTAAAGAATTAATCAACACCAGGGTTGGTTATTCCTCTTACTCCTGAAGATCACGTTATCCTCTAACGTTTACTGTACCGGAAACCAGAACCTTTGTGTGGCGGCGTTCTATGATTTTAGTAATGAGTTATCATAATAACAAGCAATACATTGATTATGTTTGTAAAATATATTTTAATTAGGGTATATTATATTCTTTCTAAGTGGTAGTAAATATGTATGTAGATGAAATTTTGTTGCGTACGTATGTATATATATTTATTTTTCATTCATAATACACATATACTTCGTTACTTTCTGAGGTGGTTTAGAAATTTACTGCCCCAAAGCTCGTTTTCTCTAAGAGCTCTTATCTGATTAACAAAATACTGCACTTATATAATTATTTACGACTATTTTGTCTATTCTGTTCAGTAAAAATATCATAGTTATTACCATTATTACCTTTCTTGTAGAAAGAGGAAGTATATATTCTTAATTTGAACCAACGACTGCGACAGGTTTACTTCCTAAAGTTAATAAAACCACCAAGGCAACGCTTACCAATTTTTTTGTATCATAATGAATTTTCTTTCATCGATGAAAGACTATAAAAATTGTGTCGGCAAATAAAAAAGGAGACCGCGTGTTGCTAAGTGATTATAGACTAACTCCTATAATCTCTAATTTTGCAAAAGTCTACAAGAAAATACTCTATTCTACGCTCTTTACTAGCATTCGTCCCTTTATCTTACCGAACCAACAAAGCTTTATTTCTGGTCTTTCCACTCTCACGAATTTAGCTAGACCAATGCAATATATAGACGAAAGTCTGAGAAGGCGCCGATGGCTACATACAATTTATACGGACCTTTCTAAAATGTACAATAGAATAGAGTATGAAATATTGTTACATAATCTTAATTCCTCTGGTCTGGTTCGTACTTCTCTATCAGTTTCCTTCGTTCTTATTTAACTGAAGAGGAAACGTGACTTATAGCGGATACTGTTCCAACGATTTAATTTTGATATTCGGTCTATACCGAGGATCAAATATAGATCCTTTATTATTTATTTTGTTTACAAATGATTTACTTTTTCAAGTCGATTATTCTATTATTCTATACTTTTAAAAAGTTTAACAAAACTTACTAACTTGAATTACCACCGACTTGGTTATTATTAACAAAATAATGTAAATAAACCAACTGAAAAACTCTTGAGAAACATGAAAATGTACTTAGAAAGAAAACCAGCGCATAGGATAACGTGGTATGCAAATAAAAAAACACATAATTGAAAAGAAATATCACGGAAAGACATTTTAACTTAATAGAAATAAATTATAACAATTTTTATACTAATTCTATCGTGTGGATTGGGAGTAATTAATAGACACTGAAAGCAGGATGCAGAAAGTGAATTTAACACGAAAAAGAGTAGTGGGATTGTTCAATAAAATGTAAACTAAAGAATTAAGAGAAGTTTTGTATATGGAATCTATGGAAAAAAGAATAAGTGAAAACAAGAAGAAGATTTAGACACGTAATCAGGATGTAGCTACGAAACTGACAACGGAGTCGGAAGACATGGTTATAAATAAGAGGACAATAGACCGACCTGTGGCCAAGGATAGAGAAGTAGTAGGAAATATAAAGGAGGAAGGACTACAATGCAAAAGTATAGAAGGGCTAGGTAGAGATGGAACAAAGTAAAGAAGAAAAATTACAAAACAACATTAATATTAAAATAAAATTATGAACTGCGAGGTTATAATTAATTTAACTCATCACTGGCATATAAAAGTTGAAGAAAACGCGGCAGGTCAAAATCGAAGGAATCCAAAATTTTCTTAAAAATATTGAAAATTATTCCTACTGATATTATAAGAAGTAAAGACAATTTGGGTACTTCACGGCGGTGAGGAGAAGAATTAACTATAAATATTCGAGGTCAGAAAAAACGGGACAGGTAAAATACAAAGTTGAACAGAAAAGAAAACAATGAATACAGTGGTAAAAAGTGAATCATTTGGAAAAACGAAGAAATTAGCTAGTAATAGAAAATAATCAAACAAATTATAGAAAACCATGTCTACCCTACACTGAAAGGTAAAAAGGTAACAAATGGAGCTAGAAAAAGGATTAAAATATCTTTCATAGTGTCTGTGTACGAAATTTGAAGCTGAGTTCAAAAAAGCAAATCTTGGCGTACTTGTTAAAGGCCCGCGAATATCCTGATCCAATCCTGTGCTACATAGTGGAGTGAGTATTCCATGGTACGTTACTCATAAATAATATTAATGAAATCGGTATTTCCAAAGCATATTCTCGCGCAGTTCTATCTACACACACGCACACATAAGCATACATTCAACGTTTTCAGTAATTACAAAAAATATGTAACATAAATTACGGTAACGGGGCGGAAATGTGACGTCACGTGGTGTGAGACATGGCCGTACCGGGGGTGCGGGGTGGGGGTTGGTACGTTTTAATGGCTGGCGGATGCAGCCACATATGTCGAAGATGGCATCCGGTCACCTTTGACCGTGGAAACCTGAGGATATAAACCTACGACATGTTATACTATACGCTCTTCATTCTGTACTATACTATTACAAATACTACATTGAAGAAAGACACACGTGTATTTACATTATATCTGCTTCTTTATTTTTGCCGCTTTACACGGATATTTTATTTGTTCGTTTCGGTTTATTTTATCTCCATTTCGGGGTGGGTTCCGTTCAACTTTTTTTTCGCCGCTTTGTGCATAATAGATTTTCAGTCTCTTCTCGGCTTTTGATTTAATTTTACGCGTTACCTGGCTTCAATGTATCGTGTTATATTTGGTTTGATGTTGAGGTGATGTGTTAGTACTTTCAAGTGTTAATTGGAAAAATTTAAACACCGTTTAGCGTTTGCATTTGTCTTGTTATAAATATATTTCTAAACCTGTTCTTTTTTTTCAATACAACCCATCAATCTTTAATTGACAAAATCGTAAATTCTTTTCCTAGTAAAATTGTGTTCAGACAAACTGAATAAAAACTATGCCAAAACTATTTTAAAAGAGCTTTTGTTTCTTTAGTACTTTAGTACTTACTGCATATTACGCAAAATCAAAACAACAAAATGCACTTAAATATGGCTAGACCGAATGTAAGGAAGAAAACCATATGAGTAAAAATGAGTAAAGACTTATAAATGCTTAAGGTCATCAAAATGAATGAGACGATATTAGAAGTCAAGATAAAATCCAAAAATGTGTTAACGAAAACCCAAAAACGAAACAAACACAAGACAGGGATCAAAGTAAAGCTAATATTTTATACGTAAAATACTAAAAATAATAAAGCAAGTTAGAGGTGTCGGAAACGGAATGACGAAGGATTTTTACAAAAGAAATTTAACAGAAACGTGCTTATGGGCAACTTATAGCAACACATATTATAAGCGACCAAGACAATTTCTTTAACTTCAAGTTTGCTTGCAATCTATAAAGGAACAAGATGCTTCTTTTTCTCTTACAGATTGCGTTTGGGCGGCGATTATGCATAAACGACTGTGATAATAATTAGACATATTGACATGATAGGTGAATACAATGGCTTCTGTCTCTTCATTTATAATTAATAGATGGTTTTTGACAGTGACTAACAAACATACGAAACCGAAGTAGTGACTTCCTTATAGCCTGACCTCCTAATATACATACATGTATTAGTATATTGTTCAAAATACCTTGGAATTAATTTAATCTAGATGCTAAGCCTATAGGTCTATAATATTTCAATCTACTAGCTTCACTTTGTTCACTACTCAGATTAACCGCCATTTGTTTTGGTTGGGTTAAGTCCATCAATGTACCTTTTATTACACTTTTGGATATCATATATTACCGAGCCGATTCGTAAATCTTACCTTGTAATTTTGTTGATTACGAACCCTGGCCAACTTTCCTACGAAGCACTTTAAACTGAAACCGTTCTGGAACATCAATATTTTATATTGAGAATGTACCCCAGAGCTGTGACTAAATCCATTTCGACTTTTCCACACATTTATAATCCCAAGAAATAAATCTTAAAACGAATTCAGACAAGTTCACAGCGAAACTATTAAAAACATATTGGAAAGTAGATTCTTGAAGTAGTGAAAAAAAAAGTTAAACATAAAATACTTTCAACAAATAAACATTTGAACCTTTAATTTTTCTCTAATTGAATGCGCAACGTATTTATATATTCTTCTAACTCGAAATATTCAAAATAATTTTATTATTTTATTTGTCCAAATATGTATAAAGTACCACTCACCTTCATAAGTTGTTAGAATTTAAGACCAATTTGTGGAGGAGCCAAGATATACTAAAGATCAAAGACTTCAACTTTGAGTGTCATAGAGTAAGTATACCAGAAATGAAAGAACAGCAAAAGAATCCAGTGCAGGCAAAATCTATTTCGAATATGGATAGCTCTAAGATATAACAAGGAATTGGGGTCGAAATTTACCAACTCAAAGAAAGGACTATCATCAATTAACCTTAAGACACTACAGTATTTCAAGTGGAAAAAGTTGCATGATGATTTTTGTCTTCTACAGTAAAACAATGCCTAGGGCACTAGAATCGATACACTTGAATTCTAAACTAGTACGGGATTGCGTGTGCTCTAGGGCATGAAAGTTATAGGGCTGTTGATAAAGTGGACAAAACGACTTGACAAACTTCGTCTATAATTTTCATATGACCGAAGCCTTATTGTAGTAGTATTGCAAAATAAACATCAAAGCAGCCGTGAATCGTGAGGTTAAAGTATATATTAGAAAAGATAAAAGAACTGCGTAAGTCAGAAACAAACAAAATAGTTGTTTAGGAAACAGTTGGCCAAGTTTACGAGACGGATCTATTGAGTAGGGATGTATATTACGAAGATAGTGGCTTTTCTGGTAGAACTTTATAAGGTCAACGAACATACGAATAATATGAGCTTAACAAAAGCAATCGCGTGTTAGGTTCTGCCACAGTAGGAAATGTCATAGTGTATTAGTATTCTAGAGTAATCTATAGACCTAACTTTCCAATAGGAAGATTGTAAATTTATCTTTATAATATGATCTTTCGAAAGGACTCAGTATCAAAATAAAATTGAACTGAAATTACTAACTAATTTTTGCATTTCTATTTAAAAAGTTTTTTAGTCAATTTCTTAATTATATTACTAATTAATTAATTACATATTTCCACTAATTTAATAAAAGATTTTCCAATAGGGACGTAACAATTTTGCCTTTTAATACGAACGCATTTTCATGATCACAACGTTAAAACTTCAGTCAAGGTTAACATTTTTATCATGATGAAGTTCACGAACGAGCAACGCTTAGAAATTATTTAAAGTTACCACCGCAATTCTGAGTCGGTGGTAACAACTTTAAGAGCGATTGCTTCAATTTTTTGTCATAATAATCGTCCCACCAGACAGGCTGTGCGTCCTATAGTGGATAAATTCGAGTCAAAATATTCACTATTGGATATTCCGGTACTAGTGAGACAACGCACCGGTAGAAGTACTGAAAATATCGCAGCAATAAATGGTTCGGTTCAAAATGAATTCTCAGAATCTCTCAAACCCAAGAACTAAAGTCTTCTGATCATTTGAAGCAACGAAACTTCTCCGGTTGGGCTTTGCTAAATATTGAAAAAAATACCTGAATTTCATCTAAAAATCATTTTCAGCGATGAAGCTCATTTTTGGCTTAATGGCTTTGTCAATAAGCAAAATATACGTTACTGAACTACAACAAGCCCACATATGCTTCCAGAGACTCCATCACAACCATAAAAGTGATGTGGATTTCAGGCTGAAGATGTGATCGGTTCATATTTTTTTGTCGATGAAAATGATAATCATTTTATTGTCAATTGAGTTCGCTATCGTACCATGTTGGAAGAGTATTTTTGGCCAGAATTGGATGGACTTAACATTCCAACCAGATGGTGCCACATGCCACACAATTAGTCAAACAATTAATCTATTGAGGAATAAGTAAATAACCGTGTAATCTCGAGAAATGATCCGATAGAGTTGCTACCTCGCTCATGCGATTTAACGCTGTTGGATTTCTTTTTACAGGGTTATGTTAAGTCGTTGGTTTATGTCAACAAGCCAACAACGTTAGAGGAGCTCAGGAAATATATCGAACGCGAAATTGCCAACATTCCAGACGATGTGTGAAAGAGTGGTGGAAAATTGGTTGTAAAGAAGCGTTCGCAGCAAACGTGCTCTTAGTGGTATTATATGTATTATGTACATGTATAGACTTAACTTATAGACATTTATCGACACAATCCTTTCTTGGCTTTCTATTTTCCTTCCATTTTTAACACTGTAGCAGTAGCAAGATCTCGAAAATGTCGAATATAAATAATGACGACATTTTAACAACAGTAGTAAAAACGGCTTTTACCATGAAACCCATTACGAAGTTGTGAGTCACGATTTCAGAATTTGAACCACGAAACTAATATAACCTAATAATAAATTTGAAACTAAATCTTTTGCTCGTCTACTTCGAAAATATTAAAAATCAGTTTAGACAATTGTATTAGATCTAATAAGGTCAAGCTTTAATTTATGTATATTGCAAAATAAACTTAAATATCAATTTAACATAATTTTGTGACGGTACTGATTATATACCCAAGCCAAGATAAACATTAACATTGATGTAATAAACCCGATAAAATGTAATAAAGCTGACGTGCGTTCAGAAAACACTGCAATTAATCTTACTCGAAATTCAAAGCTCGTACTTCTAACATCGAAAATTTTAACAATATGAATGGATAGACTACAGAATAAAAAATACAAATAAAAAATTCTTGCCGCATTTTATAGATAAAAATATATACCTTCACTAATAAATCTGGCTTAACTTCTAGACAGACAAATTCAAGAAACATTGGGCATTAGTAAACCAGCTGTATATGTAATTCTTTATAATTGTTTACAAGTAAAAGTTGACGAGTCAATAAAACAGAAGTGAATTGAATAGTGTCTAACAAATTTGATCTGGTAAATCTGTAACTATAGGTGATGAAAACATAAAACAGGAATAGCATGTACCTCATGAAAGGATTCCTTTTTCCGAAAAAAGTAAAACTCGTAAAAATATAAATAACTGCTCGGCTGCTTGTAATTTATATAGTTTATCTGAAAATACAGAGTAATAAAAACATGAGAGCAGGTACTTCGGAACAAATAAATATGATTAGACTAAAATAATAAATTCCTTAACTTAATTTAAAAAAATCTTTTTGTAAAATTCTCCTCCTTTTTCTTTAAACACAAAATTCTTTTAATGGTTACTGAGTAATAGAAAAACTCTATTGACATCTATTATCTCACTCGTAATTTATATACCTATAAATAAAGTCCAGCATGTTCGAATGCGTTATTGAACATCTTACAAATAACTAGCACCTACCTCCAACAAACTCCTTTTATACTATTCGTTAAAAAACGAACTATTAAAAGAGAATAAAATAATTTCAAAAATTGCATTAGAAGTTCAAAAATTTCCACAGTTGATAATTCTGTTATCAAATATAGTCTTGCAAATTGGTGTCAGCATCACTAGGGATTTTCGTGCTGGAAACATTAGAGATGTGATGGCAAAGAATAAAGCCATGAATGTATAGCAGGATCTTATGGTTGCGCTGTTAATAAAGAAAAGTTAAAAGAAAGCGTTGGTGAAGAAATCTGTGTGCGAAAAGATCAATCACATAAATATTTTTAAATAAAGTGGGACTTAAAAGATCTACCTGGCCACGATAGAAACAACTAATTGTGCGTTGCCTAGTAATGTTCAATAGTGACAATATTTTTCTAGTTGTGCGTTAAATTTGTATCCAATTCGTTCATTAATTTGTGCTTTTTTTGTTTCCAAAGAAGTGAAATTTGTAAAATTAAAACATCGCATTGTTGTTAAATTTTTGGCAAGGGAACAGAACTTTCCTAAAGCTATTTACGAACAAACGATTACTGTGTATGTAAAAGCGAAAGGGTATCGGATGCAATCAGTTATAATATTTGCATGAAAGTTGAAATGGTTTTTAAAGATCGTCATTTGAAAATTTCTACCCTTGTTGAACAAAATTACAGTCCATATAATGGATCCATAAGTGTTCTCGGCTTCCAGAAAAGACCCACATACAATCTTCTGCTGGAAAACTCATGGTCACTCTCTTTTAGAGCCAAGCAGTAATTACATTTATGCCAAAGTAAACTAGAACAATAGCGAATTTGGCTCACACTAACTTTTCTTTTGGGAATTTGAAAAAGCGCCTCAGACGACATTTTGATGACGATAACCAGTTGAAGGACGAGATTAATGCTTATTTTGAAGGTCAACCGAAATCATTGACGCAAGTAATCATAGATCTTTTGTTTCATTGTTAGCATTTCTAATCTCTCCTAGTATATTAGAATTATCGAACTTCACCGTTTTTATATAAGACAGAATATATATGTACATATCGCCTAAACAAAATAAATTACTGAATCTAAATGTATGTACATATATGCTGAATCACAACAGCTTTTGTGAATTAACTAAATTATTTTAGAAGCCAAAAATGACCAGTGGCGATGACTCAAATAAAAAACAAAAGATGGCATACATAGGGGATACAATGTTAATAAATATCAAGAAGCCTCGACATCGATCACGAGATAACAGCTGAGAGGTTATCAGAGAATAATCTCTAAAGAAAAAGTAACATCAAAGAAGCTAATAAAAAGATTGTGATACGTATACAAAAAAAGTATCAATGGCAAAGTACTAAAGAAGAAAATTTTTAATTCATTTTCTGTAATTAAAAATAGCGATTCAATTGCAAGTAATTAATTTTTATGTAGCTGAAATTAGACAACCACAGACCACTAGGCAGACCAAGAAACAAATGGGAAGGATATAATGAAAATTTAGAAACAATTGATTTAGGGCAGGGTGTTTTAATGAATTAGTAATAATAATGATAAGCGTGATTGTAATTGTATAATATGTACGTAAAACAATTACTCAACAATTTGCTCTAATTGGTTTAATACAGGGTAAATGAAAGACAATCTGGCAATTGTCTTTCATTTTGCCATAAAACTCATGCTGACGGAATTCAAACATCGAAACAATCGTTCATAGATATACACAGTCTGTTGCAAAGAAAACCAAACTTTTTTAAAATAAAGACAAAAGGTTACTATTTTGGTAAAATTCATTTATTTTATTCAAAGTAGTCGCCTTCGGCTTCAATACAACGTTTTGCACGGTCAATTAGCATGTCGAATGAATTTTTAATTTCGTCTTTAGAAATGTCCTTCAAGATCGCTGTCGACGCCTTTTTAATGACTTCGACGTCTGCATAACGCTGTCCTTTCATCGACAAATGTAGTTTAGAGAATAGATAGAAATCACAGGGCGCAAAAGCCGGTGAATACGGTTAATGGTTGATGATTAAAATGCCATTTGTAGTTAGAAAATTAGTGATAAGCGTAGAGTGATAAGATGGTGCATTATCATGTAAAAAACGCCAGCTATCATAACACCAAGATAGCATAGAAAATTAACTGACTAGCAAACTCTTTGTACATTATACTTTTCGAATCATAAAAACGAGTCAACATTCTCTTCACTTTTGACTTCTTCAAACGGCTTTTTGTCGGTCATTCTTCGCTTAGATGCTTCCATTCAGAGCTTTGGCACGTAGTCTCTGGATCATATTGAAAACACCACGTCTCATTGCCAGTTACAATAGAATGCCTAAAGCTTTCGTCTTTTTTTTGAGCCTTTAATCAAGTCTGTACAATATTGAATTCAGTTAGCTTGTATGGTACAAACCTTGCACAAATCTTTCTCAGTCCCAAATGCTGAATCAAAATGCGATTAGTTGGATCTTTGGAAATATTTAATTGAATTCCCATGTATCGCAATGATAATTTAGGCTCATTTCTGATAAATTCACAGATTTTTTTGCACCGGATATTCATCGTCATTTATAGCTAACTTCCCTTATTTCTAAATCAGTTATACAACTCATGCACACTCGTACCTGATAAACACGCATCACCATACACTTGCTTCATCAAATTGAACGCTTCAGTAAACGATTTACTGAGTTTAAAACAGAGCTTGATATTTGCTCTTTATCCAAATTCATTGGCTATCCTAAATTGTTTTATTTTCTTGCCTGGGCAAATACAATGTATTTATTATTATTATATAATAGTGAATAAAATACAATTAATTAAAATATCTGAATTGAAACAAAAAATCTTACAAATGGCTATACATTATAAGATTTAATCCTGACAGGATATCTTGTAAAACGAACTTGAAAAAAGTGTTAAAATGGATCTTTTCTGAAATGAGGAAAATTTTGACACCTGACACAATAGCCATACATGTATTTTAACAAATTTTATCACTTTGACCAAACAAACCGTTACTCATTTATTCATTCCCAACAATTCACTGGCGATTTTGATTGTTGCCTATTCCTTTCATTCCCACTGTCATGCATATATAGGTATACACATTTAGCGATTTTATCTGCAAGCTGCGAGACTTCGAGACGACGACCAGGTAGTTACCGTATTCATATGGTTCCACATGCTATCGTCATCACGCTCTGTGAGAATAAAGACGTTCGTGCATTGGTTTGCCGTTCTACCAACACCAATGGCGATATAACAGCAAATAAATGTATACACGTAAATAAGGCATATACGAACGGTTCCTAATCGGAGAAAAGGTAACTGACGGACGGATGAAATAACACTGTATACAATTGACGGCAACGACGACAAACGTATACATAGATAAAGAAGCGCGTGCCACACAAGTTCAGCTGTCGACCGCTCCTGCGATACACATTTCGTGTAACGTTCGATGATGCCTTGTCCTCCAGTCAAAATACACAATTAAACAAATACGTACATTGTGTTATTATGATGTAAGGAAGAGATGGAGCAAGCCATATGGACGTGTCGTGTGTATGTGGGTGGTTTTGTTAAGTTCATATGTATGTACTTTCATATATGAGTATAAACTAATATTTAATTGCAGATAAGACTAAATAAGATGTTTCTAAAACTATACACGGTGCATTCAAAAAGTTTCAGTATTGAGTTTTTTTTCATAGATTGATAGAAAAACGAAATACATAAATGAAAGACACTTAGTTATCTAAAGAGTCCCCTTTCTCTTCCATACCAATTTTGGAACCCTCGTAGAGTCATTAAAATACCTACGAGAAATTTCGTTTCGAGATGTTTCTCAAAATCTACGTTTTCTTAGATGGATTCAACGTCTTCGAAACGCTCACTTTTTAAAACAATTTTCAATTTTGAAAACGCAAATTCTGTTGAACTATAGTTAATCACTAGCGTGAATGCTTGATTAGAAACTGTGCGTCGAGTAAAGACGAATGCTCAGATCCATTGTTGTAAGCAAGATGCCAATCATTAGAACGGTAAAGATGTAAATGCTTCTGCCGAAGTCGCTTCAAAATATGGATCAAGTTTCAACAATGGACTAAAATAATCAGCAATGTTTTGATTTTTGATTTCAGCGCACAAACTTTTACAGGGCAGCGTTCATGGAAGTGAAATTTGAAATTTAGTAGAAAATCTTATTGGAAACATAATTCGTCTCTGGTAATAAATTTTTCAAGAAATCTTCATAATTATCCACTCATTTAGCAAAATCACGTGTAGCTATTAGACAATGTTGTTTTTACTCACCATTTAACGTATGTGGAAAGTACTTAACACAGCCATGTCACACATATTCTTACCCAGAACATCATATAGGATGTGGAACATAAAGCACATGCGTCAGATTCTTTTCAGTGTTAGAATTGGAAAACCCTGCTATCCTAATATAATCTTACATTGATTCACGACCGTTTCTAATATTTCCCAAACATCTTTCTACAACTTAAAACATAGTTTCCGTACGAAACTAGAAATGTTTCAATAATATTCTTCCACATTTAAAGCAATACATCATTACGTTTCATTAGTTCATTATAGAAATATTGTAGTAACGCCGAGACTCAAACTCATACATTTCATACACATTCGATTAACTAATACATTTAACTATAGAAGCGAAATGTATACAGTAATTGGTGGAAGAGTTAGACTAAATACTTTTGTAGGAAAAGTATAAATAATATTGAGAATCCGTCCCAAACTTTTCAAATGTACTATGTACATGTCTTCTGGTTCTAGTTTATCACAGCGTAACATTGTTAGTAATAATAAAAACGTATACTAAAAGGCCTTCCATTTTTTTTTTTGAGAAATTAATCTAAAAGTAATTGTCCAGAATATTTTAGCTAATCTATAACACAAAAAATATATTTTGTTCGTTTTTCATAAAAGCATCCTCTTGCATAGATTTCGGAAAAAATAATTTTTTAAATAATAAAAGTTGTAATTTTGCATTATGAAAGTTGTTAATAAACTTAGGAAAGAAAAGAAATTATAGCATTTGAAATCTAAATACCTCAAACAGTCAATAGTGTATCATGAAAGAGTTTTGAGAAGAGATATTTAAAAGTCCAATGGGAAAATATTTTACTACATATGATAAAAAATTGAAATTTTAGACGCTGAAATTCTAAAGTTTGTATTAAATTAGTGTTCTAATCACTGAAGGTTGATATGTAACCCCTTTCCACATTAATATTAGTGTTCTGTATGCGTATTTCGACAACTAAGTTGTCATCATCAGTAGATAATTAAACAGTGTCGTACGGCAAAAATACCCGTACGAAACCAAATTCGGCACACAATCTGTCCCGTTGAAAGCCAAAACACACACTTAGTGCTCTAAGCTTTTTTTAAAATAAAGTGTTATTTATTAGACTTTATTTTAGGCATCATTTTTTTCAAATCAATTGATTTCAAATTAAAGAAATCTCATAGATTGTTATTCTTCATGTTTCCTTGAAGTATATATAAAATTTAGATGTTTCAGTTTAATTTAAAATCTTCGAGTCATGACAAGTTTCAAGCATATAATAACTTTTTGTTTTTTGATCAATTTTATTCTTTACACAATATATTGTAGATAAATACTGAATGATAAGTTTTTATTATATACAAAAAATTATGTTCTTTCAATGACGCCCAAAACAGGCTTCGTTTTCTTGAAGATATATTGCATAACCTGTGTTTGAATCATGTGGTGTAGATACCTTCTCTTTCTTATAACCCCATAAAAAGAAGACACCGTCGAGTCTGGAGACCTGAGAGGCCAAATTGTTTACAGATCTCTTTGAAATTATCCATTTACCAAAAATATCCCTTAGAATCTGTATTGGAGCGTCAGTAATTTACCATGTAGCTTCAGCTTGCTGAAATCACGTTTCAGAACTACTTTCCACAACACAGGCGTATCACATTTTTCAGAATTTCTCGCTATCATTATCCAGTTACAGTAGCTGTATAATCATTTGCATTTTTGAAGGAAATTAGACCAGCAATTTCCTGAGAGGTTACACCATACCAGATTGTCACTTTTGTTTATGAAATTTGAGTAAATATTTCATATTCTGGAGTATTGTTTATTAAGTCATTCGTTAAGTTAATAATTAATTAATTAATTTTCTCCTCTAGCCTACTACAACTGATGTCATTCGATAATCAGAATAATAATAAGTAATAACAATAATTGCAATAATTTTAAAGACAAGCATTTATAGACAGAAAGTTGGTAGGAAGAGAAGAACTGCAGATAACGCTAATAAGAAATTTCTTGCAACAACTTTGAAACCTATGAGCTGACTTAATAATAGTAATAATTTATATAATCTTTAACGTTTTAGGACATCACATCTACCTCAAAACTTACATAGAAAAATTATTTTGAACATTTTAACAATACATTTTTTATTTTTAATATAGCGCCTTAGAACTAAAGTCAGTTTTCTTTCTCTCTTTCTTTATAATCTATGTATTAAAATGGTTTAATTTTTGATATACTGCCTTATTAGAACCAAGGTAAGTTTTCTTTATCTCTTTCTGTGATCTATGTAAAGGGTTTTCCAATAGGGACTTGACAAATTTTAATTTAATTTGTGAACGCACCCTTTCACTAATCATCGAACTGTCACTGTCAATTTATTCAATAAACTTAACATTTTCATCATGGTAAAGTACACGAATGAACAACGTCTGCAAATTATAAAAATTTAGTACAGAAATTCGGAGTCGGTGACCGCTACTTTAAGAGCGTTAATTCCGATTTTCGGTCGTAATTCTCGCCCTAGTAGACAGGCAGTAACAAGTTTAGTGCAAAAATTTGAGTCTACATATTCGTTGTGTGATGTTGCAGTGCCAGTGAGACAAAGGGTTGGTCGAAGTGTCGAAAATATCGCTGCCGTTGAAACGTCCGTAGCAAATGATCCAAATCAGTCAATTCCACGGCGTTCTCAAGAGTTGGGCATCGCCCAGACCACTTTATGGCGAATTTTGCGTAAGGATCTTGGTTTACACCTATACAAGATCAAGCTGACTCAAGAATTGAAACCGATAGACCATTTGAAGCGACGTACGTTCTCCGATTAGGCTCTGGAAAAGATGCGCCAAGATGATCAATTTCATCGCAAATTCATTTTCAGTGACGAAGCTCATTTTTGGCTCAATGGGTTCGTCAATAAGCAAAATATGCGTTATTGGTCGGGTGAAAATCCACATGTACTTCATGAAACACCACTTCATCCACAAAAAATAACTGTTTGGTGCGGTTTGCATGCCGGCGGCGTCATAGGGCCATATTTTTTCGTCGACGATAATGATCGTCACGTTACTGTGAATGGTAATCGTTATCGCGCCATGATTACCGATTATTTTTGGCCCGAATTGGAAGATATGGACTTGGACAACACACAGCACACGTTACAATCGATTTATTGAAGAGTAAGTTTGATGAGCGTGTTATCTCAAGAAATGGACCAGTCGATTGGCCGCCTCGTTCGTGCGATTTAACACCTCTAGACTTTTTTTTGGGGATACGTCAAGTCATTGGTCTATGCCAACAAGCTGACAACTTTGGAAGAGCTCAGAGCCAACATTGAACGCGAAATAGCAGCCGTTTCGGCCGAATTGTGTGGCCGAGTCATCGAAAATTGGGTCCAACGAATCGACCGCTGCAAACGTGCCCGCGGTGGCCATATGAACGAAGTCGAGTTCCATTCATAAATGTTTTTGTTGAACTTCAACCCGATAATAAAGTTTTTGAAATATCTCAAATGGTCTGCACTTTCTTTTGAAAAAAAGTTGTCAAATCCTTATTGGAAAACCCTTTATTAAAAAGATTTTACTATAGCAAAATTTTAGTGTGATTTTCTTACTTCTCTTTTTAGAAGTCTTTTATCTGCTAGATTCGCTCGCTTTTAAATACGTACAGATATTCTTCAATCTTTCACAAAGAAACTGTGTGACTATCTTTTAACTTGTAAAAGAGTAGGCAGTGATTATCTAGTGATAGATTCTCGGAAAGTTTCCCAAAATACGTGTAATATTAACAAATCTAAGGACGATTTCAAAAAAAAGGAATAGTAGCATTCTTCTGAATAAATATTACATACATACAAAAATTACAGAGAAGTCAACTCATGTATGGCTACTCTTTGGCTACAGACTGGCCCTTTGCTATTATCAATATAAATAATGCTAATACAGATTTCTATGATGCTATAAACAATTGTATTAAGTCACACATCTGTTACTGAATGCGGTAACGTAAACATTATTACCGTTTAAAATACAAAATAAAACTAAATCAGAAGTATGTGGCAAATATGTAACAATCTAGCTTCACCCATTTTGGCAGTTCGTGCGTTTCAAGAAAAACGATATGGATATTCTTGATTGTTGTTAGTAATAGTGGCACACCCGTTTCTATCGTCTATGATTTTAAAAAATACTTTCAATCAGTTTTCCTTCCAGTTTCACATACACGACATCTGTTTACACCAACTGTTCATTAGTGAACGTAACGGCCATTACCGTAGACGATATTTTTGGAATACTGAGAGAACGAAAAGCCGATCTTATCTCAGGTTATTATAATATATCTGCATTTATTTTAGAAACTGCACCAACATATTTGCACATTTCTTAAGCTGTCTTATAATTTGTCATTTATTACGGCTACTTTTACAGATATTTGGAAACTAGCAGAATTAACACCTGTTTTAAGCAAAAAGAGTAGGCATTCTCTAGACCAGGCAACCTTTGACATGTTGTGGGCCAAACTTTAATGTGCAAATACGTTCGCGGGCCGCGTTTAGAAGTAGTACAATTTAAAGTAGTGTTCATAATTTTTAGCGATAGAATCAGACATGAAATAATACGACAATGTCTCGCGGGCCGGATCAAATCTTACAGCGGGCCAGTTGTTGCCCACATATGCTCTAGACCAATAGCTATAACAAATAATTTAGCAAAAATCTTTGAGTTATACCAATACCTATCCATTAATAACTATAATAAACAATTGATCAAATATTTTTTTCCATTAAGTTAAGTTCGTAATCCCCTTAGATCAAATGGTTTCACAGCTAAGCATTTTACAATCACTAATTTAGTAATGTTGACTCAAAATTTATTAAATAATCTTGACAACTTTAAACAAGTGGGAGTTATCTATACTGACATATCTAAAGCACTCGATCGAATTAGTCACGGGCTTCTTTCTACTAAACTCGATAATTTTGGTGTTATTCTTCTATTATTTCTTTTTTTTATCCTATCTTACAAACAAAAAACATTACATAAGTTTTAAAGTAATCTCTTAGGCAATATATTATTATTGTTATTATTAAAATGGATATGAGAAGCTCCGATCTTGCAAATTTCGAATACATATTGTGAGATACCAGACTAATATTTGTAGCAGTATGCTTTTATAAGGTCATAACATAAGACAGGGGGAGACCATTTATTAGGTTTTCATTCGTTATGCTGTAATGACATATTATTTAGAATGCTGAAGATTTTATTTCAAAATAATAGTCCACTTTATAGAATGGAAACAAGTACATAAACATAATGGACTATAAACAACAAAAAACTCATCTACCGATGGCATCACCTTCTGGTAATATTGAATGCCCATTACTGATGTTGAGTAATATTTCATTTTCCTCAGATTTCAATTGTGGTAACGAACTATATTTTCTATAACTATTATAGCTTAAAGAAATGTTATTATTTACATACCGAATTTTTCTTTGATTACCATTAAAAGTTTCTACGGCGCAAATTTTAATTTGTATTAGACTCATCTATAGTCTCAGATAATATGCATGATTTAGCCGTTAAGCATTTAGATATCGGTTAATTGTTAATATCGGGTTTTTCAACAAGAACATATAACAATTTTATATTTAAACAAAATGCAGAATAATTGACTTATTGGGTTGAAATTTATTCCAGCTGCAGTACACATGTTACATTTAACTATGGAATTCGATCTCGTTCATACGACCAGCGCGAGCAAGTTTGCAGCGACAGATTCTTTGAAACCAATTTTCCAACACTTTCAGACATATTGGTGGGAACGTTGACAATTTTGCGTTCGATATTATCCCTGAGCACCTTTAACGTTGTTAGCTTGTTAGCATAAACTAACGATTTAACATAACCCCATAAAAAGAAATCCAACAGGGTTAAATCGCATGAACGAGGTGACAACTCAACCGGACGAGAATTGGTCCGGTTGAGTTGTCAGGATACACGTTTACCGAATTTCCTCTTCAATAAATCAATTGTTTGACCAGTCGTGTGTCATGTGGAACAATCTTGTTGGAACCACATATCACTAGTGTCAAGACCATCAAATTCAGGTCAAAAATACTCTTCCAACATAGTACGATAGCGAACTTCATTGACCGTAACATGGCGATCATTTCCATCGACGAAAAATATGATCCAATCACACCTACGGCATGAAATCCACATCACACGATCACTTTTTGTGGTTGTAATGAAGTCTCTTGAAGCACATGTGGGTTTGTTGCTATCCAATAATGCATATTTTGTGTATTGGCAAAACTACTAAGCTAAAAATGAGTTTCATCGCTGAAGATTTTTTCGAACTTTAGCAGAGCCTAATCGGAGAAGTTCCGGCGCTTCAAATGATAAAGAAGCTTCAGTTCTTGAGTTAATTTTATCTTCTAAAGGTGTAAACCAAGATCTTTACGCAAAATTCGCCACAATGTGGTTTGAGAGATTTCCAATTCCTGTGAACTGCGTGACCGATTTGTCTCATTTTGAACTGAAGCACTTACGGTTGCGATATTTTCAGAACTTCGGCCGGTGCGGTGTTTCACTGGCATGGGAACATCCAATAATGAATATTTTTACTCGAATTTATCCCCGCAGTCTGTCTTGTGGAGCGATTATTATGACCGGAAATAATTTTAAGTTTCTCGTTCGTGAACTTCACCATGATAAAAATGTTAACCTTGACTGACATTTTAACTATAAGAGATCATAATGATAATAATTAATATTCAAGGATACGTTTGTATTAAAAGACAAAATTGTTGTCTCTATTGGAAAGCCTTTTATAACAAAGAATCGTTATTGCATCAAATAGCATATAAAGTAGCCACCGGCTAATTAAACAGTACTTCGTATCGTTCAGAGAAATAAAGTACTATTATATCAATTCGATATCATATTCAATGTTCAATAGTAACTTTTGAATAAAATATTGAAATTGCATTTGCCAAAGTGTTTGCAATTGCAAACTAATTACACTAAAGATTCTAAATCTTTTACATTTAAACTAAGCTGTGGCAACAGACATAATAACTTAATTATTGACAGTATACTAGCCTTATAAACTTATTGCATTTAGTATTAAACTGTAAATAGAATTATAATTAATTTTAATAAAATGAAACATCCGAAAATTTACTTCTCTTTAATTTTGCGATGTCTCAGGTTTTTTTAAACGGATGAAGTAAAAAGAATTTATTATCAAGCTGGCGGAGCAAAGCTTTTACGAAGAATAAAAAGTAATAGCAAAATTACGATTATATCTTTCGATTTTTGTCTTGTCATAAATTTTCTTGCTTTTACCCATTGTAAATACACTTACTTGTAACATAATAAATTACAATCATCTGAACAAAAGTACATAATATAGGAATAAGACAGATAAATAATAGCGAGAATAATACGAAATCAAGAAGTGCCGACTTATAAGTACGGAAAACACGTCGAAGACGGAGGTGAAGAAAAGCTTTGGGATAAAGAGACGATGCAAAGAAGTGACCGGGAGTGTGGAGGGTGAGAACGAGAGTTAGGTGATGCCATAACCTGAAATTTGGCAACATTTGACATTTGCGTCTCCTCCAGGATTGATTTTTTCAGCGGGCAGAGAGTTAGAGAGATGCGTGGCAGCAGTTGCAGAGCGGCGGGACGGGAGACGCCTGCAGAAAAGGCAGGAGTAGAGTCGCATGAGTCATCGGTGCACTCGGAATCTTATCGATCTTTCCTCGCTGTGTGCCCCGTCTCTCTCTTATCCATAACTTTTTAGTGCATGTACGAGTGAGCCAACGCATGTTGCCGTTACTGCTCTCCAGTCGGAGTGTTGTGTGCGTTAGGTTAGTGAATCTTGTTATTTACACGCACGTAAACGCATATTCACGAGCACGCACGCGAACAACTGCATGTATGGTATGGATCGCCGAGTACCGAGGAAAATATATAAAAAAGAATGTTGAGAAAAACCGATGGTCTGCACGAATTACTGCCAATGAAATGAACAAAGCTTTTACTAAAATAGTACCTGAAAAACCGTTACATAAATTGTGCTTGGATGAGAGTCAATAAATACACTTCGTACTGAATATTCTTTACTTACAAAATGTTAAAATATTACAAACACATTCGTTTCATGCTTAGTAAAGACAAATTCAATAATATTTTCTTGCCCTAATGCAATATTTCTGACTCTGCACTTTTTTTATCATATAATTCTCATATGGTAAAATATGTATGGAGTTTATATCATATATTCAAATGATAATCTTCTATTTCCTCTGATTTTTTACTATTTATATCTAATTCGCTCTTTCCCTAGAACGTTTTCCATTATTACAATTCATTTCTTTATTGGACGCCTTTGTTTTCGCCTCCTGCTTTTTTTCACGCTATATCTTTTATACTTGTCAATTCGTTCGAGCTGTTTCAAATACTACAATCGACTTATTCTTCCTTCGAAATATTTTTTACCTTCAAAAGTCCGAGGCAGTATATAACAATACTATTTTCAATACTATTTTCAAGTTTCTTACTGATCATATGATTTACAGAAAGAAGCATCACCACCCATGTATGTCGCTGTATTATCTGTCTGCTATTCTTTGTATTTCATGTGTAAGTGTTTGGATCTTAGTACTGTGCATAATGCTCTTGCGTATCTCTTAATTTTCGTTAACCTACAGTCTATTTTGGTTTAAAAAGGGTTATCTACAACAAAATTGTAGTAAATGAAAAATTGATTTGGAAAGGAATCTTATAAGCTCAGCAAGTTACAAGATTAATAGATTATTAACAAATCGATAATTTATATAAATAATTTACTAATGTTGATAGTACAAGGATTTATAAGCAATACTTTCTATTAAAATCATTAGATTTATAATTGCTAATAGTCCCTTTATATTGTATTGTATTGCATATACAACATGTACATTTGTTAACTTAATAATAAAAAAATTTCCTATAATATTAATTAGAATCATCTAAATCACAGAATCAACTTATAACTAGTCGAGTTGGTTGGAATACTTAAAAGACATTAGAACTTAGGAAAGGGATTTGGATGATAGAGGAAAAGTCAATGGAAGGAATTACAGTAATGTAAGTTCTATACATGATAAACTGTAGAAAGTATACAATTCATTAAGTTTTATAATAGACCAATGGGGGATATTAATTAATTCATATGTAAATTATTGTTATTGAATATCGATGTTAAAATTTGTTTAAAAGACACTATAAGTAGAAATAACATTGGATGAAGAAATATACACTTATGATTGATAAAATAGTTGAAAGTAATTGATTTAGGAAATTTAAAATTTAAAAACTACGATTAAAATTCTGTTTGACTGTTTTCGAAGTTTTTAAAGTTTGAGGATTTGTAAATAAAAAGTTGTAAGTTACAAAATTAATCAAATGCACTAAATGAAACGCAAAATTTCTAAAGACGAAATATTTTCTAGTTTTAAAAGTAAATTTTCAATTAGAATAATGTTTTGCAATAAGTATAATCATTAAGCATTTGTCATCTACACTACAAAATTCATTGGTATTTAAAGAAAAGTAGTGTTCTAGAATTTTATATTTAAAAGAAAAACTGAAATTAAAATTATTCCTTAACTTATTTTCTTTCCCTTTACCTTAAATTATCTATATATATATATATATATATATATATATATATATATATATATATATATATATATGTATATAGCAAAACTAAGAAAGAAATAGAAACGGATACATGATAGATTCTAAAGCTACAAACTAAGAAGTCTCCATTAGAGAAGTAAGCCAGGAAGGTGGATGAACAAAGAAGTGAATCCAATATCCAGGAAAATTCGACTAGCTAAGTGATCTGAATCTTAAAGATAAAGTACAAAAACTGGTGAAACAGGGTCAATATTACTGGTTAAGAGAACCGAAATCAACTTCAACAGGAGAGGAGCATAATAGATCTGAAAAGATCACAGTGGAATGGGCTTTGTGGTCACTCCAATAATTTAATGTGATTCAGTCTAAAAATTATGCATTTAATTTTTTTATATTTAGTTAGGGTAGTAACTGCCATATCTAAGCTATTTCCTTTGTTGTAGTAAATAATAATAGTGTAAAACATTTTAATGAACATAAAAATTATCAATTTTCCAAACATCTAATTTTCTTTTTCATGTTATCATTTTTAAATTTTAAATTACTGTATGTAGAATACTACGGGTCGTAATGTTCTAAGTAAATGCCGCATATGTGTCTACCAAAAGTAATCGAAATATCTCGCCATAAGCAAGCAACTAACAGAGACCATTAATTATGTCTGTCTTTACATGTAGCCGTTACTGTCGCGGACAATTTAATCTAATATCGATAGAGCAAGAACCTAATACTCGCAGTATAATACACATATTGTGTATATCCGCTCCTCAACACGAATGTTTTATTGTACGTTAAGTGGAACTTGATGTGTGGGCCGTACACTGTGCCCAGCTTGAGAAGAGAAGTGGTTGTCAGCACTGTGCGCGAACGTCTAATCTAAAATCGGCCGGTAAACGAAATGTTAAACAAGGCGAAATACTCTCGTTGTCCTGTTTAATTATACGACGATGCGGCGTCGAGATATTGTCTGTGTTGAAGCCGGTACCTGGTACCTGGCTGTCGTTCGCGCACTGCTGCTGCTTCCGCCATTCGTAAGGAGAAAATTTGCCTCGTAAATATACGGAATCCGGTAATGATGGCGGTAAATTATTTCGTAATAGTCCGGAACTTCCAAATAGGTTTGCGGGGGATATCGACAACACCGATTCAGTAGAAACGGTTTATTACGTTTGTTTTACAATTAGAATTTGAATTACACCTACGTAGATGATATATGTATACCACATACATATTTACAGTAAGAGTTGATTAAGATTCTCTCATATAATTGTAATGGTAAAAGTTAATTTAAAAATACTCATGTTTAAGGAAATCTATTTCAATAAAATAAAAACAAAAGTACATCCGTATTTTATATACATCTTTTTTATTCTAAACCTCATCAATTATTAACTTCAACAACCCCTATTTTGCATCAAATTATAATGTGTCCCTTTTAAATTACTCTGTCTATGCTGCCTTCTATCTTCGCTCATTAGTTCGTGGTATTTTTGGTTTGTTGGACAAGAGTGTCTTGAAAGGTAAATTGTTAGGCATCTACCAAAATTATTTAGGTATCATATTATTACTTAATTGAATAGTTCTTGAATCTGTGAAATTGCCCAAAGGTTGTTTTATTTATTGACAAAGGCAAATAAACTCAAACAAAATATTCTTTTATTCGAGTTCAAGAGAGGGAACTGTTACAACCGCCAATGCCATTTATGGAGAAAACGTAGTTTGGGAGAGTATAGCGTGGAAATGGTTTTCTCAATTTGAAAAAAAAACAAAAGATTTTTAATGTTTAGAAAAAGCGTAAGACTTTAATGAAGGTTGTTTGAACACTTTCATAGAAATAGATGGCTTCTATGGCTTCTACCAAAAAGCCAACTCTTCAAACAAAAGCTGGTATTAATCCGCCTGAGGTGATGTTGTGAATATGATGGGACAAAAAGGGCATCATCTACTATGAATTATTTCAGGGCAATGTAACAATCATCACTACTGAAATTTACTGTCAAAAAAACACCGGAAAGGCATCATTAAGTAATTTATCAGTACCATAACATTCGCCCTCAAATTGCTAACATTACAAAAGCAGTTATTCAACTCGTTTGGGAGGTTATTCTACATCCTCTTTATTCTTTTAGTTTCGCTTTATTCGATTTCCATATCTCTCTATTAAACAATCTTCGCGGAATCTCCTTTTATAACGATGTCGTACGTCAAAATTGATTTGACGGTTCTTCGGTTCTATACTATCGGGTTTCCTCAAACGTTATTGGGTTATTTGGCAATCTTTCTACCAAAACAACTCCACAGTAAACACAGCACTGCAGCTACCATGAACAACTACCATATAATCCTTTCTCAAACCAACAAGCCTTTAATTTCAGTACAAGAACAGCAATCCTAAGTTAACAGAAGGAGCAGTCCGAAGGATTAAGTTTCAGAACAGAAACTGAGCAGAAATTAGTAACAACGACAACGGAAGTCGACCAGTCAACTTTGGGTAAGTAAATTCCTCAAATGGTATAGGATACTATTCCTGTTATGCTACAAAAACTACAATTTTTTTTTCTGTACTATGTACCGTTAATAGAAGCACATTCATACAGGTGTGCCTTTTAAAGTTAACTTTTCATTTCATAGATAAAAAGCTACCACTTTTAGCACTACACAATACAAAAAACATTCAATTCCATGGACCGTCACAGTCGGTGCTGTTAATAATGAAATCTTCTTCCAGCTGTCAGACGGATGCATGCAATCATCTTTATCAGAATCTGCTATTAATCGAACAGACAAGCATTATTTATTATAACAAGCACACGTGTCAAAATCTGGAAGACCATTATAATACTACAGAAAGCATGTTCAAATAGTTTTGCCCACCAGTCAACTCGAACGTTGGCCGTTATAATAGATTGTAACCAGACGACCATAATACGACTTTGTATTGCATGTGCAAAGTTAAAAAACTGGGTCTCTGGTTGAAACCAAAACAGCAATCAGACTGTTAACATTCGTGCCTTTTTTCTAGCTTTTTATCGCTTAGCTTGTTAACAGCATCGACGGTTTTTGTCCCACATTGCTTCTTAACTAATTTGAGGATCACTTTAGACAAAAAGGTAAATATTAAAAACGGATTCAGATTCGAATCTGAGATTCTAGCATGTTAAGTAATATGTAATATATAAGTAATATAATAATAAACATTCATTTTCAGTAATTACAAAGTCTTAAAA
Source organism: Dermolepida albohirtum (assembly GCA_031893035.1). Taxonomy (NCBI): domain Eukaryota; kingdom Metazoa; phylum Arthropoda; class Insecta; order Coleoptera; family Scarabaeidae; genus Dermolepida; species Dermolepida albohirtum. Next base: position 353,513 of record JAVIWB010005680.1, on the reverse strand, counting down.
GTCTTAAAATTATATCTAAAGCTATGAAAAATGTAATGACAATGGTCATGACTGGGACTTGTTAATTTTAAAAGCGTTTTTTCAAAAATAATACACTTTATGTTTTCGATATTTTTATTTTTCTTTTATTTTTTTAAACTAATTGTAAGTATATACTACTGTACTTTTACTTTTTATGAAGCCCGACAATTATATTTGCTATTTTAGAAGTAAGGAAACAGAACATAAAAATGAGGTGCAATAATTCTACTAAACGTAAAGATGTGGTGTGTTTATGTTCGTGGAGAAGATAGAAAAGAGTCATAAAAAACCTCCGGAGCCGCGTTCCGGTTTAAGTCGATCTGTGTTTCTAGGATATTTATGACATCGTTTGGATGAATCATCGCGCATCGAATTAAGACAATTGCAAAATACTAAAAATAGAAACATATTAATAAATTCCTAATTATAAATGTAAGAAAGTATTAGAATGAATTGTTAAGACCGATCAAAGCTTTGCAGTATTACCTTTCCTTTTCTTTAAATATATCTTATGCATTGTTGTAGCGAGTATCACAACCTAGCAAAGATTGAATTTCCATGTGTTTTCTTATGGTATGGCTTAAAAATTCGTTATTGCGTGCTTTAGGTTTAACAACCTCAAAGCGATTATCTGTCGAGGACAACTTTACTTTTAAGAATACAAAATGTTAATAGATAGACAAATCTAAAGAATATAGCAAATTATCAACCATTAATTTTTGCACAACTACTGTCCAATGAATTTTCATGAAAACTTTATCCTTTTTTCATCACCTTCAAATTGTTCCTGTCACCTAATATGTCACCTATTATTCAAGCAAATAATTATTTTAACATATATATTTGCCCCAGAAAATGTAATGCTGTTTCTTGCCGTGAGGAAATATCATCTTGCTACCTATAGATACGATATCGCTGGTCTTCTCGTTAGCGTGAACCGTTGCAAGATTGGCAGATTAAAGATAAATATCTGTCATATTAATAACAAATGTTACTTCATAAACAGCGTCTCTACATATCTGAGATAAAATAAAAGTATTGATGTATGTATTGCTCTAAGAAATGGTTATACTGGCGTCCACTCTTAAAGTCGAACATAGGCAATTAACGATATACTAAATTATTAAACCCTCTGCCATTATTTCTATATTAAAATAATAAATAAACACTAAGTAGAAAAAGTTTCAAATAATTTTTATTAAAAAAAAAGCAAGAAACAATATATGTATGTATGACAGTAAATAATAAAATAATCCCCCATTTTATTCTAAGCAATGCTCTAATCTGCTATAAAAACAATTTATAACGTTAGCCAATAACCTGTGTTAGTAACTGACGTGCATTCATCAACTACTACTTCTTTCAAAGAATTAATATCTGGGTAGTACTTTTGTAAATCTTACTCTTAAGGTGTTTCTTCAGGAAGAGGTCCCAAGGTGTCAAATCAGGCGATCTTGCTGGCCAATATATAGCACAGCCACTACCAATTCAATGATTTGAAAATTAATTATTTAAAAAAATTTTAACATATACACGGGAACAGTCGTCATGTTGAAACCAGATCTCCTGATTTTCTCTTGCGACTTCTTCCAATACAAGTCCAGCCTTCGTTACTAAAAGATCTAGATATGTCTTTGCTTTTAAGTTTCTTTCGATTTCAAATGGTCCAATAATATTGTCGAAAAATTATTTCAGTCCAGATATTAATTTTATAAAGCTAGCCCCTATAAAAGGTTTTCAACATAAAAGTCTTCTTCGTTGGTATAATTATTCATTGTTCTGCAAATAACGCAGAAATTTAGGGAAACTAATTACAAAATAATTTGACAAATGCTGTCTGACTTTAAAATCCAGGCTAATCATACTTAAAAACTGTCGAACTTTGACTTTCAGTATTTTAAAATAAACTTACTTTTAGTCTTCTATCATTTGATTGGCAATGATTTTTGCTTTCGATTGATACCATTACCTCTTCTATCAGTAAAATTGGTGCGCAACGATCGTCAAAAACGTTTGATATCATATTAGCTTTCTACATATGTATGTTCGACTATGTTTTTCTCAGCTGTTTAATTTATTATCGCTTTTAATTATTTATTTACACAATTATTACTAATGATTTTCAAAATAAAAATAATTAGTAAAGATAATCATAAATAAATAGTTCGTCAAAGCTTATCAAGGATAGTCCAAATAAAACAATTACATTCACATAAAATTGTCTTATATTTATTTTCCTTCTACGATAGAATGGCGATGTATATTGTAAAAAACATCTAAGGATGTTGTTCAAGGTATAAAATGTATTCGATGTTAGACGTAGATTTGAGAGTTAGTCGTTCGGTTTCACATCAACTTAAGTTTGATCTAATTTACGACCTGCGAAATTAAATTTTCAAGTTTTCAATTATTCGCTTGACATCTTCTTCGAGATTGGTCAATTTGGAGAGGATGCCGCTGTAGGTGTAATTTTCCACTTGCGATATTAAATTCCGAGATAAATCTAGTAAATGTAATATACCCGTGTGTAAATGTAAATTTTACATTGACCTTATCGGATTCTTAAAATAACTAAATTCGATAAAATCCAATTTGTAATAATTCGCGCGTAGACACAAGGTCAATAATTAAAAACAATCGCTTCAGAACTTAATTATTTCGAGAACAAATAAGAGAATGCGCGCGAACTTAAACTTTCCAGATTAAATTTGTGTAATTGCTCGAAAAATATTGATCGGAATACTCCGGGTTGAGTTTTAATTGAGTTTCGTTTTCGTCCTGAAACTGAAACTCTGCGTGCGTATGAGTGTCTAGAAACGGTAATATTGGAATTGCGAAATTACTTTTGCCTCTAAGAACGGTTAAATGGAATTAGGCGGAACCACGCGAAGAACGTGATTTGATATAAGACTAAAGGTAGCAAAAAAAACCAAAAATATGAATTATGTAGCAAATAAATGTTATGAAATGATTGTTGTTTATACTATTAATTTATTATGTAATGGAGAGTATATTTACATCAAATTAGAAAAATATCTAAAAGCTGACGTAGTTAATACGTAGACTTGCGGGAAGTATTTATTCTATAAAAAACATCGTTAAAAGAAATGGAGCAAAATCCATAATTAACAATCCTTTATGCCTAAAACATTAGACGGTAGTATATCTAGTGATAACTTTCTTTGACTAATTCAAAACTTTGAGAACCGAAAATGAGTGAGCCTTGAAACTTAGAAGCTGCATTGTAAAATCAATCTATTCTTTTCAAAGTATTTTTCGTAATTACAGCCTTTGGACAGTCCTCTTTGACTGACAAATACATTTAGCTTTATAGGGAAACTATGGGTATGCAAATTATAAGACTTTACTTATCTGCTTTTATAAAACCTAGAATTACAAAAAATTAAATGAAAGCATCAAGTTACTTTATGAGAAATAAAATATATATTTTTTTGGTAAACCACTTGGGTATATACAAAATATTTCAAACTACTAAAGACTTATCATTTCTTCAAAAGATATTCTAACATAAGTAATTTTTTTTCTACTTTTGGTACATTTTTATAAGGAATTTAAAACGCGAAGCAAAAAAGTAATTAATTTATTAAAAGGAGTAGTAATTGTAGAAAAAGGCCTTAGAAAATTACTTAGATTAATTTATTACTGACCTAGAATTTAATTTATCTTTGTTGAAAATATTTCAATTGAAAATAAATTTCTTTTATGGCCGATTATGTTGGCATGCAATATAGAGGTGCTAGGACATAAAAATATTAGGGACAACGTTATTACCTTACCGATAAACTAGTCAAAAGGGATTCAAAAGTAAACATGGACCCAGAACCTAAATGCTGTTCCACTTCGAATTTTACTAGAAGGAAGATGTGGCCATGCACAGAAATATGGTAGAAGACGAAAATCTAGAGATTCTCAACTAACCCAATTAGTAGTAGTAAAAATTGAATTGAGACTATCATCGGGTTGGTAACTGAATATGTCCCTTGTAAAAGCATCTATACAACATGAATATTATTAGTGAACTATGATGTAAAATATGTGCATTACAAGAAGAAACTATCTACATGTAGTCTACACTTGTTAGGATCTAGAAAACTCAAACAAAAGAACTTTTGCAAGGATCTACTAGACTTTACGAGAACTCTCTAACTTGTCGTGAATCAAATAGCGATCTAAATACATGATGCTGAAATGCTTGAACTTTTGATGCCCAACCCTAAGGATTAGTAATAAACAATATTTTACATATAAAGCTATTATTACCAAGTTCTATTCTTTTATTAACTCTTTCTTCTTCTTTTAACCGTCACTTGTTAAGTGAGAGAATGTGATCACTCATTTTTTAGTAAATAAAAGAAATATACATAGTTACTTGACATTTTTGTAGAATTTATGAAAATTAGAAAACGTCAGTCGAATGTTTAGGCAGCCATATTTGGTAATTATCATACGAAGACATTGACATTTACAAAAATGGTACCTTGCACTATGAAGAAACGTTGATCAATTATTAAAATGCATTACAAAAATGACGAAAAGTTTACAGTAACAATTCTGCACAAATTTTGCCAACATTTACAATTAAAACTCTACGCGACGTCGCCTTGAATGAAAATATTGTCACTGTGAAAATCAGTATCACAAACCATCCTAATACCCCCCACAACACTCTCCAATGAATTTCGATGAAGGATTCACATGTTATGCAGAAACCTCGAAATACTCTCAAAAAGTAACAGTGTAAGCAATGGATATTATTGCAATCAAAGTTCCTAGATAGAGAAGTTGAGATTTAACCTGTTTAGACTTCTTCTTCGAGAAATATTTAAAAAATAGAATCTTTAAAACGACTCAACAACTTAAGTAAGAAATCGAGGACGACATTCATAAAATTCAGCCATCTTTACTCCAAAACTTCCAAAATTTCATTGAAAGGTGCCATTTTGCTAATATTTTATTTCATATCTAAGGTCGACAATTAAACTTTACAAATTAATAAAAATTTCAAAGAGTTTATTAAAAAAATATATATTTTTAATTTAGAAAGTTCTTATTGCGACAGACGTCAGAACCAATCTTCTAATTTTTTTTGTGAGCATATCGTTATCAATATTATAATGGAAAATTAAGAAATTAAATGAACGGATGTGCTTTTTATGATTGCTACATTAACATAATAGTTTGTTTTCATTTATTATGTAGGTAAATGATACGCGACTTGTTGATTAAATTTTATAGAGATGACATTCCCTATCTAAATTTCTATTTGATGTGGTTAGTAAATTGTATGCTAGTGAATTAAAGAGTCTATCGTCGCTGTTCATATTACATTGTCATGATGAGTCAAATAATACTTATTAAAATAATATATATTTGTGACTTTCTTCGACAAGACATTGAACAGAGATAACGTTGTTTCCGTTAGGTTGATTACTATAAACTAAATTACAATCAAAACTCTGAATTCACAATCTGAAAATATACTCTTTAACTTTTAAAACGAAGCGTTATATTTGGGAAAAAATAAATTTTAGAGAACTTAATTTAAATATTTAAATATTTATTTTCATCACAACAACAAACATTTCAATATAAGAGCACTCTCATGAAATGCGAAATTTGATTTTACTTAACCTTTTATTTTCCAAATCTTTCACTTTAAAAATTAAAGAAGCACTAAAGATTATTTTTCCATTTAGAGAGATAATTCACTGTCACGGTTTATACATTTTTAAATATAGTTATCAAGGATGAAAGTGATATTTTATTGTCACGTGTGCGTTCCGTAAGTTTTTGCTTAGGAAGCGACACGTTTTTCCCTTGAGATGTAGAACTTCGGATAATATCCTTGCACATCTGCCACTGTTTTAAGCTGGCTCCTTATACAACAAAAAACTGTAACTGTGCTGTCTACATAGCATTAACACAACTATAACTGAATGAGCGTATTTCTCGAATTGTGATATGTCACCAACACAGTATTGTAAAGTCGAATTTGATTTTGTATTTTTAATTCAAAATTGGTAATATTAATTCATAAACAATATAAGTTCGTATATAGAAAAATATTAGATTCTATATATTGTTATATTGTTCATAATATTTTTGTTGGAATTTTGAATGGCTAATAATTAATTTTTAAACGTTAAATTTAAATTTGACGTTTTTGTAAATAAGGTCAAATTCTTCTCTTAAAATTAAATTTTGATGAAGTGCATTCCTCTAAATTAGAGATAATCGATCTTTTCTTTTAAGTAATAAATTAAATGTCTCAAAGTTAATCCTTTCTAGGCATAAGATCATCAAGACAAATTCGACATTTCAAAATAGCTAGCCATTTCGAGGGTATGTTAAATTACCAACACGTGTACATATATGTACATAGTCGATAAAAAACATAGAAAACGTCTTTTCTACATACTAAAATATTTTTGACATACAGCGTAACATCTTCAAGAAACATGCTTCAATCGACCTTTAACTGTTTGTTTACTAAATGCATGGCAAAGATATATACATCAGGAATGTTTCTCTATATAAAATATTGATCGAATTTTGATTTTATCCGACGTTACACGATTCCAAGTCTGCATGACTAATAAATCAAGTGCAACCGTTAAAAACTATATTGTTTGTATAATACTATACATTGCATGTAATAATTGTTAACATTTTTAACTCTACATTTACACATTCAACCAAAACTAAGAAAAAACAGATCAAAAAAACAATTTATTAATACAGTAATGCGTTTCAAACTCGTTCGATAACGAATAAACTATTCAGTTCCATAACCAGCATACAACTATCGCTGTTAAGAACTTCATGTTGATAATAATAACTTTTGTTGGCTGATACAGTATCAACGAAACTCCATTTACTACTCACAAATGATAATGATATGAGCACAGTTCAATTTCGCTTAAGGTATATGGAAGGTACTTGATTGATTCCATTTTATTTATTTTGGTGAGTTTGTTCATGAGCATGGACGTGCTTCGTAGGATTATGTTACTGGAACGAACAAAGTAAATAATATTGGAAGGTTGTACTCCAAATTTGACGACTTTTTATTTCTGTTAATAAGTTAGCTTAGTTTTTGGCCTTGTTCTTTTTAGTCACATGCTGAGATAATTATGACGTTTCTGCATATACAGCCGATGAATTAAATCTTAAAATAAATCACAGTCATAACAACCAGACTTCTGATCTGGATCTTCATGTTATTTTATGTGAGAAGAAAATATGGTGTGAAACAGTTGTGTATTACACGGATTACTGTTTAAAGTTGTGGAATATGTAAAAACTAACACCGTCTCTGATATATGTATACATATATATAGCATATGAGAGGCATCTATATCAAACTCCATAAAACGAGAAAACGAGAAATTATTATTATTTCCCTCTCTAGGAAGTATCGCATAACAAGACATACCTTTTCTAAAAACATATAATTTACTACATTTACAAAAATAGAAGTTAACACAAGAATATATTGTTTAAAGAGTATGCACTGATAGTACATGTGTTCGAAAGCTTTAAAATAAACGCTTCCCAAAAAATCGCATTTTGACCTACTTTTACGAAAACGTACAAAAGATGAAAACACATTATTTTATTACCTGCTCTAGGAATTAACAGATACGTAATCAATTAAATTTAAGCAGTTATGTTTGATGAGTCTACTTCATCATTCATTTTTTAAGTTAAAAATTTCACTTCTCGTATCAAGAGTTTCCTATTTGAAGTCCGTATACACCCAAATACAGATAGACCAAAAAGACTATACTTATTAATTTAAGTATCTTTTCGTACTTATTTTCCTTACAAAATTAAAGACAGTTTGTACTTTCAAGGCAAGTAAGTTTGCACGTATCTCTGTAATAGAGTCTATAATGCATTTTGGGAATTCCTTAATGTTTTCATCCTTATGATTTTTTACTTGTTCTGTTTAGTAATGGTTGTTATGTACTGCGTCCGATCCATTTTTGACTAATGCAGACGATGCATAATTATCGAATAGATTCGCGTCAAAAAGCTATACATTTCCAAGCTTGCTTATGACTGCAATTGAATTAACAATGCTGTCTTATAGCTTACACTCAAAAACCAGAGCATGTTTTATATGACTATTCCATTTCTAGATTTCAACTTGCAAGGAAGTCTTAGATACCGATCTAACTTTTACTTACAACTTACTTTCTTTCGACAATGTATCTGGTTAATATAAATCTGTAAGCAGAATACTTATCACCATACAGCGAAGATATATAATGATATGTATGCTTTAAGCAAACTAAATATTGAATAATATTTCAATACCATTCCACAAAATTTATCTGGAAAGTTATACATTAACAAATAGGTTTGCTTTCCTTTATTACTATTACGTGATCAGTAAAACACAGACACAGTCTAGCTGCTTGAAGACGAAGACACGTCAGCGTCTGTAACAAAATCCCGATAAGTCAAATAGAAAATGGGGACCATTTTCTTTAACGTAAGAGTAGTTATAGAATGCATGGTATTGGAAACATAAAAGACAATCACTACGAAGTATACACCGCCAAATGAATGCTCAGAGTTGTTGTAGCACTATAGCATAATATTCGTCCTTGTTTCAAGCCAGGCACTTAGTTTTTCTACCACCACAATGATACGGCTTATAGTTCAAATGTCTGTATCTGAATATTTATCAAAGCTTAAGGTGTCGGAGCATTCACCCTACAGCCCAGACCGCACTTCATGAGACTTTTCACTGCTTGCCATGTGAAGAAAGGCTGAAAGGGAGAATGTTTTCCAACGATAAGCTGCTGTGCCATCGTCGACTATAATCACAGAAATATATTAAAAGTTTCTGCGCTGAAGCAGGACTCGAACCTCTATCTGCTGTACAGTTTAGAGTCCATTAATACGCCATAAATCACATTATGGAAACAAACTAATCTTCATACGGATTCTTCATCATCAAGAGCTTTCTTAAGCACATTTTTGTAAATGATTTCGACGTAAATTTGTTTGAACGCATTAAATATATGATAATATAAACGGATATATTGCTATACATCACAAAGCCTAAAGGAACATAATTAAATAAATATGTAAACGAATATAAATTTATTAATACTTTATGGTAAAAAGCGTCTTATTTTGATGTGATCTGGTCTCCCCAATTTTAAAAACAAATTTTATAAGTCATAATTTAATCTTAATTTGCGATAACTTTTTCTATTTCGATTAATTTCGTTCGTTCATTTTAAGCGAGATATTAAATTTCGGCAATTTATATTTCGACCGGGCAAAAATAAACAACAGATCTACTTACTCCTTCTGCCCGGGCATTAAATATTCTTCTTCATTTAAATTAGGTACGTCCGCAAACGATGACAGCACCATCCATATCCTGAGACGTACAGTCAGACCAATACATCCATCTGACATTGTTATTTGAATATAATCCATAGTAATTGCCTCATCACTTTGCCATTAAACTTGGAAAATTAACGGGGAGAATTCGGTCTGCGCGACCCATTTACAGCAGGGCGCGAAGCAAATATTTGTAACCTCTCTGAATTCATTATTATTACATTACAAACATTTAACACAAGTCTTGTAAATTTGTTTTTGTAACTTCAATTGGACGCACATGTTCAAATAAAATTCACAGAATTTCTAAAGGCGTATTTTCACGAGTAAATATCAGATTTTATTTACAGATTTAGAATAATATGTTGTGGAATAAATCAGGGCTTTTTAATTCTTAACTGTTTCAATCAAATAAACAATACGATTTATTATCTGCAATGCTTGCCTACAGTGGTCTTTTACCGGGTGTACAATTTCTGCCTCATTATATAGCTAACTTTCCTAGTATTAAAGATACATGATCGATTAAATTAGCAGAGTTGCTCGGAAACACAGACTTGTCATTCACTTCTAGATATTTTTTCAAAAATTGAAAATTGTCGAAATTTTCAGTCTTACATATCTTCGTAACCACTGAAGATAGAAAAATACTAAAAACGGGATCTGGAAGATAGTTTTATGTAAAATTTAATAACCACAACTAAGAATTCATGGCACACTTGGTTTTCAACATGTAACACAGACTTCTATTTTTTTAATAGTAATTATAGTAAAATGCTTTTTTTTCTCATTTCAAAGAGTTGGTACGGTTATTCTTTTTATATTTTTTATTATAGCGGAAACGATTCACTTACTGTTAGGAATTGAGGAAATAATGGGGAAGCAGACATTGAAAAACTATTTTGATGCTAAAAAAATTAACAATAAACAAGAGATAAACGACTACGAACAATAAGAAACTGTAAAATTTAAAGTAAATACTTTGCACTAGAAATAAACAATGAATAAGCAGACAATAGTTAAAGTTAATTCAGTAAATGTTTAAAACGACGATGATTATTCTGCACGCATACTTCATCATTTCGGAATTAACTTTTCGCAGTCTGATGACGGATGCTTCTTATAGCTATTGTAATATTCATTTTTAGCTTCTCAGCGTTGTTGGGTTTATTTTTACATACTTTGTTCTTTACTCTGTAAGAAAAAAAATCTCGTGGTGTAATATTTAGTGACCATACCGGCCAGGGGATGGTACGTGCATTACGTGCAGTTAGAAAAACGTTCTGTAAGATACCCAGAAATATTTAGAAAGTATCTGAAATCTTATATTAAATTTACTAGTAATTCATCTAGCATATTTTCTAGCTCACTACGCAGAGAGTGTAATTTTCTGATACAAACTTATGGGTAACAGAAAAAGTTGTCGAACGGATATTCCAAAAAGAAGTCACTATACTATGGCACCATTTTAACTCGGCTGTATGCTTCATGGGACTACTTTGTTTCTTAATCACGAGGATCCCAACACTGATAAAGTGGATGATGTGTCTAACTTGGAGTGGTATGTGTTTAATTGTCTAGCTTAGATTTTTTATGGTTTTCTTTTTGTATTTAGTTTGTTTCACTTGTGGATGTTTTTCTTCGCTATATTAAATTTGTATTAGAAATAAAAAATGTTTTTCATTCTTTTACTGATTGTAAACTTTATACACCCATAAAAACTAAGAACTAAATGAATGATAAATTCAAGAAAAAAATCTAATACCAAAAAGCAAAATTTTAGTTGGCAAATAATTGAAGTTTTCCAATTACGTAAAATTTTTATTAGCTATTAGAAGCATTATACGATCTATTATTTCATGTTCTGTATTAAATCATCAATTAAATTCACAGCATCCACGAGATGCATATCTTGGACTTCCTTTTTATAACAAAGTGTTAAATTACATCTAACAGAATGCTTTCTTTAATTTTATAATAGATGAATATTTAGCAAGCTTCGACAGGATTTTTTAATTATTCGGTTACATGTTAGCTCAAAACAAATCAGCCTGGAATCTAATGAGCAGCAGCCCCATCTAATAGTGATTGATTGTAGTAGTAGGGGTTATGTTTCTTTGTAAAATCGCACTCGAAGCGGTGCTCTTATAAATACCATTCTTTATGGAACTAATCAAATTATTTACCTCTTCATAGTTAATAGGGAATCTTTTGCTACCCTTCTAAGTGTAGAAGATTTGCATACAAAAATTTTTAGATTTCCTGTCATACCAGAGGCAGCATTATAGAATATCTATAAAATATTTTCTCTAAGAATATAATTACAAAGAAATATATTAAAATATAGTTTAAAAATCGTGTCGACCAAATACGTCTTGTCTGGAATTTTTTATTTAAAAGATTAGTTAGGGATGTGATGACCACTGCTTGCGGTAGTTCAATTTACTTCAAAAACACTTGATTTCGTCTTACTAATTCCAAATTTCGACAATCGATTTTTTCACATATTAAATTCACATACTTTTTCTTAACGTATCTTCATTCGATCCTGAGCTGTTAAAACATTTTTTCGAAAATTATTAAAATCAGAATTTTCAGTTTTGAAAGAAAAATATGCTAATATCATTAAGTTCGTCGTTCAGCATTAAAGCTAATAAGCTATTAATAGCTAGTCGTTTTATTTTTAATTTTTCACGTGTTATTTTGAAGTATTGAGTTGTTCAAAAAAATTTTTTTTTCATGAAAACAAACGAGTCTTTTATAGATAAAGTATTTTATTCGATTATTATTATATATTATATTAATAGCATGGTTCTGCACTAATAAAACTTCTGATCTTTGCTTGCAAAGAAAATGGACCAAACGTCTTCTGAAGTCCATTGGAATTAAACATTTTTCCATGTAAAGAATTCTATAACGACAGAATGGCGAATACAGTGTCTGCAGCAGCACATTTCATCGAAATGCTAAACGGCTATCTTCATACGAAGATAGCCGTTTATATTTCGGCAACAGCAAAGAAAAGAAAAAAAAATTTTTATTATCGAAAATAGTTTCACTGCTTTTCAAAATATTCTCCTTGAAAATCAATGCACTTTTGCATTCATTTAAACCAATCCGAAAGGCATTACTGACACTGTGAAGACGGTATCTCCAAAATATCAACTTCCTCTTCTGGCGTAGAAAACCGTTGACCACGAAGTTTATTCTTCACATGTGGGGACAAAAAAAATCACAGGATGCTAGATCAGGGTTGTACGGCGAATGGCTTATCAATTCAATGTTTTGCCAGGTCAAATACTCAATTGTTTGAACCGACTTGTGAGAACTCGCATTCTCATGTTGGAGAATGATCTGTGGTTTTCGGTTTGTTTTCCTTATTTCTTCAAAAAAAACTTTTGGCAAACAAATAATTGTGTACCATTCGGAATTGACCGTTCTACAATTCTCTAAAGGCACGGTTGCAACCTAACCGGTTTTTCCGAAAAAACAGGCGACCATTTGTTTTGATGTGCTTCGAGCGCGAATAACTTTTGTTGGTTTTGACTCATCTTCAAATACCCACACAGTCCACAGCTGTTTATTATCGGGCTCATACGTATAGATCCAAGATTTATCACCTATGACGACTTTATAAATGTTCTCTGAAGCACCGCCAATGTATTTTTTGTGCATTCCTTGACACCAATCGACGCGAGTCCTTTTTTGTGCGGTTGTTAAATTATGTGGTACCCAACGTGAACATAGCTTCTTACCTACCTAGAGATCCTCGATCTCACGGTATGTCACATGATAGCCTTGCATTATCAATTCAGACACTGCATTAATGTTTTCCGACACAACGACATTTGTGGGACGACATTCACGAAATTCATCGTCCAAAAAACGCCCTCCAAGTTCGAATTCACCATACCAACGATATACTTTTTTTTCGATGGTGTTTCATCACCATGTAAAGAATTCAGCTCGTCGATACATTCTTGTTGATGTAATCCACGGCGAAAGTTATGAAAAATAATTACACGAAAATGTTCGCGAGTTAATTCCATTTTTTCTCTGACATAAAATTTTCAAGTTACTATCAACAATAGAAATAGTGACGGGATAATAGAACTGTCAAGGTGAGTATATTGTCAAAAAAGACAAACTTCACGATGCAATCATCAGATCGGAGGCAACACTAAGAGTGTTATCAGTTTCCGAAATATAAACGGCTACCCTCGTAATAGTAGATGATATATGGATATATCACTACACATCAAAGGCAAATCAGCACTCTAAACATTAAGTAAAACTGACCTAAAGAAAAAGAAAGTGGTTATATCTGCAAGAAAAGTTGCGACTGCGGATTCTTGAAAATCTCGAACCGATGAGGCAGGGACTAGCTGGAACAAAGCAAGGCTGTCATCATGGAATATTACTCTTTGTTACTGGATCAATCGAAAGCTGAAGAAGAAAATATTCTTTCGCGACAATGACGCATCTGCACTCAAATCTCGTGTTGTTGCTGCAAATGTCCGCGACTTGTACCTTCGATATTTGCTTGATCCCTCTCCCCAAACCTAAGGAAAAAGTTACAGTTGATGCAACGACGATTTTGCAAAGTAAAACAAATCATATTATATTCAAGGTATTAAAAAATAAGAAAGTCGTTTATCTATAATAAATTTATTGGATTGCTAAGTGATGTTGACAAATAAAAAAAATTCTCAAAAATCCTATGTATGCTTTGAAATAATTATTTTATTACTGCCTCATATAATAAAATCATTTTAGTAAAGGCTGTTTTCTCGTATTGACATGTTTAAATGGGCAGCAGTTGATTATCAGACTTTCGTTTTTGCCTCCAATCTTAAAATAGAAATACAGAAGAAGAATTGCGTTAATCTAATGTACGTATAGATAAAAACTGAAATTGAATCGTTTTCGAAATCTGTACAATAACAACTATTTGAAATCAGCGAATTACGTTTCACTACCTTTCTTTATTGATACGATTCATTTTAATTTATGTAAATAGCACATATATCATACCATGCCAATATAACAAATAAATATCTTACATATATATTTTTTTTATTTATCTCGTATAAATCAAACTTTATCGGCTTGTTTCGCAAGATTTGTAGCATGACCATCACGCGATCATTCCATCTCTGTGAACGAATTATAGTTTGATATTAAATATTTTGTAAAGCAAATATAAAAAAGTACTTACCGATAAACAAGGTTTGTTTATTTGCATTACTACTACTAAGAAACGCATAGTTTTCTTATTATATTTGCATAAGACGAATACGCTTTTATTAGATACGATGATATATTGAAAAACAAATAAATAATATTATTAAATGGAATAAATTAAAAACAATAGATAATATGAGGAACATATGTATGTATGTAACTTACACTAGAAGTAGATCGCTTGTCAAAGACTTACGAGTCTTTGACAAGCGTGGTTACGATACAATTTACGAAAGCGCTAGATTTCTGATGTAAAAGCTCGATAAAAAAGTTTCTTCATATTAAATCGGAGTAAAGAGGTCACGACATCTGTTTAATAGAATTCGAAAGACGAAGAGCCGATCAGGTAAAATAATGGTATATTAACTCAAGAAAGTTAACATATTTATATTCTTCGATACTATAATTCATATTTTAAGATACACAACAAACTAACGCGAATTTTTACATTAGAACTGATTACATATTCTCTTTTTATGTCGTTTAAATGTTCATACTTGATAAACATGGAAATAATTAAGTATTTTATAGTATATATGTATATAATAATATTTACATATTTATTCAGAAGGATAGTATACAATATATTAGGTGAAACTCATACATTATAAATAAAAAACCGACCACTAAAGCTTAGGTCATAGGAACTTTTAGTGATTACATCAAAATCAAATTAAACTAACTAAAATTTTTATCCTTCTGATAGGATGGAGAATATCCACTTCACGTCACAGACTATCATGCTTTGCTTGAGAAACATGCTTTTCAAGCACTATCCTGGTTTACACTTAATATAATCAAAAATATTATTGATTCTCGGTCACTACTTTCATATATTTACTTTCTTGTGTCCTCCTGCGGAACCCGGTCTAGGAATATACGCATACCGAGAGGATGACAAGTACTTCCAATAGTTCACATGGTCAGAAATTTTAAAAAATATTTTGGAAATCTTCAGTAATTATAATGCGAAGTGCAGAAGTTATTGTTTCTTTTTATTATTGCTTCGGTTTTTTCACATTTAAAATTAATTTTTTCTTAGTATATTATATTTATTTATTTTTTTATTACGCGTATTTTATACACATTGCATTGTCCTGCTAGTGAATGACGTTTATTGGACAATAAGAGTTATTATTATTATTTAGATATTATTTTGGCTTGAGGATTGCCTAGTGGATCATAAGATCGGCTATTACCAATATTCTTTTAAGTACAATACCAAATTTTTTAATCAGATTATTGAAATAAATTTTATGGTGGAAGATCTTAGCTTTCTCTAAAATATTGTTTGGAATAACTTTATTTGGTAATGCTTTATTACAGTTATTGCAAAATTACTTAAAGAAATATAATTTTATTGCCAATAGGTATTATTGATTAACTTTTATTCCGGGCTTCACTGTTTGACTGCTATAATAATCAATCTTACACTATTCATACAATATTCTTCAGTACTTGCTAACTTTTCGCAAGTTTTCAATCATATTATAAGTCTATCGCAGTGGTTTTTCTAATGATGGACAAAGAAAGAAAATATATATAATAATAAGAAAGGAGCACTTGGGCAATATACGAAAAAAGAAAGGAAATTGGTGAAATTACAAAAGATATGCTCGGGAATGGACATAGAGCAGTTTTTGAAGACACTAATAGTAGCTATGAATAAGAATTAACATCGCAGAACTAATGTAACTACTAGGGAAGCTGTCGACATAAAAAAATTTTTACCGTCAGGACGGTTGAAAGCTCTACAAGCTTAGAAAAATCTGAAAGATTTGATGGCGGTCTGCCATGGAATAAGCATGAAGATTATCCATTACGTCTGAACACAATGGTAAGTGCAAGTAATAATTCTGAAGAGTAATCATTGGCATTATGATTTAAAAATAATATCGTTATGTTCTCTTCAACTTTGATAGAATGCAATCTGAATAGCCAATTTTCGATTTCTTATTCACACATGCCCTGCGCTGTATTTTAAATGATGGGTTGAATGTCTGCTTAAAGTAATTTCTGACTTGATGCGGACATTCAACCCATCATTTAAAATACAGCACCTTGTTCGTGGCTTATTTTTGTACCATTGATGTAGAATACTGCTGTTGCAATAACACTAACTAATTGTTTGACGTGCTATGTAACAAGTCTGTCTTATTTATAAAAACACGTAGTTTACGTCAATATTTATCACCTCAAACTAAAAACAATCTATTACCATCTCAATATACCTCTCAGTATTAGCAGTAACACAATATTTGTCATAATTTTAAAAAAACTTAAGACAGATAATGCCTTGAGGCATTAAATTGACCCAAATTTGAGAATCACTTTAGGATTTTCGTCAACTCAAATCTTAGAGTTATTTTTTTACGAATCCATTTAAGAACAAATGCACTTTAGCAGAAAAGATCGTTTTCCCCAAAATGTGGGCCAGTTTTTAACTGCTTTGAAGTCCAAATGACGAAAGATAGACGCAAATTATGATAAGTAGGTCTCAGTTCTTGAGTTAAATTAACTTTATAAGAAAATCAACATGCATAATTCTTCACGTAGCTGTCTTAAAAAGATCGAATTGTTAAGAACGATGGAATTCATCTCTTACACTCTAGCACACAGAAGCGATGTTGTCTTCGGACAAAGAGACCAAACTTGTGTAAATGATAACCGTTTGATTGGACGATCATGTTGTCTATAAATTTCTGGCAACGCTCGAAATAGCTAGCAACCCGAAAACATATTTTGATAGTAATCATGAATAATTACTACGCATTGTTGAATCGTATATCTTTCGGTGTTAAATTTCCTGAGTATTAAACGCAGCTGTCAAGGTTTGATATTTACATTGCAAATAGTGTAGCAAATGTTATATTTGAAAGATGTGACATACTTATTGGAAAAAAGAAGTCCAAAGAAACAAAATGTAAACAGCGATACATTGATTATAATTATTAGGGTGACATTTGTGGAAGGTTTTACTAGAAGTGAAATCAGCCATAAAAGCCTATAAAACCAAGCATTTTAGTACTTAGTATTTTAGTTATTTTATTTATTAATTTAATTTTTGTTTTTTAATTTAAGTAAGTGAGTTAAGATTAATAACTCTTCTTTCGATTGTCTAAGATCCCATGTCTTCCGTGGGTATTGTAATTACTATTTATTACTTACTGTTCAGAATCATAAAATGAGCGTTTCGTTTATTAGCATATGCGGGAATAGGTTGTAGAAGATAAAAAGTATATTATAAGTATGTATATATATATATATATATATATATAGCATAGAATACAAAATCTTCGTCAACAACTACAAAATATCGGACACCAACACTTAAAACCCAAATTAAGTTTAATCACGCTTTTGATTTTTAACAAATCTAAAATATTCAAAAACGCAAAAATTGCTAATACGAGGGGCATTTTTAAAATGAGCAAAATAACAAACGAAAAGCGAAAACCTTATTAATGATAGAAACGAAATCTAGTTCTTTGATTTCGTTTCTACCTTTAACAAAATTTTCGCTCTTTGTTATTACAAAAATAATATAATAATGCTTGACAGACAGCAGTTGAGAAATTTAAATACTTTCTATCGCCTTAGTACACAAAATAACACCAAAATATACATTTTATCTTTAAATTTAAATAAAACAAAGTGTGTATGAGATATTATCGTAAGTTTTTACATATTTGTTCGAAAGCCCTATCTACGCCATGTATGGAATATGACATCGTGCAAATGTCCGCCGCGATTTCGCTGGGTGGCACGTATCTGAAATGTCCAATTTTCCATGACTCTGGCGCATAAATCAGGCTGTATTTGGCGGATGGCATGTGTTACGTTGGCTTTGTGGGCCTTTGTGGTTTGCGGCTTATTCGCATAGACCTGCGACTTAAGCAAACTCCACAAGAACGGGGTCAAATCGCACGATCGCGTTGGCCAGTTCACGTCACCTCCACGTGAGATGACCATACTCTCAAATCGTTTGTGCAGAATGTCCAATGTGGCATAAGCTATGTGGCACGTAGCGCCGTCCTGTTGAAACCACATGTCGTTGGTGTCCATATCATCCAATTCAGGTCAAAAGAAGTTGGTAATCATTGACCTATAACGCTCGCTGTTGATGGTGATGGCCTGACTTACGCCATTCTCAAAGAAATACGGACCGATGAGGCCACCAGCCCAAAATCCACACCAAGCAGTGACTTTTTTGGTATGCATTAGACGCTCTTGGATCTCATGTGGATTGGCATGTTTCCAAATTCGACAATTTTTTTTGTTGACGTACCTATTCATCCAGAAATGGGCCTCATCATTGAAGATGATTTTTTTATGAACATTGTGGTCAGTTTAAAACTGTTCCAGGGCCTCTTTTGGACCAGTTGAATTTTGTACGGGTGTAGCCCCAAGTCACGACGCCAAATTCGCCAAGTTGTCGGCTGCAAAAGACCGAGTTCTTGTGAGCGACGCGAAACTGCCTCGGATTCTCCTGCTCACTCTTACGGACAGCGACGATGTTTTCGGCAGATCTTGTGTTTCGTCGTCGTACGAGTCTTAGTTCATTATTTATTGAACCAGTGGACTCAAATTTAACCACTACACTGATTATAGTCCTCTCGGTAGGACGATTATGGCGACCGTAGAATGCGTGAAGCGAGCGGAACGTTGCCCTAACAGAACACCCTTTTTGATCAAACAATTTTATCATTTGCACATGTTGTTGAACACTATATCCGTCCATGGTGATTTGGCAAAACAGACTGAATAAATGACAGTCAATTCGACAGATGTAGCTTAAACAATATGGCCGCTATCAACTGTCAAAATTCGTCCCTATTGGAAGACACCTTATAAACGAAAAGTAATAGATTAACAAAAATAAATAAATAATAATTTCATATTCCATATTGACATATTCAAACGACTTGTCTATATTTTTAACTAATAATAAAATTAAATATTTATAGGCGACAAATTCTGCATAATTAATGTCATTGGAATTACAATTTTCTACAAGTTATTATCATGAATAAATCTTGGAGATGAACACAACAGTATTGGATTAAGTTGATGTTTTGTAGATGTGCATAAACTGAAGAAGACAATTGTTTATTATTTTCTTCTTCGAAACATCTAATTATAATTTGTTTTAGTTATGTAATAATAACACAAATTATCACTATTTTACTATCTACATATATTTAGAGAATTAGGTTTTGGCTTTTCGATTCTATTATATTTAATTATTTTAATATATTTAATATGTTTAATACTTCTCTGGTCTATTATACCATAAAATTCAAAATTAAATTTATGTGTTAAATTAGGGGTTTTCATTTGAGAACATTAACAAATTCAACACATATATGTATGGGTAATTTTTAAATGTAAATAAATGACCAAGTAATGGAAAACATACATAGCAACTATTACTTCAGAAAACGAAAGAAATAAATTAAACAAATTCAAAAAACTCTCTAATTTGTTAAAAATCAAAGTACATTTTTCAAAAAAGGAAATTACAATGTTAATAGGTTAAATTTTTGTTTTAAAGAAGAACTAAATTTCTGTTACAAACATTTGGAATTAATTAGTGTTAGCTTATAAATAAAAATTAAAATATGAAAAATGCATAAAAAATAAAGCCTCAACGTTAACTAACTGCATGTCTAGTACATATGGTATATCACATATACCATAAAAGCTATATCCAGATTGCTATTGTTGCCGTTTTTCATTTTTCCCGCCGATGTCTCCATAATTCATAATCAGTATCATCTACATTCTATTATGTAAGTTTGTTCTTTAAATTCGTTTAGCCATTATTCGTATGTGTTATGTGTGTATGTGTGTGTGTGTGTATGTCTATGTGTGTATGTATGCCAGTGCAGTAATTGAAGCAAGCCAGACTATTGCCGTAATGCGGCTGGCTATACAATAGGACGACATGAAGATTGATATTTTCTTGGTCCGCTGTACACAAACAGCTGGCAAAAGTTTATTCTCCAAACGCAGCTGTTGGATTCGTTCTTATACCTGGCTCAGCCATATAATATGGCATATGTTATATACCGGCAAAAGTGGTTGTCAGTTATAGTACACATATATTTTATTTAAGTTTTACTTTTTCTCTAGCTTAACGATTGTTATATTTTTAAAATATTTTTTTATTTTTCCCCTTTTTTTAAATAAGATTTTACATCATCATTTGTTCCTCGTATTTTAAATGTTCTTGCTTAATTTCAATTTTATTAATTTTATACCAACGGAAATTACATACTTGAACGGTTTTTTTTCTGTAGACCTTTTAATGCTAGTTTGATAAAAGTATAGAAAGTTCATTATTTAATTAACAATGACTATAAGTATCGCTTACTCAAAGTTACTACACTAAATGCATATTATTCATTAAAGATATACACAAAGTTTTTAGAATTGTATTTCTATATCTATATATATATATATATATATATATGTATGTATATACCTACATATACTTTTTCAATTACTGTATATTATTACCTAAAAAATATTTCTCAACTCTACTAATTATAAAGGTACATACCCGAATTGAAATTAATTTAATTCTTTATAATTTGACTAAAGTAAATTTCAACTTTTATAACTTCTTTTTATATTCGAATGGCTTTATTTAAAAAATACTAAACTGACTTTACTTTCACCATTCTTTTCATAAAATTTTATTTTAATTAGGGAACACATAAATACATACAGTAAATTAAAATTTGAAATAATTTATGGAATTTTAATTACTTAAACATTGATATTCTCAAAAAAATTCTCTTTGGAATCTGTAATTATTATACCTACTGAATCTTTTAAGCTAATTTAGTTCTTAAAAATACAATGAATTATTTTTTTAAATTTATTTTCTCTTTATAATAGCAATAAAACGATAAATTTATTAATTTTTTTTAATAGTTTATTTATATCGTCATATGATTATGTAAAAAGAGTTGCTTAAATTTCTAACAGTTAATAATAATAATAATAATACCCTTTAAAACTAATCAGAAATTTTATAAAATAACAAGTATACGAAAGAAAAACAATCGAATTCCACCACGAAAACATGAAATTATTATAAATTTATTTTTCTAGTTTAACGTGACTTTGCTTAAAGAAAACAATGATTTAACTTTTATAGCAGCATTCTGTATGTAATCAAAGATTATTTGCGTTAATAATTCCTCAAATTTTCGTAATTCCTAATGTATCCCAAAAATCTTGTTAAACTTATTTGTAATTTAATGTTTTAATAGATTGCCTTAACAGATTATATTGATTATGTAACTATAATACAAATGAATGTTCTGAAGTAGTGATATCTTAGCCTAGTATTAAATTTATTAATCTCTCTCGTCCGTCCACACTTATAAATGGGATAATTTATAATAATATTGATCTACCTATGAATAAATTTGATTTAAATATTCCATTTTAAGAAATCGAGATCAGAGCGCCATGAAGAAATGCAAAAAACGAAATATTTATGAATTATTAATATTTCTTAGAATGGTAAACCTGGATTTAAATTAAACCTCTCTTCTTATTATTAATACAAAAATTTGCCAGTTATTATTAGTATCGATACAATAACTAATCTCGAGAATGCTTAATTGTAGAAGAATCTATAAAATATTCTTAATTTTGAAAGCTCATTTTGAGAAATCTAATCATAATGGAACACCATTCAAGAAACCACCTTAATATTGACTTTCTGGCTGACCGTTCAGTTGAATCGTGACAGTAGAAGAATCTGCAAATATCTTCAATTTCAAAAATCAAATCGGCAGATCTAATGATGATGGAGCACCATTCTCACAACGACTTACTATCTTCTTCTCTGACTAACAAGTTGCATATTTTTGCAGCAACATATCACCCCTTTCCACATATTAACCTTATTGATCAAGTCAATCAACCACAGGCTCCATCAAATTCAACTGCAACATATCACACCAGATATATATTCTATTTCTGAATATACATATAGCATAGTATATAGTTCTAGTTTATCTACATCTATGATACTATTTCTTACTCCACACGAACTAATTTTGGTTTAGGCTTACACCATATAAAAGGTTGCAGTTTACTAGTTGAAACGCGCCAGCTTAACAAAGCGTTTATAATAGAATTTTTCAGATAAATTCTATTTTTTATATCTTCTGGTATATACCTATATATCGTCTTCAAAAATTCTAACATTTTCAAAAAATTGCAGTTATATAATGATCGGAATAGTTTATTGTTACACTTTATTAATATGTATTGTTCTTTATTAGGGTTACGTTTTATTTAGAAAATGATTTAATTGTTTAAACAGTATTGCTGTAAAAGCTATTTTATTATTTAAAATAGTCGTGTAAAACTGTAATAATATTTAGATATATATATATATATATATATATATATATATATATATATATATATATATTATCATAAGTGTTAAAATTAAAAAAAGAAAAAGAGTATACTTGAAGGCGTACAAAATTGAGTAAATAAAGAAAAAGTATATTCGTTTTGAGAGGAAATTTTTTAATTTGCTAGCAAATCTTAAAGAAGCAGTAATTAGAGCAAAATATTAAAAGAAAGTCTAGAAGAAAATTGTTTAATTAATGAAAGAGACTGTGAAACTCTGTGGAATATGATAAATTCATCATAGTACAATGTTGACCAAGTTCGAACAATAATAATATTATTATTAATAATATTATCATACCCAACTACATTTCATAACATCTGGTATCCCACTAATTATGAAAAAATAGCCATAGAGCCATACACTACATAAAGGTTAGTATATTAACAAATTAGTTTCCGGCATTGGCAACACAAATGCTCTATCTCTTGTATAGATCAACGGTTTGGTTTCATAAAAATATGATTATGATTTAAAGGCTCTGAGTTTTTTTTTATATACTGTTGTTTGATTTTTGTTACCACATATAGTGACACTTTTATTTAATTCCAAAATAAGTGTCACACCGTGATTTTGAGTACTGACCTCAACTTTCAATCCCAATTGCAACTGTTTTGATGCCACGGAATTCATATTGGCCTTATTCAGTGTTATTACGAATGCAACTGACAATATGCCAACGCATTAAGAAGCTATCGTACAATACAAATACATAAATTGAGAAATCAGTAAGATCATTTCATAAAATGAAAAAATTTGAGGAAGCTGCTAGAGTTGAAAGAAGCTGATAAAAAGCGATCGGGTAGACCAAAGTTAATAGGAAACGAAAACAATGTAGCTCTAGTTTTACAAAAAATTCAAAACGTTGGTGGTAAAGACAATAATATAAAGACAGTACTACACACGTTTGCCGATCGTGTAATTAGTATGCATCTTCCAAACACTTGACTTTCGAGATCATCAAATATGAATTGGTCATGGAGTTATCTCAGAGAATAAATATTTCCAAATAGACCTACTCGTGAGATGCTCCAGTTCCTTACAAGTAGTAGGGATATTGGGAAATACTGAAAACTTATTTCCAAAATAGGCGCTGTGGAAACAGCAACTAATTGGAAGGTTTGCTCTTTTCACTAATGCTTTCAAAATATTGAACGGTGTTTATTTTATAGCAATTTTAAAGAGAATGATTATCTGCATTCTAGGGACTTACTTATTTTAGCGATTACATTGACTATAGTTTAATTGTAAGTTTATAAGTAATAGTTCGAAATATTTTTAAATGTTCTATTTAATATCAACACAATTAAACTTTAAAACAAGAGCCTCAGAAAGATGAATATAATTAAAGTATTAATTAAATTGCGTCACATATTAAACTAAATTATTTATTATCGCTCCCCGTTAGGACTTTCTTAACCGAAATTATGTTTTTCGTTCTCCCCTCTGTACATCATGAGAATGTTTACATATATTAAACTGAGATCAGTATGAGCGAGAACTTATCTCTAACCGAAATGTACATTATGTATTAAAACGCATCAAAAACCGACTAGACAAACAAAACCTGTTCTTATCTAGTCGCCTTTGAAGCAGATTTCTATGAGAACTGGATCCGGTGACTGACGAAAAAACAATTGATTTTTCCATACGGGCGACTCGATGATTAGGGATGCTGGGAAAATTCTGAACAAGTTTAACCAACTCTTTAAAATAACGAAACAAGTGAGGAAATGTACAGTTAGAACGTGCATAAAAGAAAGTGCTGTGAAGATGGTAGGTTTACGCATGATACTTTATTTCATATATGTATGTATATACATACATATTAGACACGAATGTTACCATATATGTTCAGTGAACTTTTAGTAGTAACTTTGTTCAATAAATATACGTGCATTTTTTTCCTTTCTTCAACGATAAAAGTATAGCTATATAAGGATCAAAGGAGATAACAAGATTTGTATCCTCTAGTATTATAAATGAGAGAAAAGGGATGTATGTATGTACTGATAAAAACATTAGGACTGGAACTTTGTGATGTTCTTTATGTAAGGAACGAACATAAAGTTTATATATTCAGTTTACTGATTTATTTTATAAAAAGAGAGATTTAAAATATATTTTGTTGTTGTAATAGTAAAGTATTATTTGTCGGTATAGTAAATAGATATTTAAAATTCCTCTCCCCCCATCTTATAATGATATCACCAATCTCCTCCTTTCAATTAGTTAGTGTTTGCAAAACAACGTCGTCTGAGGTGCTTTTGTAAATTTCTAAAAAAAAAATAAGTAGAATGGGGCCAAATCCGGACTATATGATGATTGGACTAGAATAAAGAAATATTGTAACGTAAACCTGGGCATTATCCATTAATACCCGGACGTAATTTTGTTAACGAATTACCTGTAACTGAAGTTTTTGTAGACCTTTTCATCATCATTCATCTTCAATGAAGCCACCACCTAACCTAAACTATTTTGACGAATATTCACATCAAATTATTACGGAACCTCGTCTCCATACACAACAATGATTCGTTCGTGCATGGTTCTAGTAGAATTCTATTCCTCTGTCAAGAATTCTATGACACCGTGATGCTCCAATTTTCCAAAACGAATTTTTTTCATGCGAAATATGTTATAAAGCATAAAAAAATGAACGACTTAAAGTCAACTTACGTGCCATAAATTATATTATGGAAACAGATATTAAATGATAACGCACGGTCGCTTTTAAATTGCATATAATTATGCGCTTTTCCATTTTTCGATAAAGCAATTTATAGTACGTTAGTAAACTCGAATATCACTACCCTCCGAAGTCGAAGGGTTGAGGTACATGTCAGGTAAATATGAAATCGTAAGCTGGAGTCCCACCAGAGAGTAGGAAATTTTTTGAATTTTCTTTTAAAAGCGGTAAAAATTAGAATTTTTCAGTTTCAGTGTGTAAAAGCGCATAATTATATGCAACTTAAAGTCAAATTTGACATTTGAGAAAAATATGACTTCTGAACGTCGCTCGGCAACGCAAAATTAATCATAATTTGGCTCGTAAACTTCGGCGGTCGTTGTCTATATTTTCTTCATCTTGGCTTCCGTGTTGAAACCGCGTCTTAAAGCTAGTATCAGCCCTGAAAATATCCCATACAAGTGGTTACGAATCTTGGGTACTAGTATGACGAAGACGCGAATCCAGCACAGAAGCCAAGATGATGAAAGTATTTGATGTTTCTGTCGTGGCTAAGTAGACATTCATAATTCCAGAGAAAATAAGAAACGATCGTCCGTTCAACAATACCATGGCAGAAATTTAAGACTTAAAACAATCTAATTTTAGGGTGATTGGTTCACTGATAGTTCCTTCGGGTTGTATGCCTTGAGATTTCACTGTCTGCTTTTCCAACACTTTTCTAAAAGCTGAAGTCTTCTAAAATCCTTAGTCTTAGTTAATATTCTTCAGATAAAATATTGGGTAAATCCAACACTTATTTGTTTATTACGTGATATTTCGTTAAGTTTATTACCCTTCATCCTATAATTTGACGCCTTAGAAGCAAACATATTTACATACATACGTAAACATGTAAAAAAGGGAAAATTAAAAAACATGTTTATAAAGTTAAAAGTAAGGTAAAGCCTCACTAGTGTCGAATTGTGCGTTTTGGCTTTCGATGGTACAGATCGTGTACGGAAATTGTTTCGCGCAGTTTTCTGCCGTTGTTTCCAAGTGGGCACTGTTTAATTTTCTGCTGATGATGACAACTTAGTTGTCGAAATAGGTATACAGAATACGAAAATTAATGTGGAAAGGGGTTATATATCTACCTTTAAAAAAAACTATTAGAACTTAATGTTATTAAAATTGTTTTATTTTTTATAACCTTTTTATTTATAGTCATAGATACAGTAGGTTGTGGAACTTCCGTAAGCGGTAGTGTACATAGTTATTTTGTATTATATTTGCCTATTCTATACTAATGCTACGTCGTTGTTTGCTCAGAACAAAAAATACATTAAATAACGTTAAACGTTATAAAAGTACGAGCGCGAAGTATAACAATTCCCTACCAGTGCCATTTATATAATATAAATAATACATAGTAAGTTTCCCGATCTCCATCACGAAATATCTTATTATAATAAACAGGAATCGGACATGAAAATAGATGAATTTGTTAAAATAAACACGAAAACTATTCTCTTCTTGTTAAAATACGATTTACATAATAGCGTTACTTATGTAATAGGCGTATTTATTTTAAAAACTCAGTATATTTACGGGCCACCGCTGGAAGAGTATAGAAAAAATTGCGTCGCACACAAGTCAGATTGATCTTAATGAAAATAAACGCCGGTTTATTTTGCGGATCAAAGGGAACTGTTTTGAATTTGTATGTGTGCGTGAGTGTGTTATTATTAAAAGATCTACTAAAATGCTAACCTGAAAATCGAAGGTCAACATTTTTAGCTTTGATTAAAAGCAGTTACTTATTCATTGAGTAATATTTAGGATTTCTATTGCTAAATTTCAAATTGAATTTGGAAAAAAGAAACATGTAGTTCACTTTCGATTGATAGATTTCATGATTTCATCGTTTAACTCTAATCTAAATTTTCCAGATCTTTAGGTTTGTATTAATCAAAAGACGTAAATAAAACCCCTGTCCACAATAGTGTTCGTATTCTGTATACGCATTTAGATAACTAAGTTGCCATCATTAGCAGATATTTAATCACAGTATCGCATCTGGATCCGCGTTTAGTTTTTGACACATTTGAATGTCTGGTACGTATTTGTTTCTCTGCGATTTTTACCGCCGATTCAAGTGCGACACTGTGATTAATTATCTGCTGCTGATGGAAACTTAGTTATCGAAAAGTGTATAAAGAATACCAACATTATTATGGAAAGGAATTTTATTTACCTTCTGTTTGATTAATTCAATCAACCACTGTCTCCATTAAAATTTATCTTTAGATTTGTACACTGATTTTCTTAATGTTATGTCTAGCCTCCGTATAATCGCTAGTTACCTTGGATAATAGACAATCCCGAATCTAAGTGATCCTCAAAGGTCACCCACATGCATAATATAGTAATCCCTCAGTGTTATCCTATTTCGTTGTCTCTGCACGAAATTTTCTCTTCAAGAGATTCGTTTTATATTATTTAATTACCTGTAATCGATTGCTTTAATTATTATAAAGCAATTTTATGTTAAAATTAGAGCAACAATTTATCCCATTGTAAAATGGATACTATAAACGTTTTTTACTTTTTAAAATCCCGCCCTATTTGTGAGAAATAATTTTAAAATTAACATATTATGAAACAAAATATTTTGCATATCGAAGACTGCTCAGTAGCTCTCTTTAAAGTCTATTTGGTAAATCATTGATAGCTTGAATTAAAAATCATTTGTTTTTTATTCTCTGATTTATGAGATTTGCGACTAAATTTTTGGGTGTGTGCAGAGTAAATCTCTGTATTCTGTGTTGAAATTACTTGTTTCTTCCATAATTTTTATGATAATAAGGTAAAGTAACTGCCCAGCAAGAAGCATTTGTAACCATAAACTCTTTGAAATGAAAACGCTCTATTAGATTAGAAAGCGATATCCTAAAATTAAAAACTATAGGATCAAATCGGTTTGATAA
Organism: Dermolepida albohirtum; assembly: GCA_031893035.1. Taxonomy (NCBI): domain Eukaryota; kingdom Metazoa; phylum Arthropoda; class Insecta; order Coleoptera; family Scarabaeidae; genus Dermolepida; species Dermolepida albohirtum. The sequence continues at coordinate 324,754 of JAVIWB010005680.1, read as the reverse complement.
TGCAGAAGCTATAGTTCCATCTTTTGAATAAAGATCAAACAATAAATATGAAGTGGAGTACAGTGAGGGAGCTTATCCTGTCAAATACAAAGCTATATTTTAATTGTACTTATAAAAGTCCTATAAACACGGTGGAAGCCTAATAGTCGAATAAAGAACAACTCTATTGTCGACGAGATCTTGAATGAGATGCGTTTTGTCTATCCAAGACTCTTTAGCCAATCTCAGAAGTCATTGCCGAATTGTTCTTTTCGCGCGATATTTTGTATAGACAATACATCAAAGCAGTGAACCAAAAACTGTATTTTCATCTTTCGAATAGAAATCAAATTATTAAGAATCTTCAAACGAAAGGAAAATATATGAGCTGATAAAAAAGGAGAGTAGAGAGTAATGATAAATTTCGAGACAAATGATATTTTCAAAGGAGGCATAATGAGAATAATAGAAGCTCAGAGACTACGATGGTATTGACATATTGATGGAAGAAATTAGACATCATTAATGAAGACAAAGGAGGAAGACCGAAAACGCGGTGGGTAAAGCAAGTGACAAAAAGAATTAAAACCTTAGATGTAAAAAGTAATTGTAAAATAGGAAAAAATGGAGAAAGATAGAGATAAAGACAATGAGACAACGGCAATAATATTCCCAACCATTATAAATTTGTTAGAGAGTCCAGGAAATTAGATACCTACTTTCCCTTAAGGAGTTTATATAGTTTTAAATATATTATATAATAGCAAAAGCAAATTAACACAGAAGAATAATGAATGTGTAAGATCTTCAATTAGAAGAAGGACGTACAATGCGTTATGGGGCTAATTCGCTGGGTGTTAATCATGCTGTAATCAGTCGTATGGTTAGAAAATTCAGAGAAACCGGATTGCATTCGAGAGGACGTGATCAAGACGAAAAACGACTCACAACAGCTAGAAAGGATCATTTTTTGCATCTGCTAACTTTCAGAAATAGGCGAATAACAAGCATAGAATTTGGTACCAGCTTGAAGTAATCAGAAATGTTAGAATTTTTGCTTTAACTGAAGGGCGAAAGTTGAGAGAAGTAAAATTGAGTAGCAGAAGGCCTGAAGTTCGACCATTACTTACTTAAGTTTGAGATTTGCTGGAAATCATGCAGATAGGACAGTTAAAGATTGAATGCGAGTTTTGTTTTAAGACGAGAATAGTGTAAGTTTTAAATCTCCAAATGGTTGCGAAAGATTATGGCGAAAAAGTAGGGAAAGATATCATAACTGCACAATCTCTCAAAGGTAGTCCTTTGATAGTGGGCAAGAATGCTCTGGAGACGTAATTGCTTTGACGTCTGCACAGAGTTAATTCGCTAAAAGCCAATAACTGCTGAATATTGCCTAGAAAACATTACTTAGGACTATTCGTACTATTTTCAGGGAACAATTTCATGTTCATGCATAATAATGTGAGGCCCCATATCGATGGATATGTTTTGAATTACGTACAAGAAATGCATATTCAAGTCATGGAATGACCATCACAAAGCTCAAATTTAAATCCAATTGAGGACTTTGGATTGCTCTCAAAAGATCAATAAGGCGCTATTTACCAGCTCCTAGCAATCTCCAGGAATTAGAACAATCCGTTCCTTTCGAGTGAGATAAAATTCCCCATGAAGAAATCCAAAATTCGATAGTGAGTTTTCCACGGCGAATACAAATAGTTATCAGAGCTAAGGGAGGTGTTATGCGTTGTTAACTTCTATTCTTTCATTCCATTTTTTGCTTATGGAATCCAAATCAGTTGATCAACTGATGCATCTATGTTCAATTGCTTTAAGTTAAATTGTTTTTTAATGATGTTAAAAAATATTTTACCTGTCAAACAATCTTGTAAAAATTGTGTAGAATTATTTGGTGATACGTTAATTTTGAGCAAGAATTTATTAATTTAATTTCAATAAAATTTATTGATAATATTTTTTAACACGTTAAATGTACTAAAGCAATGCTTTTCTTTAATTTACCATTGTCATAGCCAAATAATTTACATAGAAATTCCGCCATATCACTAAATATATTAAATCTTAATTTTTATTCTTTATTACTTTATATACTACTCTCAAAATAAACTTATATCACATCACACATACTTCTCTTATGTATTTATAATATTCTAGTGATTAGAAATTCAAACTTCGTCCAACTTTTAATTGTCGTTATTATTAATTAAAATAAGTTTAAACACAATTTGAATCCAAGACAGAAGCAATTCTATTAAAGCCGCGATAAAAATAGAAAACGATTAAATTTTCACTAAGACTGAAATTTCCGGATTCTCCGGAGCCCAACCCGGCTCGATTTCGGCCGGTCTCCAAACGGACGTTCAGAGCTTTATTTACGTATAAGGGTCAAGGTAGTATATCCACGCTAAGGGATGCCCCTAAAAACCGAAAGGCCTGCATAGTTTACTTAATCGACCGAACGAGGTGCAAATTAGTGGTATTTACCCTGATAATATGGACCGTTTTGCAAAGTGACGGCCACCGTACTTTAAGCTGCGTGGGCTTTCTACAATCTCGTGTGTGTCCGCTACTACACATATAGGAACAATGTTGTTGTTTATGAATGGAGGACAGTTTCAGTAGTAAACGAGGTAAATCTTCGGGGGATAATGGACTCGCAATTTACTACAGATATGAAAATTTCAAATCGTTCGAGTTTATATTTAGCTGTAACGACACATTTGGGAATGTATTAAGAGGATGATTTAATGGGTTAATACTTTGGTATTTCATTGTTTACGGAAATATTCCTCTCTGTTCCGCTTTTCCAGTTTTATATTAAGCATTCTACATTTCGACGTGTTTCAAGGGTTTTGACATCGTATTGCCATATATTTTTCATAGATGTTCTGTTAACCCAGTTTACTACCTTGTCACATTTTTTTTTAAAGATTTGTTCATTCAAACAATTGAATATGGCTTTCGTTCTTACTATATTTTCCTCAATCACTCCTTTATTATTCGTTTAAATTTATTAAGTTTATTAGCAATGTGGCAATATGTCGATATTTACTCTGTGTTGAAAATTAATTTGTTAATTTACTCAAGCAAAAAACTTAATGTAAGTTAAACTTTATAAATAAAATATTAGAATTCCCTTAAACGATAAAATATGTATATCTTTCTATGTTACAATGGTAAAACATTTAGCGATGGAAACTGTGTGTTTCTGAAATTCAGATTTGACGAGAAAGACAACAAAAAGGAAACCAATTATACAATAATAAAAAGTTTTCTACATGGCGACCATGTGTTAATAGCATTTACCATTAGAAAATACGCGGTTTGTTCAAAAGAAAAGTGAATTTTGAATTTTTTTGAAATGTATTTATTTATTCATCAATATCAATTTTGTCCCCTTCAAAGTAATCCCCCCTCAGATATCATGCGCTTATGCCAGCGCTCCTTCTAATCCTCGAAGCACTTCTGAAATGCGCTTTTCGGTATGGCCGTCAGCTCGTTCTTCGATTCTAACTTTATCTCATCAATTGTGGCAAAACGCTTTCCTTTCAATGGTCTCTTCAGTTTTGGGAATAGGAAAAAGTCGCAGGGAGCCAAGTCTGGCGAATAAGATGGTTAAGGCATGATTAGGGTGTTGTTTTTGGCCAAAAATCACGAACAAGCATTGATGTGTGAGCTGGTACATTATCATGATGCAGAATCCATGATTTTTTTACACAATTCCGATCGTTTGAGCCGTATTGCTTCACGCAAACGTTGCATAACTTCCTTGTAGTATTCCTTATTAAGAGTGCGACCTGTTGGCAAGAACTCATGATGCACCGCGCCATTGTAATCGAAGAAAATAATGAGCAAAACCTTCACATTTGATCGAACTTGGCGTGTATTTTCTCGGCCTTCTGTAAAGCGCTTGTACCACTTAAAAACACTTTTTTGAGACAAGTGGACTCGCCGATTGCCACAGTCAACATTTCAAGTGCCTTGGAGCACTTTATTCCATTTTTAACGCAAAATTTAATACATATTCTTTGATCCATTTTTTTCAAAAGTCAAAAATCGAAGAACACACACAAACGTGACTAAGCTTTTCAGTTGTCAACAACAAACTACTAATCCAAATTGGCTGATAATGCCAACATATGACTAACACATATGTACCAACATAACAAAAAAAAATTTCGATAATCGAATGTACACAGCGGGCGAAAATTCAAAATTTACCTTTCCTTTTGAACAAACCACGTACATCTGGAACTAAATACTACAAGACTTTGGAGCAACAAAACTTCATCTTGGCTTCTGGTCTGGATCCGCGTCTTTGTCATACTGGCACCCTCGTTTCGTCGCCACTTGTATGGGACATTTTCAGGGCCGATACTGACTTTAAGGCGCGGTTTCAACACGAAAGCCAAAATGAAGAAAATATAGACAACGATCGCTGAAATCTACGAGCCAAATTATGATTAATTAATTTTGCGTTACCGAGCGACTTTCAGTAGTAATATTTTTCTACTTATATTATATGTCAAATTTGACTTTAAGTTGCATATAATTATGCGTTTTTATACACCGAAACTGAAAAATTCCAATTTTTACCGCTTTTAGTATAGACGATGAAAAAATTTTTCAAAAAATTTCCAACTCTTCGGCGAAACTCGAATTTACGATCTCATGTTTACCTGATATGTATCTTAACCCTTCGACTTCGGAGGACGGTGATATATGAGCTTACTAAAGTAACGAAAGAGAAGGAAAAAGTACAGATAAATATAGATCGGTGTAAATCTGAAAGAAGCTAACAATACGAATTATATTTGGTGCCACGGTTGAAAATATTCGCATAAATAATAGAATAACGACAGCAACAAGGCTATTCCAAAGCAAAAGAGAAGTAAACAAAAGTACATAACTAAAAACATAAAATTTTTACCCTTATTGGATTCTTAGCCGAAGGCTAAATTCAGAGAAACGGTCATGGAGATTGGAATACTGAAACTAGAACTAGATTAACAGTAGAAGCAATCCCATAACAATAAGAAATACCATAGTGAATTCAAGAGACCTGTACATCTTGCAAAAATTGAGGAGGATAATCTAGGGAAACAGATAGTGAAAGTTGTATGAAAGAATGGGAAAAATCAATGCCTGAAACAAAAAATTAGAAGAATTATTAGAGACGAAGTGAATGACGCGTAATAAATTAAAAAATAGAGCGAAGCGAAAGTAAGAATGGAAATCTTTTTACAGAAACCAGAACACTAACACCTAACGCTACAATGAATACCGATTATATGGAACCAGAAAGATAATTTTAAATTTTCTCTAGATTCTTGTTTTCATTTTTTTTAACTTAGGTTTTCAAAATATTCTGAATGATACGTACCAAAGGCGCATTGTCTTTTTAATTGCGAACCAAGTTGTTCAGTGAGCTTCTCCATTTTATTATTATACATAAACTATTATCACAATACATCCTTAATCAAATTAACTTCTGTTTCATAAGAACAGTACGATAGCAGTAAACAAGAAACAAAATATAAAAGATGAAGTCATTATAAAGATACATTGTCTTCTTTTCAAAGCTGTATGTCATAACTTTGTGTTTTTTAATTACTAAGTATAACTTTCTATTTCAACAATGACTGCAGATATTGGAAATTTAGAATTTTTAAGAAATCGTCTTTCTAAAGCATGCTTATTTGATATCAACTGACAAAATTCATATCTGTGAAAAATATCCCAACGCTTTAATAATATTAAATTACTTTATACTCAAGTGAATACTACAATTTAAATTTCTAAATTTCCTTTCCAAATATATCAAATTCAATTATAATTATATTAATTATAGAAAAAACGCCGTTAATACATCGGATACACGCTATTAAAACGGAACCATTCGATTTTCGATTTTACTCTTTGGTGTCGTGTAAAATGGGCCTTGTTTTGCTGTGTAGGGTTTCTCCATGAGTGTGTGCACAATATCGATCTCTCCGTTTCTGGAGAAATTAAACTGTGACAACATATGGCCGTATATACAACACAGGAAGTTTGTCCTGTGCATTAACATAATAATAGAAACGTTCGTCCAACAAACACACTAAAATGTATTATGCGTACGACGTTTGTTTATGGGATATTATGCTTCTTTTTTTGCCGACAGTGGATGTGTTAAATTGCCCATTTGTGCGATATTTTATTAATCGAGTTTTATTCAATTCGTTTTGAAGCAGTACACATTTTTTTTGAACAATTCCGACTATTCAGTAGAAACCTTTCCGTCCCATTAATTATATACGTAAATGTAATTATATTTTAGGTATACGTATGCAGGAAAATACACCTGTTCTATAATTATAATACATAATATGTATAGTATTGTATTGAAAACGAAAATAGTGGAAACACATCCTCAATATAACAAAGTCGAAAATAAAACTTTTCTAAGCATTTGTTTAATATGAAATACAACGGTAATAATATCTATAGGCTAGGCATGTCATATTCTGCAGAAATCCGTTATTAACTTTATTCGAAATATGTAATTGTGGATTTTTGCAATTTTAATATTAATTGTAATAGTTTAAATTCAAACATAAACTAGAATAAAAAATAGATTAGAAATATTTCACAGTGAGATAAGAGAAATTTAGAATAATATAGAAGAATATAGACATAAAAATTGTGTTCACTGGTTTTAATGCAAAATAAGCCAAACTCAGTAAAAAACGTAATAGAACACAGCCTTGTGAACAACAAATGGCAAGAACGCAATATTGATTTTTTGATTGATTTTGTTTTAAAGTGAAGACAAAATTAGCTTAAAAATGCCAATAAACCATGCAAAACTTGATTAATTACAATAAAGCAAAGGACCTTAGTAATTATAGCAATATAGGAAAGTATGTATGTATAATGCAACAGACACTATGGTAAAACTGGATACACAAATATATAATACTAAAAACATTGGAGAGATTTACAGAGCTTCAGAAAGTGCACAAAATGCAATTTGCAGCATTAACAATCATCTGATAGAAGAATATGATAAAGGCTCTGACAAATTAATGCTAAAAAATGTCTTAAACACTATAAACGACAAACGTTCAAACCTGAAACATCGTCAATAATAATCGTTCACTTATAATCTCTCAATTGAGAATATAAAATACGAATAAACCATATAATGGTAATATGGAATGATGGAAAGTTTTGACCACAGAAATTACAAGAAAACATCAGTAATTATGAAGTAAGGTATAAAAAATTCAGTAACTAATTCAACTGCTCAACATTAAAAAGCAAAAAGAAGTATGATTGAATAAAGCACATAAATTAATAAAGGCGATTCATAACAGGTGTAGAACATAAAATAGATAAACCTGATATATCCATAAACAAAAACGGTCATGGAATAATATATTAATTATGCCCAATACATATTGCATATAATAAATGAATTATGTAATTATATCACGCGTATAATAATTTATAATAAATGAATATAATAAAAGTATAATAACTCAACGCTCGAGTGAAACTCTTAATTAACAAATCATGTTACAACACAAAGCTACTAATAACACACTACGAAGTTCGGGTACATTATGGTACATTATTCATTGACCAAGTCATGTTTGACGTCCTCATCGCAATTAAATGTAAATAAATTTCCGTTTAAAGAATTCTGTAAAATCGGAACAAGTGGTAATGAAAAGATGTCATATCCGATGAAAATGGTGGTTGCAGTATCACATTTTTTCCAAGCTGTAACAGTTTCTAGCGAGTCATCAAACTTGTTTGAGGCCTGGCGTCATAATGGTGAAAAACTACACTTTTTTTGTTAATACATTCTATTCAATTAGTGGCAGTTCACTTCCTAATTAATTATGGATTTTTCTGACATGTTAAAAGTTGAAAAAAAATAATTTCCTTGAAATCGAATCAAACAGAATCATTTTTTTATGGATATCGCCCTTCGAAGTGCTTTTAATACTTTTCTGCTTTGTGATTGTCTGCGTTCAACAAATAATCCATTTTTCATCTTTAGTTATGACCCTTCAGAAATGAATAATTTTCTTCAAGTTTCTACAGAAAACCACAGAAGATATACGACGGAGCAAATCTCTTTCTTTAAGAAGAACATGTGGAAACCAAATTTCCAGCAAACTTTGATGTATTGATATGAAATTAAATCGTTGAACATGACGACGTCGACAAATTTAATCTCGTAACAATATTCCATGTTGTTATTCGACAGTTTGATTCAATTAATACTACTATTTTGTTCTCGTCAGCTTCAATTGGTCTTCTAGAACGAAATGCATCCTTGACATCAAAATTACCAGTATATCATTTTGTAAACCAGTTTTAGTACTGGCGTTCTATGAAGACGTGAATTTGTTTAGTCCTTCTAATAGTCCATGCTCCAATTCTATTTTGATAATAGAACAATTTTTTGCTGAATTTAAAATACACATACCAAATTGCATGCCTGAAAAAGTTAAAATGATCGAGAATAATGCAGGCACAAATGGAGTGTAGAAAAAAGTGCATAACAATTAATAAGACCCTATATCAGATAAAGCAATAAGTTTAAATTGCATGAAAGTTTGCATAAATAAAAATGGAAACTTTCTTCAAAAAATTAATTTTTTTATTTTAAATATGTGTAACAAATAAATGCATAAATGCATCAAATAACTATTTAGGAAGATACTAGCAACACTGATAATAATATGAGGTATTTAAAATCACCGAATTTGTTAACTAGATTTTCATTTTTAATACATCCTTGTTACTGAACCACTTAGTTCGATTTTAATAATTATTGACGATTACACCAATTACTTTTCAACAAATAAATTCGACAAACTATACAATCTATATGGTGTTATTGTATACTTCAATACAAATATAGAGTACCCATGGTAATAAGTTTTGATCATACCTCATAATTGATACTTATATTCCCTGTTTTAACATAGCGACAAATATCACAAAGAAAGTAACACTGTCGACATAAATGTTATGTTAAATACAAGGTCTTTCATTAAGTGCTTCCTATCTTTAATTTTAAATAAAACAAAGTGTGTGTGAGATATCAACGAAATTTTTTATCCGTTTGAAGAACCTATTGATGCCATTATGTACGGAATATAACATCGTGTAAATGCCCGCAGCGGCTTCACTGTGTGGCACGCTTGCAAAATGTCCAATTTTTTATGACTCTAGCGCATAAATCAAGCTGACTTTGACCGATGGCATGGGTTATGTTGGCTTTGAGGGCCGCTGAGGTTTGTGGTTTATTCGCATAGACCTACGACTTAAGAAAACCTCACCAGAAAAAGTTTAACGCGATTAAATCGCACGATCTCCGTGGCCAGTTCACGTCACCTCCACGTGAGATGAATATGCTCTCAAATCGCTCGTGTCCAATGTGGCATGAGCTGTGTAACACGTTGCGCCGTCCTGTTGATACCACACGTCATTGGTGTCCATATCATCTAATTCAGACTGAAAGAAGTTGGTAATCATCGACCTATAGCGCTCGCCGTGGGCGATGATGGCGTGGCCAAAGTCGTTCTCAAAGAAATATGGACCGATGACGCCGCCAGCCCAAAATTCACACCAAGCAGTGACTCCTTCGAGATACCCTCTTGGATCTCATGTCAATTGATATCGTCCTAAATTCGACAATTTTTGTTGACGTACCCATTCATCCAGAAATAGGTCTCATCGCTGAAGATGATTATTTGATGAAAATTAAGGTCAGCTTCCAACTGCTCCAGAGCACATTCACTGAACATACGTCGTAATCTATGGTCGTTTACCTTCAGCTCCTGGGTCAATTGAATTTTGTACGGGAGCAGGCCCTAGTCACGTAAAATTCGCCAAGTTGTGGTCTGCGAAAAGCCGAGTTCTTGTGAGCGACGCGAAATCGACTGCCTCGGATTCTCCTGCACACTTTCACGGATAGCAGCTGTGTTTTCGATAGATATTGAGTTTCGTCGTCGCACGGTTGTTGATTCATTGTTTATTGAACCAGTGAACCAAATTTATCCACCACACTGCGAATAATCCTGTCGGTAGGACGATTATGGTGACCGTAAAATGGGCGAAGGGCACGGAACGTTGCCCGAAGAGAACACCCATTTTGATAAAATAATTTAATCATTTACACGTGTTGTTGAACGCTATATCCGTCCACGGTGATTTGGCAAAACAGACTAAATAAATGACACATTGACAATTCGACAGATGTAGCTACAACAATATGGCCGCTATCAACTGTCGTTCGGAAGTCGCTATTGGAAGACCTGTTATAAACTTAGACACAGTATGCATTAATAAACTTAATTTTATTTCTGGAAATTTTGTCTATCATCCATTCAGGAAGATACAAGAATATTATCTTACTTATTTACCTAACTAATAAAGGAATATTTCCTTTACATATTAAAGTCTTTTACAAATAAAGTTTAAAATACAAACAAGGATTAAATACATTGTAAGCTATATTTTAAAGGCTTACATTACAATACGTTTCAGAACTACTGCAAGTACGTTCGCATACAATTAGCTATCAAAGTAATAATGAAAACGTGGAATGCCACACGATCCGCGAAAAAAAAAATAATAAATAAAAATTTTTCCTACGGAAAAAAGCAAGCATTTCCCGCCGGGCTTCGGGCGATTTTTTAATTAAAATTCTAACCTCCTCATTAAATTTCATGTCTTTTCGAGCTATAAATTTCCATACAGAAATATTAAATTAATTTTTGCCATTGTTTGGTCCACGCATTTTTTTATTTTGCTCTCCTCTATTGCCATGTCGAAGGAGGACATGCATAACGCGAAAACCGAAAAAATGCGAGAACATTTCTAATTATGTCAGACCGAATATTAAATCACAATTAGTCACATGGACGGACAAGCACGAGTGCTAAAGTAAATAAAATTTATAGGGTGTGTTCCTTCGCTGTTTGAGTTTTTATTTGGTGTAAAACAAAAAACTGGAAATTGTGGTATATATATATATATATATATATATATATATATATATATATATATACATATACAGAGTAGCCGAAAAAGGAATGTTGAGGAATTCAACAATACGTATGTAATTTCAGTCATTCTATATTCTTGTTACCAATATTTCGCATCTAAATTGTATGCCTCTTCAGTGTTAAACTTATATATTAGGTCTACCGAAAAGTTCTGCCTATTATTGAAATAAAAGAACCATATAATAAATTTTTTATACCTTGAATAAATATTATTGAATAATATGATTTCAATCATTATATGGCTTCTTGGCAGCGTGATGGCAATTTGTACATCCCATTTTTTCAAAATGCCTTATCCCTGGCATCGAAAAATTGAACCAATGCTTGTGTTCTTCGCTTTTGAAATTCTTGCCCTGCAAAAAATTTTGTAAGGACAGAAACAAATGACAATCGAAAGGTGCTAAGTCCAGGGAGAATGGAGAATACGACGTAATTTCCCAACCTCGCTCTGCGAGTTTCTGAAGAGTCCCCGAAGCAGTATATGGTCTGGCATTATCATGAAGCAGTTTGATGTCCTTCCTATTAAACGTTGCCGGCCTCTTTTTATGGAGTGCTGTGTTGAAATTATCCATTTGCTGACAGTACCTCTCTGAGTTTAGCTTTTCGTTCGGTTTCAACAGCACAAAATGAATTGGTCCTCGAATGGGCCACCATATACACAACATTCTGTTACTCCGGTTCAAATTCGGTTTAGAGGTGAAGGGTCAGGTTTTTCGGATTCACAATATACCCTTTTACTTACGAAGTTTTCATAGGTAATCCACTTTTCATCTCCAGCTATCACCCGGCCCAAGAAGGGTTCGATTTTGTTCTGTGCAAGCAAAGATGTGCACATGATAACTTGATCATTCAAATTATTCTCACTTAACTCATGTAGTACCCATCTCGAATATTTCCACACCAATCCTAGTTTTCGAATATAGTTCGAAATGGTTTGTTGAACTTAATCGAGCCTTTCCGCGATCCCCAATGTTGTAAAAAAAGGATTTTGATCTAACATGATCTTGACAGTATTGTCATCGATCGAAGATGGTTGCCCAGGGCGTAGCTTATCAGAAAGGTCGAAATCACCTATTTGAAATTTTTTAAACCACCATCGCTTGTTCTATCAGAAACGGCACCATTACCAAAGACTTTCAATAAATTTCTACACGTTTCTGTAGCATTTCTTCTTTGTTGGAATTCGTACAAAATACAGTGGCGTAAATTATCTTTATCAGTAGCCACGGGTACACGATCGTGTCTCACTTAATACTAACATGAATCATCTTCATCTTAGTTCATTTGCTAGGTCAGTATAAGAGAGAGACAGAGAGACAAATATCTGGCACACCTAATATATATATACATACATATATATATATATATATATATATATATATATATATATATATATATATATATATATGTTCTCAATGTCTTGCGTTATCCATTTTCTGTGTGACCATCATCTTATTAGCTCAGTTTAATTGGTGTAAAATGTAAATCTGTTACTCAAATTTTTTAACTCTGTTTCCATTAAAAAATCTATATAAAAAGTGAAATATACAGAAGCCTATTTAGGCAGATACACATAGAACTTAACATCGCATATGAATAATAAAATAGTTACGGAATGTTCTTGACCATACTATGAGAGGGTTCTTTAAGCTTATGTGTAAACAAATGCGAAAAGTTTCATCATACTATACGAACTAAATCTATCCCTCTCATATATGTAATACATCGACAGTATTTGAAATGACGAGTATGGAACATTTGTCTATAGTACAGGTAGATTCTCCTTCAGGTTGAGTTATACTAATAAACCCATTGAAGCAAAATCCATCAATATTTTATGACAATAACTATCACTGCTCCAAAATATAATTTATTAATACAACTAATTTCAACCATTTTAAATCGGTCACATTTATTGAAATTAAAATTACAGAACATTTATAAAGAAAAGCACCTGCTATCAAATAAGTTCTTCTGACTTGAGTTTATAAGTATTGAATTGAGCTAATTCAAAATTGGGATGTTTCTGTTTTGCACATAGTCTTTGTCTGTATTCGTATCAGATGGTAGGCTAACTGTAAAAGTGTATGAAATACGAGTGCGGATAAAGAATAAAGACAGTAGATAAAAGACTCGGAGCTAAATAGGAATATCCCAACTTACAATCAGCTTAACGTTGTATAGTAGGTGGGCTGAAAACTAGATTAGATAGTAAATCTTAACAGATTTAAGAACTTTCTGTTTACGTTCCTTCGAAAATATTAATCATTAAGAACTGTTGATACTAATCGAAACTTTCTGTTCTTTTTTTCAATGTGCATATTTATTGAAAATGATTACGTTTTGAAGATAATTTGATATGATAAATTAAGAATTTGTGTGTCTTGTAATAGACTAAAAAGTTACTATTCAGTAATTCATTTCTCAATACGTAATATCATTAAAATGGGAGGGCATCAGTACCCCAATTTTTAAAATATAAAATTAATCAAAATCTACAATGATCAATAAATGAATACGAAAATAAAACAAATTTCAAAAAAGCAGATGTCTGCCATAACACGTAATATGTTTTGTCATAATACTTTATTTTGTATATGTATCACTAGCTCCTCAAAAATGCGTGACATTAAGAAACTTTTAAAAGAAGGATGAATATTCCGAGCGCATATAAGAGTAATAGATCATAAGTTGATAAGCAAAATAATTAACCTAAACTCTACAAAAAGGTAATCTAACTCCAACTCTATTCACCTTTACAGTAGGTGCAAGAACATACAACGGAACTATATGATCAATAAACAAACATAGAAACTTTCAGGATGACCACCCAAGCTGAAAAAAACAATGTAAGGCAAAAGGAGAAATACAAGAGATACATAAAATGATTTTTAAAATATTATGAAAAGTAGAAAAGAAACAAACTAGTCTTGAAAACTTTATTATCAGAAAATCAGAAAGAGCTTACTTGGACAATTTTATTTAGCTCAGTCACTATTTTTTTTAAGTTTATAGTCCAAGTTTAAGTATTTCAAAAGATTTTAAAAGATAATAGAATAGACTTTTCAGTTATGTCACATTTGAATATACTTATTTGGTTTAAACGACTACTTTGTAATGGTATAAATAACATAAGAGAATGATACAAATCCACAAAATACTTGTCTTGTAACTACTCATATTCGAGCTTTTAGAGGATGTCTAGTTTGTGCTATGCTTGTATATCCTTAGAGTAAGTTCAATATCAATTTATGACTCGAAGCGATGGTAAACTGTTGTCAATTTCTTTCTGGTTCAATTTACCATCATTTGCCATGAATAGACCAACCTATTTTGCAGTCTATTTGACTATTGTTTCCAACTTTCTTCTAAACTTTTCAATGTTATATGCTTCTCTTCTTATCTAAAATGATTCCCCAAATTGTATATATTACCGTATATTATAATATAATATATTCTTAGTTTGTTCTAGATAATTTTTCCTTCCAAATGGATAAAGTATTTCAAGTTCCATACGGCTTTTAATGAAAAGGAAAGTTGCCTAATTTGAACCATTGTATAAAATGAACCAAGTTAAATACACAGTAACTAATGTATATTTTAACATCTAGATCAAATGAGATGAAGTATTTGCAAGTTTATTACATATTTAACTATATTTTACATACATCGAATTGTATTTTAAGTCGTAAATTTACAATTGTTTGAATGAAATTATATATGGTGTATATATAGTCCCATCATGATTTGACTAAATACACTGTATCCAGTCAAATCAAGTAATTTAATATCTGGTCCACAAAATTACCTACAAAACCTAAATAGTGTTTAAAAACGCTGTCAATTTTCAATTCATTTATAAAGTTATACTTCATTGAATGAAAGAATAATTACGTGACGATTGATAATGTTGAATACATACATGTATACATAATGATGACGTTTGCTTTCAGTTAAATAAGAATAAGCTGGGAGTTGAATTCGATGGAGCCTGTGGTTGATTAACTTAATCACTAAGGTGGATATATAACCCCTTTCCGCACCGTTGAGAACCAAAATGTACACTAACTACGCAGTGTACATTTTGGTTCTCAACGGTGCGGATCGCGTACGGAGTTTGTTTTCTTACAGGTATTTTTCGCCGTGGTTTACCAGGTGCGACACTTTGCAATTATCTGCTGATGATGACAACTTAGTTGTCGAAATGCGTATACAGAATTACAAAAGTTAATGTGGAAAGGGGTTATGTAAGCTGATATATATTGAGTGTTCACATTTGACTGAAATCAAAAGCCAGGCAGCTAACTTCCAATGAAAATGATTAGAATTTAGTCGAAACATCAAAAATACAGGAACCAAACGACACACGGAACAGTACCAGAGAAACAACATCAATACTATATAACTATGTGAACAATAGAGCACATATACCGAGAAGTTTAATTATTACCTATTATTAAAAGTAGGTGTGAAAAAATCTGTGGAATGATCTGACTTATTAGGCAGAGAGGAATAGGAAATGCAAGGGAATACAGGCATGTGATGCTTTGGTATTGCATATTAAGAAAAAACATGAGCCGCTCTTCATTGACTATTTCTTTCTTTTATGTAAAACTATTCATAGAAACCTTTAATTTTTACTACTAAGTATAAGTTAAATGAATAAAATGAAAATTTCTGCTTCAAATAACTAGTGAATAGTAATTTTTTTCTGTGCTACAAAGCTTTATAAAATTGCAGGCATATCCCGATAAAATATAAATATTCCATAAAATATTTATTTTCATTATGTGTGTTACATATACTTTATCGGTATTAGTGATTCCTTCTAAATAACAAAAGTAATATCTTCGAAAGCAAAAGTAAAATTTCATCTTTACTTCTACCTAGAGTACGTCCTATTTGAAAAGATGAACACAATTTCGTTACACATTGAAATCATATACTTATTACTTAAGTTAGATTGTGAACTTTTAACATATACAGACGGCTTGAAAATTTATAGCATGACTCGCACCCAAATTGATTACATAAGTTAGCAGAGGAACTTTAAATGACATCTCATTAAATATTAAATATAGGGAAATTTTTGATTGCAACATATACTCAAATCCCATTACTTTCAAATTACGAGGTTCAAAGCTGTGAGATTCTGAAAAGAAGTCAAACTGAAGACTTGAGAATGGTTTCTGATGCACGTCTTACATTCTCCGAACAAATATCTTCCATGTATTTATCAACGAGAAAATCTCTTGAATTTCTCATAAGACCTTGTCGTGGATTCAATAATTCACTGTCTACTATATTAAACACTAGTACGAAGTGAATTGGAATAAGGCTCCTTAATTTGGCTTCCACTTTATACATACCTTATTGTTCAGATTGAGCACATGCACAAGAGATTTCTGAAATATCTCACATATATATCTGGTTACTATGCCGCACGTGGCGCAAATTATATATATTTATTAGAACAGCATGGATTCCAATCTTTAACTGAACGACAGTGCAAAACAATGGAAGATTCTTATTCAATATATTAGCAAATAAAGTTGATTCACCAGCTCTGCTTGCCTGCATTAATTGTAATGTTTCAGTACGTAGAGCTCGATATAGTGACTTTCTTCGTTAAGTTTTGTTGTATTTCCGTTTCTATAATTTTTGATGTAAAATGTAAAGTAATCTCAATTTTGCTTCAATAATTTAATTGTAGTTTCTCCTATAAGAAACTTGCCTATTGTTCAAATAAAGAACATTATTAGTATTTCTCTGCCAACATGCCAACCTGGAACAATAATTTAATGTTTGTTGACTGTCTTTTTATATCTTACGCGTTGATAATTAAAATGTTTTTCATAATTAAGTTCAGTATTTTTTTCATTAAAATAACCAGAAAACACAAAAGAAAGAAAAGAAAATTCTCATTAATTCGTACGAAAAACAAACAATAAGGTAACAACAACGTCGACGACTGCGAAAAAACATAAAATATACAACACGGACAGGCCATTAATGTCATTTAATAATAAAAATTAAACAGTAAAGTTCCTCAGCTCGAAGGAAAACGATTTATTCTTAGTGGAACATAGTAAGTACAAACGTTAAAAAGAAGAGTTAAAAGACATAATACGAAAACAGCAAATCTCGATCTGTGAGATTTTAAACCTAGTATAAATCTTCGTGATATTCTGTTTCAAGTTACGGAGAATAAAATGTGTGTCGCAAAGGGTGAATGTTTTAGGAGAATTAAAATTAGATTTCAATGGCAAAAAAAATTTTCTGCAAAGCATTTTCCATAGTCTCATTGTATATTTGTTAATGTCCGTAAATTCGAAATTTTAAAAATGTAGTAAAGGCAGAATATTAAGTAAAAAGTCTATTATATTATTGTAAATCTTGACACGATTATATATAAACTTCAATTTGTTATAGAACGCCATTATGCATGACGTTAATTACCCTGATTTGAAAAGCAGAATATCTGCATGAATGAGCAGGCAGAATTACTTCAATTGGTACTCCATTCAAAATACAGACGTTTAATTGAATAAAAATTAGGGTAGTATTCAATAAATCGTTCTAAACATAGAATGCTGTTTCAAATTAGCTTCTTAACAATATGTTAAATATACAGTCACGAGTATCAACTGAAGACGTCGCTGAAAATTGTAAAACGTCAGTAGCTTATTGGTATTAAAAATCGAGCTACACGTCGAAATTTCCCTTCTAGGTATTCCACCCTCTCATCCTTTCCGTGTACATAATAGATCAGTGTATATTGTAACTTCTTTACGTACGTATTGCTATTATTCTCGAAGACGTTCCAATTTTGAAATTGAAAGAATTTCTTTTCCAATTCATTAAGCATTTTTCCAGCTACAAAACATTCCTGAGATTTCAACAATACGATCTGTCAGATGCCTGCACCCAATGGCGTAACATTTTACAAATCCTTTCAAAGTGAAATTTACAATTTCCTGCAATACATCGCACTAATTATTACAGAAATTCTTGCAGAAAAAAATTCATGAACGGCATAATTCCGTTTCTTAGACTAACGTTTTAATTAATTAAACTATTGAGACCGGTAAAATAAATTATATATATAAAGTGCAGTTAGTTATTAATGTATGTATACATATATTGCACATTATACAAATTTTTCTAAACTCAGATAAGCTAATGCCTTTAAATGACCGACTATTTGTGTATTACAAAGGATCCTAGAGACGTAAATACACTACTTGTATGCTAAGACGAAGTGGAAGATAAAGTCGAGGACGAATTCTCAGAATTAGGCAATGAATCCAACTTGAAGAGGGTGATTCTTCTAGTGGGGAGGATGAACAACAAGATTCTTTTATTGTTAAGATTAAAATTACGAATTGAACAGAGAGGTTTTAACTTGCAATATGTTGTGAAAATTCATTTTCACAACATATTGCTCAGCTTGCAAGAGTAAGGGGTATAGTTGCAGTCTCCAAATCATTGAATAATTGCTACACATCTACGAATATAAAATGAAAGCGTCACAGGAAAGCTCTTGTATCAATGGCTTTACGATATATTAAGAAATGACTACGCTTTGAAAATGAATGTGTACGTGCCTCACTATTAAATGAAAATGATTTACCGTATCCTACGCTGTCCGTATGTAATTATTTATTAAAATGACTGATCGGCGATACTTTTTGAAATCGACTAGTTAGACGTGATTTAAAATCCAACATCCAAATAATCTTTTTCAAGCCGCCTGAAGGGCTGACTTTTATCCTAGAAAAGTATTGTTGTTAGTGTAGCACCCAGAATGTATGCCCAGAGTTTGTATAAGTTGGTCGCTCTCAGAGAAACCTTCAGTTTAAATAGGCGTCATCATTCCAATCAGTTAAACCAGTCAATTGCTGAAAAACGTTCAAGTTTGTGTAATAGAAAGGTGTTATGTTTCATAACCCTAAACAATGCAAACATTTTAGTTTTCTCTATTCC
Organism: Dermolepida albohirtum; assembly: GCA_031893035.1. Lineage (NCBI taxonomy): Eukaryota > Metazoa > Arthropoda > Insecta > Coleoptera > Scarabaeidae > Dermolepida > Dermolepida albohirtum. The sequence continues at coordinate 305,696 of JAVIWB010005680.1, read as the reverse complement.
ATTTTTCCTACTTATCACTTTGAGATTTTTATCTCCTTCGTTGGTTACAATACAGATTAATAGAAATATAAACTTCACATTTGTAAACAGTGTCGACAATTACTTAACTTCATTTTTTGGTGGAAGTCTATTTATGGGTAATGCCAAGCTATGAAAACACACATCTCAAAATCCATGTCTTATACTGTTGAAATCTTTTTAACACAATGAAATTATCGAGAGACTCAATTATGCATTTTGCATTGGTTTACAGGAAAATTATCAATTATTGGACCACGCCAAAATACCTTAATAAAATCTCTGGTTTATATTCTTGAAGAACAAAAAATATATTTTTTGAAGGAAAAGTCCTTCTTTAGAAGCTATGGAAATTTAGTGAAGAATACAATTTCAAGCGAGGATATCGCATTTGTGACTATGTTATTAAGCCAATATATAGGGCAATGTATGGACTAAGTGTTGGCCATCCTATTTTAAGAAAATTTTCCTTAGAAATTTTCCAGTTTTGCAAATTATAAAAGTTGCTAAATATTTTTTTATAACACAGTACTTTCTAAATCTAGACAATGCTCTTGATATCACTATACTAACCATAGTTTTCAAATAGCTTTGGGTTCAAATTCTTAAAAATTAATGCTCGAACTAAAATTTTCTAATTTTTGGTGTTTGTCCATCTTTAACACTACCACGAATTTGAGTTTATTGTTATTAAAATCGAATAAAACTATTTTCAAAATGAATCCTATATTTTATAAAAATAACAAAAGAAAAAATATTAATTTCAAATCATAGCGATTAATAAACAATTGCAAACACTTCCATTTATTCATAGCAATTGCAGTCTATTTAATTTTTTTTCACCAAATAATTTTGAACTTTCATATCCCTGTAGAGTTGTTTATGCGTTCGGAAGCTGTCGCAGCCAACCTACCCTAAAATGTACGCGACATGGACCGACCCAATTACAGCTGTGCGAATGTATGCGTGTGCATGGGGGTGCAAAGGGCAAAGAGGGTAGCTTTACAAGCTTCCCAGGCTAATGTGTGCGTGTGTATATACGTATATGTGTGTGTGTGTGTTGTGCGTTTGAACGTGTACAGCGCCGGCATATAAGTATGCAGGGTCGGCTTTACGTTTTACGAGAAGAGATTTAGTGCGAGGCGCGAGGATCGGGGACCGCGAATTAACCACATTTACCGGCAGAATGTACTGCAGGGATGTGTCTTGACACCGTTATTGTCATTATTATAGTGATCTCGACGTAATCCGACCTATAACGGGGACCACATTAGCGTTGACGATGTTAATACGAAATGCCTCAAATAGAGCGGTATCGAAACGATTTTATAATCGGTTTTAAACGGCGTATGTTTAAAAATTTAGTTAAAATAAAGAAAAATTATACCATACAGTATTTTCGTTAAAAAATTAAACAATTTTTCAATAAAATACTACAATTTAAAGGAAAAATAATAATTAATTTTAGGTAGAATAAAATCTAATCTGATCAGCTTGTAAGGGATGAACAGAGTAGATAATCTTTATTGTTAGTTGTTACGACTAGAAGAAATTGGTTAGTATGTGAACGTAGAGTGCATAAAAATGGAAAAATTACGTGCATTAAATACAATTTTAAGAACCAAATTACATTATAACATTTAAACCGAAGAAATCGCTTGATCTAATAGATATAATTTTTGTGTTATTTTTACATATTTTATAAAAGTTTGACAAAACGAAACACATTATTTGTCTTTCAAATACTTCATACATACTTACGTAAACAGATCTTATATCAAATCTTTTTACTACAAATTAAAAAAAGAAATTTGTGTACAAATATAAACCTTATACACATTTCCCATTATTTCTTAAAGCTTGAAATAAACATCCATTTTTTTTTATTTTCTAAAAGAAATTAAAAATGATGATTGTAATGAAATAAACATTGGACTTTACAGCCTCGATTAAATCAAAATTTAAATAATTATACAGGTTACGCATATTTTTATAATTAAATTTAAATTTTTGAAACTTGTGGCCTTGGTCTGCAAGGTTACAAATTTCAGTTCAACATTAGAATTAAAAAATTTTTTTTAAAACAAAACAACTTACGTTTTTCTCAAATAAATATTTGGGGAAATTAAAGAACAATTTCGCATTTGTAATACATTCTCTTTTGGTTAAATGAGACTTCAGAAAAATTTCTTATGTCTAATTTATTCAACAATTTTGCAAGGTGAAACTTCAAAACTCGCGAATTATGAGAGATAAATTCTTAATATTATACATTAGCAGTAGTAGTAGGATTTCTTGACACAAATATCATTGACACATTCATTTCATGTTTAACGAGTTTAACAGAACGTGAAAAATCGAAAAAATATTACGAAATTTTAAAGTTACAGTCATCTGAAAAATCTATAAAAACTTTATCCTTAGCTACCATAAAATCCGCTGTAATTAATTTTTGTTTTGGCCGTTGGTCTTTGGAGAAGAAGCTTAAAAATTCTATTACTGATAATAACGATACGATTACATGTAACATGATAAATGAAGTTACTGTTCTCTGTAAGCTTGGGCATCGAATGCGGTCAACAGACTCTTAGACGAATGTTCAGGTATACAGAAACCATACTCAGTGAGTGCCTCTCACCCATTTAAAGGAACGTATCTATTGTTCTAAAGCTTTTATATGCTTTCTCCATGAATCCTCAAATCCAGTTTATAACATTGAAACAAGAGAAAAAAATTATTGAGTGTGTTCCAATGAAAATTGTTCTTTAAAGAGCCATAACAAGGAAACAAAAGCTAATTTTTTCATCGTCACTGGCAGTGTTGGAACTATAACGTGATTATCAAGTTATTGGTTAGGAATTGTGTACAGCACAATGCGATTGTTCAAAGTTCTATACAAACCTGTGATAATCTACTAAAGGATAGTTTATGTAGTACACATGATATAGTTCCCAAATTATTATCTTACGACTTCTCTTTAGTACCACGTGTTAAATACAAACTACAAGAAAAGAGTTTTTGTTGTAGTTTTCTTTCAAACGAGAGAAATCAGACAACTTATTTCTTCGAATGCATTTAATGTAATGAGAAATACTTTGACAAAATGAAACGAAATTTTTTAGAATAAAATACTATACTTTGCTATATTAATACTAAGAAAACATCTATTATGGTATCTTGAAATCTACAGATTCCATTACCATATGCTAAAGAAAAAGTACTATAGGAGTAGTTGACGATTTTTCATTAAAATTTACTTGAATAATTACAACAATTTCAAATAAAGTAGATTATATAGTTTATGAAAATCAAGATTGATCAGTTCGGATAACAATTTAATTCTTTACAGTAGGGTTTTATATTAGAGACAAGTTACGAAAACTCTCCTCGTATAAAATTGACTCAAAGTGAATTTATGCCTAAATAAACAAATTTCTTAAAATGTAATTTGATTCTTAAATTATTTTTGCAACTCATTCATCGTACCTAAATAAATCTTTGAAAAAAATTGCTTACCTTTTTCTCCGTTAGTTTCTCACACCTCCTCTGCTTACAAATCTGATGACTTTTGTCGTTCCGGCAAGGGGCACAATCACCACAATTGTCCTTCCTCTGACAACCGATACATTCACCACACCGTTTTCTTTTTTTCTTCACCTGTTTGTCCACACCACCCCCACTGATATCGTCCACATCTAGTGAGGAGTTCGCGGGCATCGCATGGTGCGTTTTGAAACTCGCGGTACTCGACACTGCCGCCACCTGTCCGGAGCTTTCCGAACCCAAGTCCATATTACTCGAAGCACCGTCACTTTCCGCGGAACTCTCCAAACTGGAAGCCCGGATTTTCCTTCTTTCTTTTTTTCGAAAATCGTTCCGTGTCGGTGAACTAGCCGTGGCGTTGATGCCGTTGAGTTTCTTATCTAAACCGTTGTATAGCCCATTATTGTCCAATATGGTCGTCATGGGATTTTGAAATTGCGTCGGATGCAAATTTTGAATTTTCATCTCTTGCGGAGAGAGCGTTGTTAATTTTAAGTCCGGTTCTGATTTAATAACTGTTACTACAGTAGGAGAACCTATTAATTGGCTATTTTGTAAGATGGCACCATTCTGTGATTGAAATATACTTCCCGGTGGCGGATTTAAAGACGCTATATTCGCCGTCGGATGGGTGTACAGCTGTATATGTCTTTCGTCCAGAAACTGTTGTTGTATGGAAGGTATTTCTCTGGCCTGTATTGGAGCGGGTACTAATGGATAATTTCTGGGATTCACAGCGCTTAACGTATGGAAATTTGTGTTTAACGTTGTTAAACTAGGACTAGAAGAATTTGGCGATACCGGCGTGAGATTCGTTAGTGTTGTTAGCGTTGGTTCACTTGTGGTAACAGCTTCATTATACGTCTGGAACTGTGATTGGAAAGACGGTAACTTCGATACTCCAACTCCATTTTGAGTGAAGGCATCAGCAAAGGTTGTTACCGGTGTTGTGGGTGCAAAACCCTGTTGACTAGTAGAATCCACCGGTTTGGATTCCCAAGGTCTGTATTGTGGCTGCGAAGAAATAATGGATAAACCATTCTCTGTTCTATCCAGTATTCTCGCTTCCGGATAATAATCCCAGTTCGAAATGTCCAGTAGGCGCGTGTCGCTCAAGAAACGATCCGTCGAAAAGCCAGTAGCTGTGTCCATATCGGCCGAGAAAGTCGAAAATGGTGGCAAATTCGGACCCGGAGGGTCTTGAACCGTCGAACTGGGCGTCGCCGGAGTCGGCGGATAATTCGGTGCCAGGCCGTAACCCCCTGAACCCAGGGATTCCGGATCCTGGCTTAAAGTCTCACTCATTATGTCATCGTATTTGATACCTCATCTCCACGCTAACATCCATCAGAAGAAAGTGTTATAAATTTGTTTCGTTTAATTTTTTTCAATTAAATAATTCGTTCTTTTAATAATAAATAACTTATTGTCATTTTCTTATAATTTATATTACAATTTTGCTTTTGAATATTATCCTGATTTTTCTCTGAGAAATTCAATTTGCACCAAAGAATAAATTCTGAAATTTATTAACTCATTTAGGTGTGTTTTTCGTGTCAGCCTTTTCTAGTTAGGTAGTATTTATTTGTTAGTTGTTTTATTTTTGTACTCTGAGAAATTTGTACTGTTATGTTTCCCTATTCTGCGTCTTATTTATATAAAAATAATATCTTCTTTCGAAACTAGTGACCTCTCTCTCTTTTTCACGTGTAATATAAAAATATCTGCAAAGAGAAAAAAGAAAAATATTAGAGACAATAACGCAGCAGGAATTGTTTCGTGAATAAAGCGAAAAAAAAGAAAAATACCTAAAACCGAATACGTAGTAAACAACTCAACGTATATTTTCATGCCTACGTACATCTTGACAGTCAAAAATGACGTGAAGATCCTCTAAGACCTTATACTTTCAGACATTTTATACGCAACAAAAGGAAAATGTACCAGATTTACTCCAATGAGTGAATTTATTTCTGTGTAAGACATCTTTTATATTACCTATGTTTTCGATATATTTCTTTCCTTAAACGTTTATTAGTGATAGTCGCACATCTAAGTATATATACTTTTCTATCTGGTCAATTTTATAATTTCATTAAAAATATCATTAATAATTTTAACATTACATATTTAGTTGAATTTGATGGAGCCTGTGGTTGATTGACTTGATCAATAAGGTTGATATATAACCCCTTTCCACATTAACTTTGTAAATTCTGTATACGCATTTCGACAACCAAGTTGTCATCATCAGCAGATAATTTCAAAGTGTCGCACCTGGTAAACCACGGCGAAAAACAACCGCACGAAAATCAAACTCCGTACGCGATCCACACCGTTCAAAACCAAGATGTACACTGTGTTTGTTTCACAAGATTTTTAAAATTCTTCTTTTTTTTTTTTCTTCGGAGTTTGATTTTCGTGCGGTTGTTTTTCGCCGTGGTTTACCAGGTGCGACACTTTGAAATTATCTGCTGATGATGACAACTTGGTTGTCGAAATGCGTATACAGAATTTACAAAGTTAATGTGGAAAGGGGTTATATATCAACCTTATTGATCAAATTACATATTTATTCTTTATTTGTTATCAATATTTCGCAAAATGTTTCACGTACTTCTTCAGGATAAACTATTGATAAGATGCACACATTTTCTTGATGGGACGTTTTTTTTAAAGTTAAATATTGTCAACTTTAACAGTGGTCTGATGGTATTAATTAATGATTCGGGTATTTGTCACGATTCAACCCATTTTATTTTAGTATGTATTAATTGATATAATACATAAATATGGCGACACGTTCGAATTATAAAGGAAAACTAACTTAATATAACAATAAAAATATATGAATACTCTAAATTCGTGAAGGAAATGAATGTCATTAAGATTGGCCGATTAAAGCATAAAATGTGAATTGTATTCCTAAATGTAAAGAAGAACAATTTTTATACAATTTTTAGTTTAGTAACTGAAAGAAAAACTTTTGACTTTCATATACATCAAAGAGTTCAACTGTTAAACAAAATCCTCAATAGACTAGCATAGAAGAAGGCTTGTAGGATTTCGATTTTTTAGCACAGAAGAAAGATTTTTGCTTTTAAGATAGCCCAAAATTTCTTTCTTATAAGTGAGTAGTACTCTGCTAGATCAGAAAATAATCTTGAGAATATTTTTTATATTAATGAAGTCAATTCTTTTAAATAATCTTTTCAGTAAATATCTTGATTGGTTACAAGCCTCAAGTCTCTCCAACTATTAACTATTCTCGTCCGTTATTTTCTGTTCTTCTTCGCTAAGCTAAACCTCTCCCCGTACTTCAAATTATAGTCCACTTTATTGCTTACTCTTGATGTCTTGATCGTTTTTTCTAGAGTATGCCTATTGCAGTTGCATTTCCGTTTGGTTATTGCGTCTTTCATGATTTGTTCACTGACCGTATACAATATTCCTCATTGCTAATTGATTTTGCCAAAAAGATTCTTAATATTTTTTAAAGGTACTTACCTTTTTCCGATTTTTCTCAGACATGACTTAAGTTTCCCTTCTATACTATAGCGCAGGCTTAGCATATTATTGAAAATACTCATTTTAATTCTTCGATTAGTATGAATTGATGACCATACATTAATTAATGTTTCAAATGCTTGTTGCGTCTTAGGGATTCTTAATACTAAGTGTGTGTTCGATGAACCACTCTTTGTAATAATTATGCTCCAAAATGTTTCAAGTTGTTGTTTTTCTCATTTTGAATTGAATACCATTTTCTGTCTTGTTCCCTCCAATACCTATTCCCGTTTCCTTCTTTCTAAGTACATTTACTTCAAGTTCTACTTTTCTCGTACTACTTTACCTATCTCTTATACCCTCTTTATTCTAAAGATAGAATGGTGAAATAAGACTTCTTTCGACTATAATGAGTAATTTAGAATATATAAGTATATAAAATTGCAATCGCTGTGATTAGCGCGATGTACAAAACTGTCAAAACCGTGATTAAGAATTCACTGTAAATAATCACTGTGACTAATATATTCGCTCATTTCGTTACTCCATAACTGAAAGTACATTGAGTTCAAATTACCGATGACATGAAATTAATTTCTACTTTTCTTGATTTTAAACATATTCAAGAATTCTCCTCCTTTCGTATTTGACTGCTTCAATAATACACTTCTACATAATGTATTTAAAATATCTAGCTGTTTATATAGCCAAAATATACTTCAATTTAATTAGGAAACATACTTTTATAGTGTTTCAAATTTTAATATTTTGTAGCTGTCTATTAATATATTTATTATTAATTTAGTTCATTATTATTAGTTAATAATTCACGAAAAATGAAGACAATCCAGAAAAGTAATATAAAAATGCATTATAATTTAAAAAAAATTAATTTGCAAAAGCTCACAATGTTAAAAATACTGTACTGTAAAAGTATATTGCACTGTACTATAATATATAGTGTTCTACACTCTCTAAAGCTTCCTATTTTGGATATACTATGACAGAATTTTTCATTTTTGATAAGAAGCGCGTGTTTTATAAAATAATGTATTTGTTTTTATGATTGCACAAGTAATAAATAAGAGTAAAAGAAATGCCTGAGACTGGATGATGCACAATTTGCGCCGAGGAAATTCGAGCTTCATAAGAGCAATAAAATTCGTCGAATTCCCTAAATGGGCCCGGTGATAAAGTAGGGACAAAAGATATCCTTCTGAGATTCTGTCACAAGGATCCCGTTAAGTGAAAATTTATCGATGCTGTTATTTGCGAACACATTATTAAATAATTAAAACGATAGTAAGCTGTACAATAAATTTATCGTGATTTGTGACGTAATACAAAGAAATTAGTTCCTTTTCTAGAGTTAATTTAATTTAAACTTAAATTTGCCAAAGAAACATTAACAGATTAAACATCAATCACAACAACATTAGTCAGCTTAAATCTGTTTGTCTTGATTATGAATCAACTTTTAATTTAAATTTTTAAAGTAGGCCAAATAAAGTTGGAATTATAGGCAAAATGGGTATTTCTTATTAAAAAGGTATATTTAATTAATTTTTTTGGGTTTATACATGTTTTTTAATTTAAAGAAGTTAAAAAAGACCATATTCTGATCAAATCACAAATTTCCTCCTAAACATTCTGGAGGGAAGCGAAGAAGTAAAAATTGGGTATCTAGGTATAACATTTCCCTAACCATATGTTTAAGCTTCAAATAACTTGCCGCTAAGTGGTTCCTATTTTGCTGCCTGACACTATACGCATTAATGTATAAGTAATACCTTTTTGTTTCATACAAAAACATATCCGAGTTAAGTGCAGCTGTTAAATAGTGGTCGATGGATTTCGCGTAATTACATTTATTCCACAGTCATTCAATTGTTTACATTTCCAATATTCTCACGACCATTAGATTCAAAGAAAGCTCCCATTTTAATTATGTTTTCGCACAAAGTCAGATGCAGTTAATTTTGTTTATTTTATATTTTAATAACAATAATACATATAAGTACAGAAAGCGAGTCTTAAAGATCGCACCTCTTGGAAAGTAATTCTCTAAACGATTAGCTCAAAGTCAAACCCTCTTACTACTCTATCTACTATGGAAATGTGACGTTAAACATATTTTGTGAAAGACTTTGTGCAGTACATAATAAACATAACTTAATATCTACTCTATTAGAGAATAAAAAATAGATTCTAATAGTTTTGTCGTAAAAAGAAGAACAAGACGAACCAATTAAATGCATTCTCCACATTTGATTAACAACAGTTACATACTCTTTCTAACTTAATCCATTACATATAACGAAAAATATATATTGAACACCGATCATAGAAAAACATCTCCTTGATTGAATAAACTCATAGCACACCCCAAAGTGATGGACCATCCACAAAAGGTTTGAATACATCAATCTGATGATTAGCACTTATTCATGCTCTAATATTCTTCTAAGCCAGAGGAAGAGAAAGTGTTTTTAGTTTTTTCATTGCGGTATTCCCAAAATCGTATGAAGAAATTCTAAGTTAGTTGTTACTAATGATGTATGCAGTTCATGCGAAATATTTATGTTTTCTTTTAAGGGGTCAAAGTAAAATGTTTTATTTCAACATATTAGTGATTATTTATAAGAGCTCAGCTACATTATATAGAATTGTTGATATTTATCTTTTACAATACAAGTATGGTTCGATAACTACGCAAGTTTTTTGGACAAAAAGCATTTTATTTTCGTTTGCCGCTGGCTCAACACACTTATTGCAAAGATACTCCACTGCCTGTGTTGCATCACACTGCTCTCTAAACCGAAACCGAACTGCTTGTAACTCAGATTTTTAGATTGTTTATAAAATTGCAAAAGACGTTGAATTTAGCGCACAGTTTAACACAGATAGTTCTGTACTGTCATATTTAACCTAAAAAATGATTATTCTACATAATTATTAAGAAGATTTCGTCAAATACTTTTCCTGTTTTAAGTCGCGTAGAACCATCCTCGTATATTTATGCGTCTTTTATATTTTGTTTTTGATATTCAGCGGACCATTTTTCTTCGTTTACAATATTTTCATCTGATCTACTTTGTTTATAAGCTATTTTCTTTTCCTTTTTTAACTTTCGTTACTTTGATGAGTAAAATTTAAAAGCATTTAGCTTCTAGAAAATTAATATTTTTCCATCTTTTTAATATATTACTGCAAATAAGGGCAGAAATATCTTTTTATAAAAAATCCGAATCTCTGGAAATGTGTGCTTTGGAAGTGTCTTTCACTTTTTTTTAATGAATCCTTTTCTCCTTAAGAAGAAACCTAGATATTTCAATAAAATTATAACTTTTTAAAGTGGGTTTGGTAAATACGATGATGGTGTAGAATTTCATAATTAACTGTTAAATTTCAAAAATATCGTTTGTGAGATGTATGGTCTTGCGTTATCGTGTAACAGAAAAGTTTCCTGACTCTTTGAAACATGCAGTTAATGAAAATATTGGATGAGAAAGTACATTCCATTAGATTCTGTATTCTCTGGGAAACTATGTTCAGGACAGAATATCGAAGCTTGAAGTTTGAATCTCTGACAATGTGCGCAGTACAGCGAAATGTGCGTTTGGTGTTTCAAATAAAATAAATTGTGAAAAAGTAATATGTTTTATTTCAACATATAAATAATTCTATTGAAGCATAAAAACGGAGTTTTCTATTACATTCACTTCATTTATAAACTAATAAATTTACGTAATAAAGCCATAAATTCTCACTATATCCTAATTAAAAATATTTAAGTAGGAATATATACTTACGCTATATTATGTAATGTATTCATAAGCTAAGCTAAAATTTTCAGACTTAGTATCATAGTTTATAAATTACACCTGCATACAATATGCAAACAAAAAGTCAAATTAATCCATGTTTAGACTTATAAGAATAATTTTCTTTTAAATACCGTGGTAAAAGAATAAACAAGAAATTTTCTTATGGAATAAAAACCTCTTGAGAATAATCCTGTCTAATATTTTATAAACCATGAATAAAATTTACACTCCATAGGTATCGAGGCTTATGTACGAGGGAGCGTTTTTATATTCGCGAAATGAGCGGGTTGTAGAGGGGTGAGTAGGCGCATTGGGGGCGTGGCCTGTGCAGCGACTCATGATTAGTATAAATACGAAGTTTCATTGTTATTAGACAGTTAGTCTTTGAGCTATCGTCAACCAAGTAACATAATCAGGAGTGAAAAGTGAAATATGGAAAAAATCGAATATCGTGCCGTTAGAAAGTTCCTTACCAGGCAAGGAAAATCAGTCGCGACCATAATGAATGAAATGTCATTGGTTTACGGCGACTCTTGTCCAGGAAAAACCATGGTGTACAAGTGGCATAGTTTATTTAAACAAGGAAGGGAATCCCTTGAAGACGACCCGAGGCCGGGCAGGAGCATTGAGGTGACCACGCCAGCACCTATCCAAAAAGTTGAACAAATTGTACTCGAAGATGTTCGACTAAAGAAGAAACAACTCGCAGAAATGGTTGGAGTATCCGATACAACAATTTTTAAAATCCTACACGATCATCTCGGCATGTCTAAGGTCAGCGCAAGATGGGTGCCAAGAATGCTCACGCCGCCGCAAAAACAACAGCGAGTAGAGTGTTCGCGTGCATTTTTGGACCTCTGTAATGAAGACAAGGATGGTGTATTGAGTGGAATTGTTACTGGAGACGAAACTTGGGTTCATCATTATGAACCTGAGTCCAAACAAGACTCCATGCAGTGGCATAAAAAGGACACAGCACCTCCCAAGAAATTTAAAGTGTCGCAATCAGCTGGAAAACTCATGGCAACGGTATTTTGGGAGTTCAAATTTTAAGAAAGAATACTATATAACTTTAAGACGTTTGGCTATCGATTGCGCGTTATTCAAGATGCATTTCTCGCCTATGAATTTCACTAACTAAATCATCTCCTTTATATATCGATTTGTCTCTAAATCATTACTTGCTTTCGCATGATAATATAAATACATCTCCGGAAGAAACTTTTTCAAAGCAACATGGAAGTCCAGGCCGTACGTTGTCCAATTTTGAAACCAAAACTCATGATTACTATTCATGCATATATAGAACTATGTATTAGGTAAGCCTTCAAATAAATGTATAAATATTGAAGATAATTACATTAAGAAGATAAACAAAAATTTAAGTTTATAGTTAAGATGAGAAATAATAGAGCTCATTTCATTTTAGATTTTTCTGTAAATTTTTTAATTTAGTACATCATCAATGATTTATGTGGATATAACTTTTTCCTCGAATAATGTCAAGTTTAAACATCTGTTCCGACAATTTCAAATCGGTTGTTTCGTAGTTCATTGAAATGACGGACTTTAATTTGGGTTTCCAGTACCAATCTGATTCATATTGCAATAATACGATGACGCATTGACAAACGTTGGTGAATTATAGTATATACTATACATAAGTCGCTACACCCATTCCATCTGAACGAGCGATAACATAATAGCTGTCACTTTCTGTCAACTTCATACTTGAATATTAAATAAAAATAAGTTATTTTTAATGTAATGTTAACGCAAATATTTGTATGTATATTGAAATCACTCACAATTACGAACCGTCGCGTCCCTAATTTTACGAGAACTCATAGTTACTAGCAAAATACACATTCGTATGTCAGTCAGACAGTCGAATTGATTGCTCCGATTTTAATTTGCATGTGAAAATCAATAACACTTCACGACCCATTCCATCTACCCATTCCGTCCTGTCCTGTTCTGTCGGATTCGGTACGCAAATGTACCCAATAAAATTTATAGAATCCTTTCAGCTGCTAAAAGGATAACAGGAGAACAAAAGATCTCTTTGTTAGATTTTGTCAAACGAGTTGCTCGGAATCGAGTGAAAATTTATTAGACATAATATATTACCGCTTAAAGGTTTTGTTATAATTTAGATACACACTTAATCTGTAGTAGAAGCGTTGCAAGTCTGAATGAAAATTAATTTTGTGAACGTTTTATTAAAATGTAAGACACTGCCGTATTTATTAAGTATAAAGAAGATTTAATGAGACTTTATTGAAATTCTTGCTACACATGTACTGCAATCATACAGCTCTATCTCCCAATGTTTTCGTTTCGTTGATATTTAATTAACTCGTTTAGTCCAATTAATCAATAGTTTTTCCATAAAATAAACTACAGATAAGAAATACTTGTTAAGAAGTAGTATTATGAAACGTCTTTTTCTTATAACTAACTGGAAGTAATCTATTACGCTTTTATTAACTGAAAATAAGTATTTCTAGAGTTCTAGGATCTTAGATCATAGTATTTTTTTCTTGGATTTCAAATAAAAAGAATATTTACTATCAAAGTACATCATAGAGTGGATTAAAGGAATTCAAATGATTACGAAATATAGACAGCAGCAGAAGCGATAATTTTGTCTAACCCAAAAACTAGAGAGAAAATATATACTCATGCGTTTATTCTTTTTCCACTATAAAATAAATACTTTATTACCGCATACTGCAAAAAAGAGTTTTCCGAAACTAATTTACTTTTTTTTGTTTCAGGTATACTCTGTAAGAGTATATGTCCAAGAGTTTAGGAAAAAAATCCCGAGAAAGAGAATGTCTCTCTGTATGAGCGAACACAAATTATTTTCAAACCAATCGAGACCAATTAAGGATATATACAGAAAGTTTAAAGACCTCGAGTCAATGTTTGGCATCTGAACTGTGTAAAGGAAATAAACCAGAGGATAAACTGAGATTGTAAGACAAACTAACACCTAACAAAATCATCATACACCTGAATAGTGTATGGTGGGTGCAAGTAATTAAATACTTGGAAAAGAGAAGAATACACCATATTGTAGTAGAAGCAATCACAATGACAAATTCAGAAACATCCACTAAAAAGACTCAGAGCTTCAAACTTTAAGTGGAAGAGGACGCTAGATATAATTGGAATTGTGTAATATCAAGACCCCGATATATTCCGAAGATATGTCATAATAGATAGAATAGACCAGAACCGATTAGTTTAGTATAGACATCTGAACGGATGAGAGTATATAGTCAAGTAAGGTTTGGAATTGAACTACGTTTGAGAGACGAAATAGAGAACAAAGCTGAAACAGATGAGCACAAAATATAAAGGAGGCAATTATTAATAGAGTACGTGTAGCTTTCGGTTAAGTGACCATACATTTCATTTCAAAATAAATAATATTATTAATATTAAATATTAAGAAATGCGAATTAGAAATTGGCAGCAATAATTAGTGAAATTCTAAAAAAAACCTTGCAAGTTGTGTTTATAAAGAAACTCCAACAATTTTTCTTCTTTACATAAAAGGAGTACTATATTTAAAATAATTAGTAAAACAAAAACTTCGGTGCTGAAAAAGTAGTTACGAGATTTCAAAATTTCTTAATATGAAGAAAGACTTGAAGCAGAAACATTGACCAAAATTAATTTGGTACGTAGACTTCCGCGGTCGTGGTCCATGCTATCTGCTTCTGGGTTTCCGGGCTGGAACCGCGTCACTAGTATATCTGCCGACGTTTCGTACCCATTTGTATGGGACATCTTCAGGGCTGAACTACTGCACTGAAACTGTTTCAGTGCAGCAGTGCAGTAGCAATTGACCAAAATTGTTTAAGTTAAATTGTGTACTAAAAGCATGAAAAAACAAATATATCTGTAAAATAACACTGAAGACTGTTTCAGTGTATTTGTATTTTAATCACAAACTGGTAGGTATCGATAACATGGGATATGAAAGATTATACTTTCAAGGAATATGAACTAATCCCACAACTCCACAAAATATTTGTGAAAGGTGTAGCACCAAAACAAATTCTTAAACGTAAAGTGTACGATGTCTTAAAGACGATTCACCTGCAAGACGTCCAAAAAGTGCATCAACACCAAAAACATACAGGACATGGTTTTGGAAGATCGTCGAATAACCGAGAGAGATTTAGTAGAAACCCTAAGCACATCATTAGGCAGTGTGAACAAAATTTGATTGAAGTATTTGGTTTCAGAGAGCTGTGTGCAAAACGAGTACCGCATTAATTAACAATGGAACAAAATTTTTTCAGCAACATTTGAAGCGTTTTAAAAAGATAAAAGCGATTTTGTTTGTTGTTTCATCACTATGGGTAAGATTTGGGTCTAGTAATATTATCCTCAATCAAAACAAGAGAATAAGAAATGGTGTGAAGAAATTGTCCAAGAAGGTGTTAGCATCAGTTTCTTGGGATGCAAAAGTAATTTTGTTCGTGGATTACCTCCAAACTGGTAAAACGATAAACTCAGATTATTATTGTAACCTTTTGGATCAGCTGTATGTAAAAATTCATGAGAAAGGACTTGATTTACAGAAGAAAAAATCATTTTTCATCAAGACAACGCATCCTCTGACACAGCTCAAAAAAACATACCACTACCACCTTATTTGCTAGATTTAGCTGTCTCTGACTTCTGACTGCTCTCACATCTTAAAAAATTGGTGCGTGAAGAACGATTTCCATCGAACGAAAAAGTAATTGCAACCGTGAAAGCGTATTTCGACAGTCTTCCAGATCCTCACTTCAAGGATGGAATTCATAAATTAGAAGATCACTGGAGCAAGTGTTATGAAGTTCAGGGAGATTATATTGAAGAATAAAATGTATTTCAAATCATAATATCATATTTTTCTTACCGAACGACAAAACTTATTGAACAACCTGGTATATACATACATAACATCGTGCCTTTTAATATCAATTAAAAAATATAGAGAATAAATACAATTTCTTAAGCTTTATGTCGATTTTTAGCATGGACTAAGCTACCATATTCAATTCGATATAAAAAAATATCAATTGACAAAATCATCTCGAAAGATATCTAAACGTCTTTTGTATTTTTCTTTTAAACACTAATTCACACGACAAATATCATCAGAGTTCAGCAACGCAGGTGAGATGAGTTATCATAGTAACTTATTGTGTTATCGATAGTAGATGTATGTAAATATCACCTTTCCAGAGACGCGTTTGTTATTCAATATTGAGTCACCGAGTCCCGAATTTGTATTAATAATATAGTATATGCATTAGGTATTGTTAGGTAATTTCGTATTAGATGTAACGTCTTGCCAAACTGTGATTATCAACTAAGAAATAATATGTTATACCTATGTACATATCGTCGAAGTTTGATAAAATTAAGAGGATTCGTAACTTGAAAACTTTGGTTAATTACAAATGTATTCAATATCATTTGAGAACTTTGGAATCGTACTTTAAAAAGATGATATTTGTGTGAAGCGTCGATAAGACAGACACAATCTCAAGATAAATTTGTCAAATTGCTACAAAGTTTTAGTAAAAGGTTATATAATTCGTATATCTATTATTAGAGGTTAATAAAGTATTAGGATATCAAAGAATATCTTATGAATTTCGAAACCAGGTTGATAATAAGTAATTACAGTCATAGAGTAATGGAATAGGCTTAAGGTAAAATGTATTTTAACATATAAGTCGTACACATAGATCTCGCTTATTATGAAAGACGTAGCTTTGGTTAAATTAACTGAATTATTCTTAAGGGCTAGTGAAATTATACGACATAGATTGGATTCCCAAATTTCTATGTATTTTAGGGGTGATAGCAAGAAAAAAATGTCAAATTTCTTCTATTCGTAATAATCTTTTTTTGATACTTTCTTAAGGTACTTTTCTTTATACAGAGTTTAAATAAAGACTTAAATATTTTTTCACTTTTCATTTTTTAGTTTCAACTACTAAAGTAAAGTTTTCTTATAGAAGATCAATTAGGCTTTGAAATTTTTGTACGTGTTTTTTTTTCTCCTCTTCAAAATGACAGCACATGTATCAACTATTAAAAGGAATTTAAATATATCTAAAGTACTTTAACAATAAGTAGTCTGTGATATTTCGATTAGGTATTCCATTTCTTTCTAAACAGAATTGTGCAAGGACGTTCTACTCGATGGCCACACAAACGTTTTATTTATGTGAACATCGAGTACAGGCTTCACATTTTTTCTGTGTAGATTTACTACGAGCCCATGTTTCAACGCAGTGTTTATTTTTTCTATTGTAGCTTAGCTACTGAAATATCTATTTACATAGGATACAAATATTAATGTGGTAAGAGCTTTTTACCTTTTTGATTAGAGTGCTTGTTGTTAGTGTTTTATAAAAAACATTTTTATATTTCTTTTTTTTTCAATAGATATTACAAGGGTTATGACATTATAAAGAGAAGAAAAAACACGTTAAAAAATTTCCAATTTTCCATAAGTCCTTTGATAATAGTATTTAATTTATTACACTTTTCATATTTTCGGAACAAAATTACGTTCTTTCTTTATCAGAATTACTTGACTTTACATATCTTTTCCTTCATCAGCGAAGATTAATTTTGGATGTTTATTAAATTAGAAGACACTAAATAAAGTGATATATTTATCATTAAATTTTATATAATCATCGTAGTGTATTACTGTTTATTCATTTTCACAACACAACATTAAAGAAGTGATAAATCTATAATTACAACTCGGTATCCCTATATTTTTTATACAACCATCTACAACGACAGCATTTATTTTACCAGATATGGAATGTGATTGAGTTAACGGCAACTGTACATAGATATGTCCATTAATGTCAATTCTTACCGCTGGGCTTGCAGAGATTTATTCGTTGTAATGAAAACCAATAGAATTTGAAAAGAAGATTTACAATTTCAATTATATACTTCTACGATTGTCGCTTTTGAACACGTCAATCCTAGAAATAATATTCTGCAGTTTTGCTTAATATTTCAGGATTATTCAAACCTGAACCTCGTTCTTTTCATAATAATTTCATTTTAATTAAGTTAAATTATTTTCCCATCATCGAGAAAAAGGCTATTAAAATATCTAAAAGATAAGAAAGCACAATACCCCGTTCTATTGTAACGAAATAACATAGCACACGACACTATTAAAGTCCAAAATCGAAGTTTTATTAAAAAAGTTAGATCAAACAACTACCTAACGCCATGTGAATCGATTTACGTGAAGGAAAATGAAAATTTAGTAAAGAGAGATGGGAGAGTGATTAACCATTGGACAATGAACAATTTACTTTTAAAACTATTTTTTAGATTGTAGAAAGGTCGATCGATATTTCAATATTTTGTTCTTAATTATTGATTTGCACTTAGCTGGAAGAATTCGTATTTTGGAAAATCGACTTTTATTTCATTAAAGAAAATACCGCTGAGAAAAACTTTGGATACTTATTGTTTGTAATATATTTCATACATTTACATTTCAAAATGTAGTTAACATATTAGCAGATATTTCTACCAAGAAAATTAAATAACGACAAAGTAAAGACAGCTTACTTAACGCACCATAATTAATGTAGTATTTTATAAATCCCCACAGTCAAGTTATCCAACTCATGAAAAATTTAATAACTATATATATATATATATATATATATATATATATATATATATATATATATATATCCCTCGTTCTATTACTCTTTCATTTGGGGTAACAATTGAACTCTAAATAGAGACTTTGTATAATTCGCTATGCAATTAGTACACAGTAAAAAATTTTTGAGGTAAATTGTAATGCTTCAAGTAGATATGAAAAAGTAATTACAATTTTACCCAAAAACGTGTTAGTTTTAGTCAAATTAAAAACAATCGAATATACATATATCTCATTCGTTTTCGATATAATTTGTTTGTTTGTTACAAGATAACACTCGTCCCTATGCCACTACTCATACAATAAATACAATATAATATACAGAATACAACACTCTATGATTTGACCCTTGCTCCCTCAGATTGCCACGTGTTTGAACCCTTAAAAGAATCACTCTAATGAAGACGTCATCGAAATAGGTGTATATATATATATATATATATATATATATATATAGGTATATCTATAGGTATTAGATTTTTGTCACAAGAAATACAGAAGCTTCCTGAAAATGATGACAGTACAGGATGATTCAAATGAATGGACACGATTTCAATGGACTATATTTTCTGAACTAAGATTTGTAATTTAATTTGGTAAATTACATTTGACTATGCATACATTAAAGTTTATAGACGTTCAATGTACCCCCCCCCCTTTCGACTGCACGGATAATATGTAGCTGAATTCATCCCGCACTCGATGAAGAATGTATTGCATCAGAGTTCACAGCAGTTATGATTTGTTTGACCATTAAAATTTGTAGGAATAGATAGTACGTACACTACATCTTTCACAATTCAACACAGGCAGAAGTTCAAGGTGTAAGATGAAGAGACTCGATGGCTGGAACTGAAATATTGGGTCTTCATTCTCCTTAATACTTATCCATTGTTGAGGTAGAGATACATTCAGGTAACGTTAAATATTCAGGTGTCAATGGCGTGGAGCTCCGTCCTGCTGTGAAAATGTAATCTTTTGAATATTCATTCATTTGAACAAGCCAGTATTCCAAGATACGTTATTTCTGTATTTCATTAAAAACGATAGAGGTGTGAACCTTTGCTGTTTATTTCAACGACAAATGCTCTTCCCCATTCGAGATTCAATGTTAAATCTACTATAAATTACATGCTGCACCGCAGTTGCAGACTCACATTTAAACATCTTGCTTACAACTAACGCTGCTATGCTGAGTTCTCTAGCGGTAACATTCAAGACTCTATATTGTCCTTTTTCAAATATAGTTAACAGATTATAAATGTAACGAATAGTGCTGGAAGTGTAGCCAATTGAAATCGAGTCCATTTTTTTCAACCATACTGTATTTTCAACAGTATTAACAAATGGTGTTACTTTCACTTAATAATTTTTTTATTTTTATAATCATTGAATCATAATCTAAATTTGAACGTTCATCGTATTTATTAATTATTAATTTTCATTTTAAAAAGAATTTATTTAACGAAAACACCTGGAAACGTAAATGCTATACCAAACAGGTAGATTGCTACTACTATCCAAGATACAGACTTACTCTGATTGTGAGTGAGACAGGTCTTGTGAGCTCCACCCACGTTCTTTAATAATAAATTGCAAACGAAATTAAAAGTAATTTTGCTTCTGTATTTCAGATAAATGTTGTGACGAAAACTACCTTGTACCCTAAAACCGTCCATTAGATTACCTAAGATATTGAAAATTTCTTATACGTATTTATTCAATATTATTGTTATTGTCTTTTTGTTCTATTGTACTGACGATTGCTTCTGCTAATAAAAGAAAAGCAACAAAAATAAAATAATTAAATGTCAATTGTTATTATTATTTTTAATTATTTTTCATAACATTTATTTAATTTTGTAAAATACGACCAACTATATTCCATTACTCTAGGATGCCTCCAAAATTATTTCCAATTATATCTAAATTTTATAAATGTGCACCCATATTGTATAGTAACTAGATTTACTTTTCTACTTTTCCGTCTCTCTTTTCTCTGCATTTTCTCATAATAAACATAAACTCGAACGTATAAGCGGGTAAGCATTCGAGCGGGGCGAGCGCAACAACGCATTATCTGCGAATTTACACGTGAACAGTTCGAACGGTGCGGAGCGCGAACAGCGCGCGTTATTTTATTTCACGTTTCGATTGCCCTCGTGATGTGTCCGCCGTTCCGAGACGCGAAATACAAGCAAACAGGAGAACGCCGAGAGAGAGCGCACCGCGCTCCGTCATTGGTAGGACAGGAGCTTTCGGGATCGACCCGTCGCGAGGCGCAAGCGCCCGCGGATCCGGCCGGAGAGAGCGTGCGACCGTGACCTCTTCCTAAACTAGGAAATGCGTTAACGGTGTGTGTAAAGTTGCGCTTTTGCTCGGAGCTGACGAGTGTACCTATCTGTACGCACTTACAGGGATGCGTTTATCTCGTACCGTCATGTCATGTGCTTTACCGATCTTATTTTTAGCGTTCTTGTCTTATTTCATAATTCTTTTCTATATGAAATATTTTGCATGTTAAAGAATAATATACATACATTAAATTTTAAAATAAAAAATCACTGAAAAATTACAATTACATACAAAGTAAAAACAAAAAAATATATCTGAAAATTATAGTGATATTGAGAAGGAATATATTAGAAATGGAATGTTAAAACAGGAAAAAAAGACAGTAAATTAATTAAATTAAACTAAAAATGGAAAGCAGTCTTTATATTTCGAATTAAAAATTAAAGAAAAAATAGCTGACGTAAATATTTATTAAATTTTAAACTATTTTATTCATATATTTTACATTTATTTAATATTGTTAAATTGTTTAATAATATAGGTATATACTAGTATCTATATCTGGGCCTAGTTATTGTTATGTTTATTTAAAGCTTCTACTGCCTCTACCTCCAAATTTAAGGTGTTCATTATTAATTTCTTGTTTTCAATTGTATTGGAATCCTTTCAATAAAAGTTTAATTTCATTTGTTTTGAACTCTACTTTAGTAAGGTTTTTAAAACGATCATAAAAAATAATGTTTTTGTATTTGTTAATGAATGAATTTAGAAATGTTATAGATTTTTTGTAAGAAATAAGTTTGGCTATGGAGTATAGGATTAATTTTATGGTGAATATCTTCATACAAAAAAGAAAACTGAACGTTACTACGTTTACAAGTTAATTGTCAGTATAATACCTAAGTAATAACGACAAGGTGTCTCGCTTGTATAGATTCATCATTTCTTTCTTCTACCTCGGTTACTCTAGATTCTGCTTTACTATTATTAGTTTAAGCATTATGTTCTTCGGTGTAACTTGTTTGCACATGTGTAGAAACGAAATATACTTCATTCTTTTTCCTCAGTCATCAAATACATTCAATTGATCACTTATTGGAAGAATTAAAACGATTGACAATGAAGGAAAAGTATCAAATTCCCAACGAAGTAGCCCAAAAATAGATTAAAATTGACGATGCTTAGATTAAATAGAAAAATTTCAGCCAAAAGGGGTATTGCAAAATATTAATTTGTGTTCAGTTAGTTTAGAATAACTATTTGTAAATTTGCATAGAGACTTTCGTGAGATTTTATATTTTCGATTCTCTATATCTTGTAATTAGAGATGACCAGTATTACAATATTTTGATTTTATAATACGATAATTACGTTATAGTTATTCGTGTGTCTAGAAATCATGATTTTAATTTGACAATTTCAAATACTGTATCTAGGATTTTATGAACAATTACATGTTTTTTTAGATATTTTTCGACGTGATAAGATACATACATATATTAATCTGGTACGTAGACTTCCGCGGTCGTGGTCCATGCTATCTGCTTCTGGGCTTCCGAGCTGGAACCGCGTCACTTGTATATCTACCGACGTTTCGTACCCATTTGTATGGGACATCTTCGGAGCTCAACTACTGCACTTAAACTGATTTCAGTGCAGTAGTGATTTCAGTTTCAGTGCATTAGTTGAGCCCTGAAGATGTCCCATACAAATGGGTACGAAACGTCGGCAGGTATACAAGTGACGCAGTTCCAGCCCGGAAGCCCAGAAGTAGATAACATACATATATATTTCATTAGATGTGGAAAAAATTAAGAAAGCAATAATTCTATTATAAGGTAAACCTTATAATAATATAATATAATTAATTTAAACTAGTAACAATACGCATAATACCATATAAAATACAATTTACTAATAGAAATGCAATAAAATAAAAAATAAAATATTGTAAAAAAATCACTATCGGAAAATCAAAACCATATACAATAAAATTATAGAATTAATTGTTTAGTCCATATTTAAAAGAATCACCATTTTAGAGAGTTACTTTTTAAATGCATTTCGAATTGGAATAGTTTTACATACCGTGCATTCATTTTACCTCGCTACGACAACCGTACCACATTATATTCAGGTCTAACTGCCGAATACCGATCAGAATGTAAAGTGGTGGGGCGTGAGTCATTTGAATTACGACTACAACTGATTACTGATCGTACTAGCTGCAGCCCCACCACTAATTTGACTGTAGGCGTATCGATATTGTATTAACGGTCATTCGTGGTTTGCATTTGGGAAAGTGTGTTACGGTAAGATCTTTAAATTTAAATATTTTTTTAATTATATTACTTTGATAATGTATACATTGGAAGAAAAAATTCAAATGATAACATGGGCTTTGAAAGGTAATTCTTTACGGTGTATCCAGTGCCTTTTCTCTGAAAAGTATGTAGATCGTCCCTTTCCTGCATTAACAACAATATCATTAGTAGTTAAAAAAAAAATCAGAAGGTTGGATTTTGGGATGTAAGTGTCATAAAATACGGTATATATAACGATAAAGAAATGCAGGAAGTCATGGTGTACGCAATGGTCGAAGAAAATTCCAATATTATATCTAAAATATCAGAAGAGATAGGTATTAGCGTGGGTAAAGTTCATAAGATATTAAAGAAAAATAAATACACATCCTATAAATACCAAACTCATCAGGAAATTTTTCATGCTGATCAACACCGCAGAATGGAATTTTGTGAAACTGTAATAGAACGTGTAAATGCGAATGAACACTTCATTGAGACTATCGTGTTTATCGATGAATCCACGTTTCCGTTGCACGGTAAACATAATCCGTCGAATCTTCGATATTGGTCTATTGAAAACGAGTATCGACAATTGAATACGGGGACACAGTATCCTGAAAAATTGAATGTTTAGGCTGATATTTATGGGAATAATATTATTGGCCCATTCTTTATCCAAGGAAATTTAAATGGGGAAATATATTTGAATCTTCTTCGAAACGACATTGTCCCTGCTTTGAGAACTATTAATCCCAATTTATAGAACGTATGGTTCCAGAATGATGGTTGTCCGGCCCATGGAACTAGAATTGTGAATGAATATTTAAATAATATATTCCCCCAAAGAGTTATATCTAATAGTGGTACAATTTGTTGGCTACCAAGGTCACCAGACTTAGCCCCTAATGACTTTTTTTATGGGGTTACATAAAATCAAAGTTATATGGGCATCAAGACGAAAGGGCTAATAATTTGGAAGAATTACTTATTGTAAAAATACCTAATTGTACAGTTAAAAGTAATTATAATTTATTAATTTTTGGACGTAAACAATTTGGACAGTCAGTGATAGACCTTCCGCCAAGTACCACGAAGAACTACTTAATCTGTAATCTGTAGTCAGTCATTGTTGTGATTCGACTGACTCGCGCCCCACCACTTTACATTCTGATCGGCATTCGGTATCTAGACCCGAATATAATATGATACGGTATTTGTAGCATTTTAATATGAAAGCACGGTAGATTTCCTTGGAGTGAAAGTTGCGGAGACGCCAGTGAACAGCCAAGGAATGTGAAAATTTTAAGCAATATAGAGTGAGAAATATCAAAAGGTTAAACAGTGTGTCTTTCCAGCAAATATGCACAGACAACATCACGAAAAAGATACAGACCATCAATCTTAAATGATAAAATTTTGAAAAATTTCAAAATATCCGCCGTGCGTATTTGACTGTTAATAAGAGACGTAATAAGATGGTCAAACAAGCGAACGTACTCCGAATAACTAGTAATAGAAACAAAATATAGAAACTTCTTATTAGAACTCTCAAAATTTCAAGAAAGACGTCTAATAGTATCCAAATTTATCAATGGCCATCAACAGAGTTTGTGTATGCCAGTTGAAAATATAAAAATAATATAATCTTATCCATACAGTACCGTTTATCTTAATCTTCAAATCAACTTGATTCATCCCTAACTTTATTATTTGGTACTACATGTGGTGCGTGGGCAGGATATCGAAGTATTTCGTATCGTAATTTCATAACGTTGTGTAACAATGTGGGCTGGTGTGTTACCTCAGAGAAAAAGAATTTTGTTTCATTAAGTGTGGTCGTTTCTTCCTCGTTTCTTCATTTAAATGAAGTGCCTCACATTCAATAATATTCAGAAGTCGGAGGAATTGGTTAATGACGTTTTGCCTCATCTGCCATATTCAAAAGACATCTTGTCCACTGACTACCGCTTTTTTTTAGCTCGTCGACGATTTCTTGCAAGAAAAACCATTCCACATTTAACAGGAACTGTTTAAGGGCTATTGTGTAAGCCTCTCTTGATATCTTTTAAACTTTCGCTCATAAAGTTAAAAGAGATTATATCTCTATATTCCAGAAAATATTATCACCTTTATGAAGCTGACTTCGCCTCCCTTGTAACAGATTCCTTTATTGTAACTCAATGTTTTCGTTGTTCCTCAGCTTCAGATTGGTAATAAAAGTTTTATCTACTATTATAAAATTACCCAGAAATTTCTGTGAGTTACATTGAAATAGTTTCAAATTCTACTTATACAGAGGTTTGCTCATTCACGCGTTTGTTCAATTACGAACGAACTGACAATTTTCTCATATGAAATGGTGTAAAATATTTTTGCACCAACTAAAAATCATAGTTACTGTTTGTTAGCAGATTCACTACAGTTGAATACCAACGAAGCCGTTATATCTGCTGTATGCTGAGAAAATCTATCAGAGTCACCGAAAACTGCAGCGTTTACGGTTTACCTAATTTGTCTCTACCAAGATTCTTGGAATTAAACATTTTAATGGAAAAATTATTAACTTTATACTATATGGAAAGAAGATCACGTTTGTATGTGCAAGATACAGAACAACATTTGCTAACATATGGTTACATTAACAGAACTCCGATCAACCTAAACATTTAAATTACGTTGTATTTGTTAAACATTTAACAATGGCGCAAAACCGTCCACATATGCGAGAACTGGATATAAGCTATGCATTTGAAAACTACTAAACTTGTCAAGCAAGGTACCATATTAACTATATCAAATATGTTAGACAGATCTATACGAATGACCGTCCACTTGCTCTTGATTGCCCAATTAACCAGATTAAATTGTTTCATGTAGCAAGATTCATGGCCGTTGATCTATCCGATATGGAACTATGTTAACAAGTAGAAAGACGCCGTTGAACGTTGAATAAAATAGACGAGTAAATGAAACGTCTATTTCTTCAATTGTGTCACATTGCATTTCTTGTAAATGGAAATGGTCTTTGCATCTCTTCAGGTATAAAGAAGCACCGATATTATAATTAACAAATTAATTGTTGAAGCTACAGGCTTTATTAAAGGCAAGAAGTATAAAGATAATCGACATACATACATATATAGGACATGTTTGTACTTTGCAATTTTTTCGCGAGAATTTTGTTATACTTATAAAGAAAGAACTAAAAATACGTAACGGAAATAAATTATTTTAATAAGCAAGCACGTTATCTACACATACACATATGTATGTATGTACGAACTATAATGAATATTCTGTTATAAGAAAATACAACTTTGTATATATACAAAATGTCTAAGTTGAGCATTAATTATGTAAATTGTACTTCCGCTATGTCCGAGAAATAATATCTTTTAACATGGCAAATTAAATTCAAATTCAAAAGATAATTATTACTTTTATGAGTCTTTTTATGTACAATGTTTAAAATTAAGTACTTGCTAGACCACATTATAATTGCTAGTTCATATTGAATGTAATCTTATAACACGGCGCATAATACAATTAAATGTTTTCTAATGAATTACATAATTATCTGAATGTGTGAGATAAACATAAACATATCAATTTATTGCTTTAATAATTTATGCAATTAAACTATTAAATACGAAATATTGTTAACATATTAAAATTATTTTAATTAAAAAAATTGGCTTACACTGCTTAAAGTTAAAATTTTTCGAAATAAAATTCATGCAATATGTAATTTAACACGTTAATATGATCAGTTAATGGAAAAAGTAATGAGTCTTTGTGGTCACAGCTAAATATCAATACGAGGGTAACCGTTTATATTTCTGGAACTGACAACACTATTAGTGTTGCCTCCGATCTGATAATTGCATCGTGAAGTTTGTCATTTTTGACAATATATTTACCTTGACACTTTTATTATCCGGTCGCTATTTCTATTGTTGACAGTAACTTGAAAATTCTATGTCAGCGAAAAAATGGAATTAACGCGCGAACATTTATTTTTTTTTATTTTTCATAACTTTCGGCGTGGATTATCTCAACAAGAATGCATCGACAAACTGAATTATATATGGTGATGAAGCACCATCGAAAACTACAGTATATTGTTGGTATAGTGAATTCAAACTTGAACGGCGTTCTTTGGACGATGAATATCGTGAAGGTCGTTCCACAAATGTTGTTGTGTCGGAAAAATTAATGCAGTGTCCGAATTGATAATCCAAGACCGTCATGTGACATACCGTGAGATCGAGGCATCGCTGGATATTAATAGCGCCAGAGTGCATAAGATCCTGCATGAACATTTAGCCGTTAAGAAGCTATATTCACGTTGTGTACCACATAATTTGACAACCGTTCAAAAAAGGACTCGCGTCAATTGGTGCCAAGAAATGCACAAAAAATACAATGGCGGTGCTTCAAAGAACATTTACAAAGTCGTCACAGGTTATAAATCTTGGATCTATACGAATAAGTCCAATAGTAAACAGCAGTCAACTGTGTGAGTGTTCCAAGATGAGCCAAAACGAACAAAAGTTGTTCGCGAACGAAGCACATCAAAACAAATGGTCACCTGTGTTTTTGGAAAAACCGGTCACGGTGCAACCGTGCCTTTAGAGAGTTATGGAAAGGTAAATTCCGAATGGTACACAACTATCTCTTTGCCAAAAGTTTTTGAGGAAATAAGGAAAACAACCCGAAAACGACAGATCATTCTCCACCATGAAAATGCGAGCTCTCACAGGTCGGTTGAAACAATTGAATATTTGACCTGGCAAGGCATTGAATTGATGCACCCTGTAATTTCTTTTTGTTCCCACACGTGAAGAATAAACTTCGCGGTGAACAGTTTTCTACGCCGAAAGAGGCAGTTGAGGCATTCAAACTCATATTTTGGAGATACCGCTTTCACAGCGGTAGCAATGCTTTTCGAATTGGTTTAAACGAATGAAAAATGCATTGATTTTCAAAGAGAATATTTCAAAAAGCAATAAAACTATTTCCGATAATAAATTTTTTTTTGTTTGTTATTCCCGAAATATAAGCAGCTACTCTCGTATTACAGTTCAAGATGGATCCGTACATTCCCACTTTAAAACATACGGAACCATGTTAAAAGGAGTATTGATATTTAACCGAAACAAACAATCAAATAATAGTTGCATTGCATAACCTAACCTTATGTTAAACTAAAGTTCAAGAACAAAAAATAACCGCTGTAAAGTACACGAAATTTAATTTATTTACAAGTAAACTGTTCAAAACAATGGATAAACCATTTGAAAACATACCATATAGTCAATCACTATACATAAAGGGAATCCAAGAAAATTTTAGTAATTATGAAATATTATTGAAAAATGTACATATGTCTCGAACATGAAAAAGCTTTATTCAAGTCAAGAAGTTCTCGTGAATTTAAGAAATTCCACACAGATTTAAATATAAATAACGTATATCTTCATACCGTTTAAAATTAAATGAACAAGAAAAATTTTTAAACACCATTTATGTGTAATGACTATATACAAACTCCGGAAACTCTAGAATAAGTTATAAGTTACTGCCATGGCTGGATATACCCCTATAATGAAGCTTATGCATGTGAATAGTCTATACGCATGTAATGAATATTAGTTTGTAAATTTATGATGCTTCGGCATCCAAAATTTGTTCATAATTTAGAATGTGTGAACACCTTAACGTGTGCTGTGTTTCCCGGTATAGGAACCATTACAAGTAAGAATCTAAAGAGGAACTTACTAGAGGAAAATAAACTAATCTTTGGTCGAATAAAAAACATTGATAATTATAGCAAAGAATTTTGCAATTATATGAGAAGAAACTATATGATCTTTCGTTTTTCAAACTTTATTTTTTATGATGCATATACAATTTTTGTACAGCTCTACCAAATGCGAAGAATGTTCAAAAGGTACAAAACTCCTGCACATAGTTAATGATGGTGGTAGATATAATGTCAAAACCAATTTTTTGAACTCTAGAATTATAAATATTATAATATGCATATTTTTTCATTCTACTTTCTTTCAAAAAGGAGATTAATACACAAGATATCTTTTGTATTTAATTTCTATCTATCTATTATATCGAGTTTTTCAATAAGGACAATAATTTTATATTTAAACAAAACAGAAAAATTGAGATATTGGGCTCAAATTTATTCTAGGTACAGTACATATATTACATTTAACTATGGAATTCGATCTCGTTTATACGACCACCGCGAGCACGTTTGCAGCGATCCATTCTTTGAAGCCAATTGTCCAACACACATATCGTCCGGAACGTTGGCAATTTCGCGTCCCTGAGCTCCTCTAACGTTGTTGGCTTCTTCACATAAACTAACGACTTAACCTCATAAAAAAAAATCCAATGGCGTTAAATCGCATGAGCGAGGTGGCAGCTCGACCGGACCATTTCTCAAGATTACACGGTTACCGAAGTTCCCTTTCAATAGATCAATCGTTTGACCAGCTGTGTGGCACGTGGTACTACCTTGTTGGAACCACATATCACTGATGTGAAGTCCATCCAATTCTGGTCAAAAATAGTCTTCCCATATGACACGACAGCGTACTCCATTGCCGTAACATGTCGATCATTGTCATGGACGGAAAAATATGATCCTATCACAACTCCGGCATGAAATCCACACCACATCGTCACTTTTAGTGGTTATAATGGAGTCTCTTGAAGCATATGTGGATTTGTTGCTGTGCAATAACACATATTTTGCTTACTAACAAAGCTATTAAGCCAAAAATTAGGTATTTTTTTTTTATTTCGTGAAGCTTTAGCAGATCCCAATTGGAGAAATTTCGGCGCCTCAAATGATTAAGAGGCTTCAGTTCTTGTGCTAATTTGATATTGTAAGGATGTAAGTCAAGATCTTTACGCAAAATTCGCCACAATGTAGCTCGTAAGATCCCCAATTCCTGCGAATGGCATGGAATCAACTTGATTTGGCTTATTTTGAATTAAAGCACTTACGGCTACAATATTTTTGGTACTTTGACCGGTTCGTTGTCTAGCTGGCACAGGAACATCCAATAGTGAATATTTTGACTAGAATTCATCCACTATAGTACGCACAGCCTGTCTGGTGGAACGATTATAACGACCGATAATTGGAGTAAGCGCCATTAAAGTTGAGACCACCGACTCACATTTGCGATAGTAGTTTGTAATAATTTCCAAACGTTGCTCGTTCGTGAACTTCGTCATGATAAAAATGTCAACCTTAATTGACGTTTCGACGTTGACAGATCATGGAAAACGTTCGAGGATGCGTTCGTATTAAAAAACAAAATTGTTATGTCCCTATTGGAAAACCTGATATAATAAAATATGTTTCAAAGATCAAGATCACACTCAGCATTTGTTGTAATAATTCCTTGTCTGTTTTTCTTCATGTCTATAAAATTACGCCTTTTTTAAATCCATTGGTTAGTTGTTATGCAAATGAATCCTCTACTGTAATGAAAATCAACGATATCATTGTAATTTGCTGTGCTATTATCAAAAGCAACTTAGTCATAATTCAGTATTGAACACCTTGGCAGCCCCGATTCACCCTTATAAAATTTGTTTCGTGTGTAATGGACTGGAACCGGTATCAGGTACGAATTTCTGAATTAAACAAATACAACAGAAATCTACTTCTAGTTACTTGGAGTAGATTTCTGCTGTATTCGGATTTCTCTACAAGAGTCAAACGCAGAAATCTACTCCAAGTGACTAAATTGTGTAAACGATACGTTGCCCCAAAACTACTGAGACTAATTAATCACAAAAAGATGCTCTTGCAGAATAATATACAACCGCATACTGCAACATGCTCGAGAAAAATGTTCTTAATTAGAATAGGAGACTTTGCTTCACCCTTTTCTCCTCCGAATTTTTTCGACATCTTTTCGACGTAGAACACCCTAATAGAGGGTTTCACCATAAAGAAAAACCCAAAGCAAACGCTGACAGATTTCTTGCTATTAAAGGTAAAATGTTTTATGAAAGCTAAATCTAAAAACTTATATCGTTTTGGAATATAATAGATTATGGAGGTGTTTACCTTTGATTTCAATTTTAATTGACTTAATTGAATTTTTGTATTTATTTTTATTTATTATTTTTGTTTTTAGTTTACTTTTCTTTTTTGATTGGCATTATCGTATAGATAGATAGATGGATTACTTAAGATGACAATAGTCTTTTCTACTGTGATTTTTCCAATTTTACCAGTATTATGGTTCCCATATCTCTCACTTAATTCCTTTAATTAATTAATTAGTTAATTCAAAGTTAGTTTTAATACATAAACTTACGATTTAGAAAACTAGTTTTCCATGTATAGAAATAGTGTTTATATTAACCTCACATTGACATAGTATTTAGTACATATGGTTCCTTCTGTCAAGCTCATATTATTCATATATTTGCTGAACTTGCAATACCCTACTATTATCCTAATGGACTTTATACATTTGAGCTACTTACTGTTTTCTAGGGAATCGTTTGGTCTGTCTTTTACCTGGGAAATTTTTTCACTTTTATCATTGGCATTTACATCATCCTGACGGACTTTATAGATTTGAGCTACTGTTTTCTGTGGAATCGTTTGGTCTGTCTTTTACGTGGGAAATTCTTTCACTTATATCTTTACCGTTTATGTACATTATCCTAACGGACTTTATAGATTTGTGCTAATGTTTTCTAAGGAATCGCTTGGTCTGTCTTCTACAAGTCATTCAAGGTGTCTACGTCTTTGTTCTTTTGGGCTACTGTTTTCTAGGGACGTCTTTGTAAATTTGGGCTACCGTTTTCTAGGGAATCCTTTGACCTCTCTTTTACCTGGGAAATTCTTTCTTCTTTATCATTACTGTTTACATCAGCCTAACGGATTTTATAAATTTGAGCTACTGTTTTCTAGGGAATCGTTTGAAATGTCTTTTATCTAGGAAATTCTATCAACTATATCATTGCTGTTTTCATATTTGTTCTACAGTTATATAGAAAAGTTCCATAATTTAAGCTAGTCAAATCAATTCATCAATGTCTTGATTAATCCTATAGCCTTCGTTTCTGTAACTCACATTATACGTTTTTGTAATTACTAGCTCATTCAGGACGTCTATATGTTACACTTGCCTAAGCTAGAATTTTTAGAAAATTAATTTCGTCAACGCAATGATGTAAAGCAGCCACGTCCACTGGATACACCATACTATCTATACTTAGATTTATCTATACCGCGGGTCTTTCTATTTTTCCATTTCTTCCTAATTGATATAATATTGTGTACTACAATATTCTAAATATCAGTAGTAATTACCGCTTACTAACTAATTTTAAGAGTATTTAAATTTCTTTCTTACTATGTTTTGTTTGTATTTAACTGATTTCTTATGGACATATTTAAATCAATATTCTTATTATAATTATTGTATAACAGACCATTTATTGATTCATTGACTTTCCCTAACTGTTACATTTACAAACAAAATGTTTGAGTTATAAACGAAATTACCTAAGAAGTCGAGATCGTTTTATTATTAAGTAATTTGATTCTCTAAATTTGGGAAATTATTCCAATTAAAATTTAGTTTCTCACAAAAATACAACGGATTTCCTAAGTATGTAAGATTAATTATTCAAAGTCAGGAAGTATTTTCAATTTGCAATCAATTAAAGCTACGAGCAACAGAAAGTTTACCTGCATACACTGTAATAATATCTAATATTATACGTAATTATACATTAAGCGACTTTAAACGAAGTTATTTAGAAACTAATTCTTTCTAGCAAAAAGAAACTGAAAGAGAATATTTATACTACTTTGTAAGCACCAGAACTTCACGATATAACAGCAGGTGATAGTAATAGGAAACATTTAAATATATGAGTTAAATTTAATATTAATTTTAACTCATCTTTTATTCGAGAAATATTTAATAATCGTTTACTTTTAAAATTAGCTCTGTTTTAATCATTTTTCTCTAATATACATATTTTAAATGTTACTTTCTTATGGATGTGTGACCAGTCAGTCTACCTGTCCTTGCTTCTGCTCTTACAAACAAAAGCAAATGTGAAGTTCGCTGGCTTGTCAGCTTCCTTATAAGTATATATTTATGTAAAATGGCATCTATTGCAGATAATTTTTCTCGAATTTTCTATGCTACTCAGATCGTTCAAGTATTACTTCATCGTTTAATGTACACCTTGGAGGACTATCGACACCAAAAATTGCTCGTTTAAAAAAGTAAAAATTATAACCCGACAAACCTTGAACTACTTTGACTTTATTCAAATAAAATTGCAACTAGACCCCATTAAAAGAGTTGCCTATTAACTGACACAAACATTTTTATCTATAGCGTAACTAGTTTTACAGCGTCCCTCGTATAAAGTGTATATTGTGTTCATTACAATGTCATAAGTAAAATAATTCAAATTATGTATTAAAATATTCCTCTAGTGAACAACATTCTGTATTAACTAAATGCGTGAATAATTTATTCTTCATTTGTTTTACAGCTTGCAAAAGAAGTACATGTTTGTGTGTTTTAATGAGTATACGAAGGAATAAAACGAAACGAAAATGTGTTGTCTCTTTCAATTTTTATTCCCTGTACTTTGAACAATAATTTTCAACATAATTCACTTATAGTATTTTAAACTTAAACCTCTCCGCAGTTTTCATATTAAAATAGTTGAATAACTGTATAGATAAATGAATAGCAAGCTGTAACAAAACATTCTAATTGCCTCAACTAATATTTTGCAACTACTAAAGAAAATATGGCAGTATAAAAAGCGCCGTATTTTATTAACTATAGAGCTGACTTATAATTTTGAAGAGCTGTTATTAAATACAGCATCAATAAAACCCTATTTTGCTTTATTCACGATTGCTGCTCACTATTCTAGCAGTTCTTCAATTACGCATTCTATATTTTCAAATCCAAGATTTGGAGATGAAGAAATCTGTTCAGATAAATTTAAAAGCAGTTCGTTAATGAAAAATGTCTTTTGAAAATCATTGGACAAAAAAACAAAATAGGAAAGATGTGATGAAATAAAATATAATGAACAAAAATGATAAAAAACGTTCTAATGAGTTCATCATATCGCAAAAGGAATGTGCGAAAGGCTCCCTTTAAATTAAAAGTTTCTTCTAAATGTATACTCTAAGATAACTTTCTCTTCGCTCTAGTGTATATATCTGCGATCTGTATGACACATAACTGCATGCTTGGATACTGGTCGAATTTCAGATGAAAATTGAACGCCAGCAGTTCTAGTTCCTGATGTGATTGCCTATTGGCAACGAACCATGCCGTATCCACGGATTTTCTTAATATTTCATTCTGAAGAACTTATATTTTATTCACACTTGCAGGTTAAGAATCCTCCCAAATTATACAATCATAGATGATTAATGGACGAATGAGAACTTTATGTAATAGTAGAACGTATTCTGTTCTTTATTCAGTCCAATTTTCAAAAACCACAAGGCTTGTGTTAATAATTATAAACCATTTTGTTAAATTTACGAAGGTTTTCGAAAGGGTTATTTGTGCTTATCTACACCCTAAAATACCTCATCAAGTACCTTACGGCAAATATTCTTCTTCATCTGGGGTTTCAAAGGAATTTGTTGATATCCGTGATATATTCTGTTTTGGTCTATGCGGATGATTTAAAAGTTTCACTCTCTTAGGACCTGGGATGATGTCTTTCAGTTACAATATAATCTTGATATAATTACACGGTGGCAATAATTGTAGTCCCACGAAAGTTGATAATGTGGTGTTTTATTTGATTCTCGTCTGCTTTGCTTCACATACTAACAACATCTGCATTACTGCAGGGATTTTGGATCAGGTACCTGTAAATTTTTCGTAAACTTGTCTTTGCTAAAAAGGTTGTTTTGCTGTCAATAGACTAGAATATGCTTCCCCCGTGGTCGCCGCACTATAATTATTTGCAATTGGCTATAAGATAAGGTTCAATGTTTTTTGAAATACGTAAGTTACAGGATTAATAATATCTATCCAGAACGCAATGTTGACTATAGTTCGTTGTTAAGAAGGCATGATGTGCAGTCCCTACAGGATCACCGACGAATTCATGGAGCAAGATTTTTATGGAAACTTATTCACGACTTTATTGACCCTCACAATTACTTTCCTCTACTATTTCTTTTATACCCAGTTTATCCTCTCATTTTTGCCCTACTAGAACCCCCTAGAACTAATTTCTTCCAGCATAGTGCTCCTCTTACGTCAATGCGCCAGAATGCTGGAGCACTTTATAATTACATTTTTTTATTCTACTAATCAACTGCAATGAATTATTTTTTAGTTTGTTTTCTTTGACATAATGTCGTAATTATTATATTTTCTGTTTTATTTCATACATTTTTCGTGGATATGTATCATATATGAATATTTCTTCTATTTGTCGAGTAACTGTATGACGTTGGAAAATAAATAATTATTATTATTTTTAATGAGAATTTTCTATTGATTATTATTCATTTCATTTATAACGTATTCTCCATCTTAATCTAGTGTTCTAGTATACTTCAAGTTATTTGACGCATTCTTCCTTTGTTTTCCAGGATATTTGAATTGTCATTAAAGTCAATGTTTGGTTGATCATGACAAAGACTTGACAAGACAAAGATTTGACTGTATGATGGTCATGATTGATATTTAAATTCCATTTATGAAACCAGTTTACAATATTACTTGTTGTTGTTGTTTGTAATCCTGTTGCTGGGACTTTTTGTTTTGTTCTTTGGTTAAAATATCTATACTATCTGCGAACATTAACCCTTCAGACACTGATATATTACTGTATAAATTAAAGAGAATTGGCACAAGTACACTTTCTTGTGGGACGCTTATTTAAATTTTTCTAATAGTTGATGTTTTGCATTGACATTTAAAAGGATCTATCTTCTATACATGAAAATAATATTGCTTTCAGGTATTCAAGTATTTTAAGCAAGTTGATTTTATATTTTATACCATTATGGCATTCACTGTCAGCCTTGGGCAAAGTCCAAGAACAATATCAAGGTATATTAATTACTCTCGTATCTCTCTTCAATAGTCGCTTAATCGTTGTATTTGATGATGTGGAATATCTTCGTTGAAATGATGAAATTGTATTTTCGTTTTTAATTATTTGGTTCAATCTTATGTATATGTTTTCTAGAAATTTGATCCTTGTATGGAGTATACTGCTTGGTTTATAGCATATAACTAGTTTATGATTTTTTCCTGACTTTGGCAAAAGCAGAAAAAGCAGTTTTCCCGTGATACAACGTAAACTAAATTAATAACAAATAACTTTCATTCCGAAATCAACCTTAAAGGCAAAAAAATACTAGATTTTCATATCAACTTCAGTAAGAATTAAAAATAATTTCGTAACAAATATGCAAAATTTATTCAAGAATATTATGGAATGCTCTTAACTCAAGAAGAGTTCCTGTCTATTGAAATAAAAAATAAAAACGAAGTTTCATTTAATAAAGTATTATTTTAAAGAATTCCCTTGTAATAAGCAAGAAACTGACGTAAAACATAAGTCCGAAGAAGTTTTCTAAATCACATTTACTAAAAGTAAGGAGTACATTTGATTAGACTAATTGTTTCTAACAAATAGTCAAAAAATATTTAAATTAATTTAAATATTTTTTGACAAAAACATGTCCCTTTATTTGAGTTACTTTTATCAATATCGTCTCAATACATATGCCTGGTGAAATGTAAATAATATTGTATTGCAAAGGTCACCTTTGAAATTATTTTATTTTCAGAATCGCCTAACGATCTGTATCCATGTTGTACTCTGTTATTGCTTTAATATTGATCGCTGATTTCAACATGAGAGAGAAAATATGAGAATCTTATTTCTCTGTTAGAACTTCCTTGAATGGAAAAAAAAGATTTAGAATTTCCTCTACGTAAGTTTTTCTAAAAATACACCAGAATGTTTTGAAAAGATGAAAACTATACAAGACACCGCTTTTAAAAACACGCACTTAATGCATGAAACAGAAAAAGACAACGAGTAAATACGCCCCTTTCTTCTTGCGTAAAATATATTGACAGTGCTGTATCTAACCCCCAATAGAATGAGTCACCGTGCATCCCTTGAATTGCATTTACTGCATTTATAGCCCACACATACGCAACACACACGCATTAGCTCGCACATACACACGCGCGTACAAGCGTACACGGTGAACGCATACAGTGCGCATGTGCGTTACGAAAATCTAGAACATTTTCCCCCGCATCTGAAACGTTTCCAGATATATGGACTGCGTTTTTCGAACGCACGTGCGCCATTACACACGTTTTCAAAATGGAGCCAATTTAAATTTACTTAAAGTGACGCCAATTGGTCGCTACAACCCCTGTAATAAATATGAAAATAATTAAAAATTCGATTGTAAATTGGTTTTTAAAAATGTAACCCCTATACGTTTTGGTATAGAAACTCTATTATTTAGATATTTATTTCTTCCACAAACAAATCTCATTTTTTTTTCAGGTATTGTCCAACTAATCTAGTAAATAATGAGTACAATTTCTTTTTTCTTTTGTAAATCGTAATAATGTAATAAATAAGCAAAACATAATCTATTTTATTAAATTATTTATTTATTATCGATAAAACATAGCAGAGAACCACTTGATATATTCATTAGAAAAAGAATTCCTTAGTGTTATTTAAATTTATAACTTAAAAAATTTCTGTAGCTTTTTGACTATTTTATTATAGAAAGTTTCTATGATATGTATTTCAATTGAGTTGATCGCATATCTGAATCATGAAAATTCTTCAGATGCAAATCGTGCGTCTCCTGCCAGGGTGCATTCTTTTGCTAAGTTTTGGTGTAGTTCTATCTACAAGCAACTATCATGTTGAGTCATAAATAATTTCCTTTTCAGAAAAAACAACTTTACATATGAATATAGCAACCAAAAACTATACCTTAACCTATAATATATATATATATATATATATATATATATATATATATATATGTCATTACTTATAATTATTTACATTTTTCAGGTAGCTTTTTCATTATATGTAGAATTCAGAATGTTTGGATTGAGAAAGTTTTCGACTCTAAATTTTTTCATGCTGTCTTGCTGTATGAAATTTTGCATACAATAATAAATCATACCAATATGATTCCACCATCAACACAATATCTTACCTCCGTGTGTCTTACCAACCCTCTACTTTTGCATTGAACATTATGATATGACTTATGTTTGGTCGCCTTTTATAATATCGTAAAAAAGAATCATTTCTCAATCGCGAAAGAAAACTTGTCGCTATGGATAAACGTTTCCCTTGGATTATTTTCTCACTAAGAGAATATGGAATCCTAACACCCACCCTATCGAAACATTTTTCTCAATGGTGGACTGGGAAGTGTTTAACTTATTACAACCCATCCACGATTTTAAAGCTCCGAAGTTTGATGAACCTTCTTGTCGGGTTTCATCTTCCAACGATGTATCTCCCCCAATGTTTCAACGATTTTGCTTCATTATTGTCTATACTTCATCAAGTTCTTGCTCCTATGATTCTCAATTTCCTTTGATCATTTCGCTTTTGCTTTATTTACGATTATTCGTTTCTAGTAGCTTTTAATATCTTTGAACAATTTATAATCGAAATATTAATCCAATCTAATACGCTTTTCTTTCATAGTGCATACTTTTTCTTTTTTCTTCCTCTTTGATAAGGTTATCTTTTCTTGTTGTTTAGAACTTATCTCATTTTTAAATTGTTAGCAATATATTTTCTTAATTCGTTTTTCCTCTTTTCTAGTATTCTATTATACAATATATTTTATTTTCATATTCCCTATCATTTCTAAATTATATTCTTCAATGTATCAATGTATGTTTGTATATATTTTTGAATTTTTTGCTATTCTCACATTTTTATAAAAATTAGTAATTACAAAAGCAACTAAAATAGTGATGAGAAATCAAGCATTATTTATTAGTTATTCCACACTGAATTACATAAAATGCAAAAATAACGTCTTTCAATCAATAATAAGTAAATTTATTTTCAAAATGACTTTAATACTACCTTACCAATATCCATAACCAAACTAAGTAATCGCAAGATAAAAATCGATTCAATAAATTTAAATTAAAGTTGATAAAAATAAATAAATGATCTTAAATAACCCACAAGTACCAAATAAATTTGTAATTCGCCCAAAAATCTACCAGTAACAGAAGAAAAATTAGCGGTTCCCTTAATTCCGTTGCGTTCCGGTATCGATAAATTTTTACGCGAGTAAGTTCACCAACTCCGTTAATTGCTGAACCTATCTTAGCCGGGCGCCGCCGCCAAAATTTACTTTCAACACGGCCGAGTTCCACGGCCATTTTATTTCAATTTTATTCAAATCGCGGAACGAATTTCGTCCTTTCCGACTTCAAACGTTCCCGGTTAGTGTTAGGATATTAAGCGGATATTGTACTAGGTACGGACCCGTTAATAAAATTTCGAACGTTTCATTCATCCTCCGTGCGCTGCGCTTCCAAGTGGGCGTTAATTAATGGTATGAAATCAATTTATCACATTTCGTATGGACGTTTATTTGTATTATTGCGCCGTGTTAATGTATT
Source organism: Dermolepida albohirtum (assembly GCA_031893035.1). Classification (NCBI taxonomy): domain Eukaryota; kingdom Metazoa; phylum Arthropoda; class Insecta; order Coleoptera; family Scarabaeidae; genus Dermolepida; species Dermolepida albohirtum. The sequence continues at coordinate 265,738 of JAVIWB010005680.1, read as the reverse complement.
TGTAGGCAATTTGCGTTTATATAGAATGGTTATTTATAACGCAAACATAATAAAATGTTTTTCCTTTCAAATTTATTTATACCATGTCTGACTGTATAAAGAATTTCAAAGGCGGTATTTATATCTTCCCAAATTTTCTGAAATTGACTGAACATAGTCAATAAATTATCATATTCGTAAATTCGTCAGTAGAACGTTATAAAGAAATATAAACTCCTCTTCTTCAACAAGAATCAAGCATACGAAGGTGAGCTGAAAAGTGACTATCCAGCTATGGGATATTGAAAATCGTGTTGACTTTAATTAAGTACTTCTTCTTGAACAGTTTATCAATGACAAATATTCATAATAAGATGAAGGACTATCTGAAAAGCTGTTTTTCCACTATTAATAAACGGATTAGTAAGTTCGAATTGGTCCTACAACCACTAAAGGTGCACTAACTACTCTACGTCCAAAATCTGCCACAATACCGAAAAATGTTGAAAAGTGCATACTATGAGGTTAAAAAACCGTTGTTTGAAGACCTTAGGGATGGTTCAGAACACGCAACGTACGTCATGAATGAAGAGTTGGTTATGAAGGAAGTAAATACCGCGACTATTTAGTGTCGATCGTAAATAAATGCGAATGTGAGTGTTTGCAAAGTTTTCACCACAACAAGATAGATTTTATGAACTAATTGGTCACCACAAATGAGACTTGGGTTAATCTTAATCTATTTTTCTCGCCCAAATGAAGCAATGCTATTCCACCTACAGTAGTAAAAGCTTCCATTTTTAGGAATATGAAAGCTATTCTTCTAGAAAGCCGAAATCCAAATCATTTTCCACCAAAACAATACATGACTCCACGTTATCAAAAAAAATCTACGAATTAAGCTTTAATTTGTTACCACACCAACTTCATACGCCGGATTTGCCGAATTACCACCTTTTTCTACACCTGTACCATGTATATCAGACAACCACACGAAACATGCTGTGGATGCTTAATATGATATTATGTTAAAGTATTGAAGTGTTGAAGTACTATGTTGAAAAATAGTCACAATTTCAAACCGTGAAATTCTTTTCTTTATTTTCACTCCAAGGAGCTTTCAACTCGCTCTCGTAACTCAAATTGAAATGCTGCTAAAATTAAAACACATTGACAAAAACTATATAAAAAATAGGAATTATTGAGTATATACTTTAAAAGGATAAGAAATTCGAACAAAACTAACAGATATATGTACCTAAATATGACAATGAATGACTTTATTATACTATCAACATTGAATATTAAATAATTATGAAACTGCTCAAGAATAAATTGAAAAAAGATTAAAGAATAATTTTAATAATTTGGCAAAGTAACGTAATGACCAAAGTTTATTAATAAATTTGCTGTACAAGTTTATTAATTAACAATATTTGTATAAACTATTATGTAAAAATGATTACCTTAAATTGTTCTTTTTAATTTATAAAGAATTATCTAACTTATTCAATAATATTATATGTAACACGTGCATTTACTCGATCAATTTAATCTATATACAAACATTTATTGTCACATAATTTGCTTTGCAGATTATCAAATAATATATGGTCACAGACATATCACTAGTATTGTGTATTTTACACCAACACTATATTAATCCTGTTTTTTTGAGCTATTTATTTATAATAAAATTATATTATAATCATTACTTTCAAATAAATTTGGTGCCTTTAGAGCAACTATTAATTTTCTAGTGCAATAAAAATTTTATACACAGAAGCAAAAGGAAAAAAACTGCACCAGAAATTCAAACTAGAGAGAACCGAATATATGAAAACTGTTTTTAAAATCGTACTTTTCGGCAACTTTCATTTATTTATGCAAAAAGCATAAAGTTATATTATAATCATTACTTTCAAATAAATTTGCTGCTAGAACAACTATTAATTTTCACTGGCTGTGAATGTTAATGAAAATTTTATACACAGAAAAACGATATCGAAATGTCATAAGCAGATGAAAAATTGTTACGTTTTTAATATATTCTATAGATTACAACAGAATGTATTAAAAATACATACTCAAAAGACCAAACACCGGAGTGGTAGAAGGGCATGGCAAAAGGAAAAAATCTGCACCAGAAATTCAGACTAGAGAGAACGAAAATATGAAAACTATTTTGAAAATTTTACTTTCGGTAACTTTTAACTGTTGAGTAGGAATAATCAAAGGCTTTTTTCATTCGTGCAATATGAGTAATAAAGGTTTTAAATACGTAAATACCTAATAATGATAAATCTTCTGGAATATCCATAGATTTCAAACTCAGTAAATTTAATAAAATTAGTGAGAGTTCGAATTGATACTTAAAAGAACTATTATCTATATTTATTCATAATAAATAATGTAACACATATATACCAGTTCTGTGTATATTTGTAGATATTCAAAAAATAAAATGTAAATATTCTTCTAAATTGAAGTATGGTTAGTAAACAAGATTTGTTTCAAATATATGAAACGATTTTTTATCACAATATTTTATAATCAAATTTCATTAAAAGAAATTACATTTTAAATAAAATTGAAGCCATTTCAGTTTTAGTCAGGAAACTATCAGAAAGCACTTTAAATTTATTCTTAATGAAAAATTCGTCGTAAAAATTACAGGGTGGCCAGTTTTCAATGTATCCCGACATAATTCGCATTTTTGTAAATTTTTCTATGAATGCCCGATTTGTAAAAATATATTTGATAATAAGAAAAATTTGTATTCAAAAATATTTTAAAATATATTTCCATAACAATTTTATACTATATTCTAACTGTTCTATTATCAATTCGGAGATATAAACTTTGTTAGTATTTTTTAACGCATATAAATTTTGAAAAAACCCATGCAAGGAGATTATAATTAACAATTCGAAAATATTAAATCGCTACTATTAAATTTAATAACATTTCTATAAAATTATACCAGATTATATTCTCCCAAAAATTAACAAAATTGGATCGCGTAAACTGAATCTGCAAAATCGAACCATTCCTTAGACTAAAACGTAAATGGAGCGCCTGTTTTTCATAAAACATAATCGTCCTATTACCTTTCTAAATGGGAAACTGCTGTCTCATTTAAGTAGGGAACTTCTTAACTTTTACCGTTCCCCGAGATCACAGCGGTCGTGCTACGAATGTATCGTACTGAATACAAAATACAAACATACATCCCGCTCCTTGTTTTGACAATCCCATTTAAAAACTCATTTAAAGAAAATCCGATTAAAAACCACTAACTAAAACTGTATTTCAAGCCAAAAACTTGTGATACTACACATGTACCATGATTTTAAAACAGATTAAATTATTAGAATCATACTTTAAAGTAAAAATTATTGTTGTTCCGTACAAAAAGGAATATATGTATATAAGCATATACTTATCGTAGATAGATATGAATACATAATCTTAAAGATTATATTTTATGTTTTAGTTGAATACATATATGATTAAGATATTGATATAGTAAATTATTCAAAATAAATTTATCGTGATCAGTTAAAATAACGGAAATTTCTGAAAACCCTCTGCCTTGCGTGAATAACACCGTTTTCGTTTTAATACAGCGAGAATATGCGATAATTGTATTCGTATTATGGTGTACAAAAAAATTATAATATTTTGGTGACTAACTGTGCATAAACAACTACCTTCTTGCTACAATTCCTACCCTATTTGTCTTTTAAATATAAACACCTTAGCTAAAGTAATATTTTCTCATATTGAATGTCCTAAATTAAAAGGTATACATAAAACACGAAGATAAATTAAGTTTAAAACATTAATTGCTACTACAAAATTAGTGTATTTTTATTTGCGCATATATTTTGATTATTTGAAATAGTCATCATCCTTTCTTTATTTTCTATCATCTATTCTTTATATTTTACAGGTATATATGTTTCAATAGAGCTCAATTTTTTTTTGTATATTATTTTATTATACAGACTGGGTTAAATATAAGAAAAATAGTGGCCGAACTTTACCAGCTAGATTATTTCTCATTTATTAAAGTTATACGTCCTTCATTGTAACGGGTCTTTCATTAAGCGCTTCCTATCTTTAAATTTAAATAAAACAAAATGTGTGTGAGATATCATCGAAATTTTTTATTCGTTTGAAAGGCCTATCGATGCCATTATGTATGGAATATAACATCGTGCAAAAATGGAAGCGAGAAATGGGCCTCATCGCTGAAGATGATTTTCTGATGAAAATTAGGGTCAGTTTCCAATTGCTCCAGGACCCATTCAGCGAACACACGTCTTTCTATGGTCGTTTACCTTCAGCTACTGGGTCAATTGAATTTTGTACGGATGCAGACCCAAGTCACGACGCAAAATTCGCCAAATTGTGGTCTGCGAAAAGCCGAGTTCTTGTGAGCGACGCGAAATCGACTGCCTCGGATTCTCTTGCACACTCTCATGGATAGCGGCGATGTTTTCGATAGATATTGCGTTTCGTCGCCGCACGGGTGTTAGTTCATTGTTTACTGAACCAGTGTACCCAAATATATCTACCACACTGCGAATAATCCTCTCGGTAGGATGATTATGGCGACCGTAAAATGGGCGAAGGGCACGGAACGTTGCCCGAACAGAACACCCATTTTGATAAAACAATTTTATCATTTGCATGTGTTATTGAACGCTATATCTGCCCATGGTGATTTGGCAAAACAGACTGAATAAATGACAGTCAATTCGACAGACGTAGTTTCAACAATATGGCCGCTATCAACTGTCAAAGTTCTGAAGTTCGTATTGTAAAACCCGTTATTTCATCCTCACAACAAGCTTCTTTAACTATTAAATTATTGTTAACCAGCATAGTTATGATCTTATATTTGTTATAAATATATAATTCTTGGCCTATGCCAAACGGTGCTTAACAATTAACACTAAGACAGAGTGCAACTATCAATGTATACTATACATCAACCATCAAGACTATTATACAAGTGGCCAGCTTCGAATTGTAGGAACTTACATAATAAAACAAAGTTTAGGTACAATGAATCAAATATAGTAAAACAAAACTGAAGATAATGAAAACAGCAAATGGTATTTGGTCCAATAGACACATAAGATCAAATTCAAAAATACTAATAGAGTCTATAATAATGTACGTGTGCGAAATTTGAGCACTCGAAATAAAAGAAAAACTTTTATTAAATGTAAGGTGCATCGATTAGTCAATTTACACTTAATGCTTTCGATAGTTCTATTTATACGGCGAAGAGAACTGGAAAGGTTTTTACCTAAAAATAAAAAATCTAACATGCTTCTGTTAATTTTAGTTTTCACCATAAGTTACTTAACTTTAAAGCGCTTGTATAACATAATTTCTGTGGATCTTCAAAATGGCATCAATCTCCTCTTTCAATTAGTTATTGTTTGCAAAACAAAGTTATCCGAGGTGTCTTTGCAAATTTATAAATAAAAGGAAGCCCGGCAAAAACCAAATCCATATATGATGGATGGTCCAGCTCAAAGAAGTTACGCTCGCCGAAAACGGTTTGGACTTTGGATGCCTTGGAAAGTCGCGCATTCTCATGAAAAAAGGAGTTCTTGTGATACAAACGTTTTTGGTCTATAGCCATATGTAATTTTATTAACGTATTTTCGTAAATAATTGATGTTCTTGTAATACCCCTTGGCTTGTATGCAACGAGAACAACGACAAAAAACAGTGGTCTGAAGTTTCCCAACTGAAGATTGTATACGGGCTTCTTTTGGAGGCGATTTTGTTTCTAGATTCCAGTAATGCACCCACGTCTTATCACGGTCACTAAAGAAAATGTCAATGTGTGCACCCAAAAATGAAAAATTATTTCGAGAAATTACCCTAACCAGTTTTTGTTCGGGAGTCAACAATTTTGGAACCCGCCTTGCTGAAATTTTACTCATTCCTAAATCATCGTGCAGATTTGTCAAAACGCTGAACTTAACGATGGTAAAAACTATAAAAACGACGATCTTTGAAAACTATTGCTTAAGGTTCCATGCAAGCATCAGTATTGGTTGCGCGTGAAGGCTTTCCTCATTTTAAGTCATCGACAATAAATTCACGATTTCATTGAAAGAGTAATGACCAATATTTCACTTTAAAATATAAAGGAGTCCCGTTCACATACATTGTGATCCTTCGTACCTAAATAGCTTAAGAGAATCCTGTTCCTTTATAAAAAATTGTGATGTTCTAGTTTCATAAAACTGATTTTTTTTTGCGAAACACGTTATAAAGCACAAATAATAAATGCCTTTCTTTCATAGCAAATTGAAATTTTGTGAAGCTATATTCAACTTCACAATCTATATTTGTACTAATCATTTTCGCTAGGGTAGCGGACAAATTCAAGTGTTTATATATATGCTTACATATAGGTATGTATTTTTGGATTATGACCTACACCTGTCGTTTAACCGTTAGGTATTAATGAATATTAATGGAATATGGATAGATTAATATATCAGTTATCCGACCATATACAATATGAATAAAAAAAGACAAAATAGTGAAACTAGTCTCAAAATTAAGTAAATTTGCTGTGCTACCAATATACGCAATTATTTTTCCACATAAGTACTATTTAGTGCAACACATTTTCTAAACGCTAAATCCATTTCTTCATACCGTCCATGCAAAAACTTTTTAGATTTCTGTTGTTCTAATTACGAACAGTAGCCCGAGCTTCAGCCTCTGACGAAATATGTTGACCTTTCAATACCTCCTTCAACTTCGGAACTAACTAGAATCTGTGAGTACCAAATCAGGACTATACGGATGGTGTGAAACAACTCTGACTATCAGTAACTGTTTCGTCACTGTCTTTATCGTTTCGTTGCTGGAATACAGTCTGATATTGTCGTAGTGCAACAAAAAATTCGTCCTTTCTGGTCTTATCTTACAGATACTATTCTTCAGTGATGGTAAAGTTTTACAGTATCTTATTGAATAGTTGATCGCTTCAGGAAATGGTGAGCATGACATTCTACGCTGACGGAAGAGTCTTGCACGTCGAACCAATTGGCGAACATTCTTCACATCCATAAAATTGCTGCTATAAACAGCTTTCAAACGCTTGGATCGTTGCTTGGTACACATCTCAGAAATCGAACTCATGATAGATAACACTCACCGACTGTGCACAGGCAAATGAAACTTTGTATGCTAAGACAAGGTTCTCGAAATTACCATTTGAAAGATAGAACTTGTTTCTAGCCCACTACTCACACAATAGTCTTGTTAGAAAACTTTATATATCAATCCACCCTCGTATTATTATCATTATATAAAATAAAATATAAATAATCCTCTGAAAACGAAAATAGATCAAATTATTTTTTCGTATGTATATATAAAATTAGTATGAATGCATTTAAGAGTACAATTTGTATTTATTTTTCTTATATTCTTCTTCTAGTTAAGGAATATCCTTCGTAAAATATGCAGCGAAAATTTAAGCACCAAGTTTGAGCTCATTTTAAGAAAATCTGACAGATGTTTATTCGTTAATTAACAAAATAAAAATCTTAGTTATAAAAGTAATTAATCAATCCAAATTATACAAATTTAATGAAGAAATTTGTATCGAAATTAACCATAAAATATTTAGATTTATAAAATATTAGATTTCGTGTTCAAAATACCTATGCTTGTCAAAAACTATTACAAATTAAAATAAACTATTTGATTATATCAACAATTGAATACAATTGATTGTTCCCGATACCGTGAAGATTATTAAGGAAAAGAAAAAATATAGAAATTTCGTGTTTAATTCATTTCAATTTAGTATTCATTTGCGTTCTTTATCCAGACAGTACAGACCTCGGGGAAGGTCAAAGATCGACTCAAACTCATAGTCGCCGCAAATTTTATCTCACATATATCCCTCGGCAATGACCAGACTCAAGATTCAACCCCTAACCTCAGGGTTAAATTTCCCTACTTTATTAATTGACCGCAGAATCCTCCGTTAAGGATCCGTTTCGGTTTACGTATGCAATACGCAAACGAAATATTCAATGGATGCCTACCTAGTGCCTGCTTCTAACTGAATTATTTACATTGAACTCTGGTACTGATTACAAACTTGCTCTAATCTCCTGGAGTTTCGTTAAATTCTTTACAGTAAAAGAATGTGATTTATAAACATCGCATGCATTTTTAACATTTTTAAACGGTTACGTACTTATTAAGTATATAATACCCGTTTTTATTCATACTCCGGGAATATTTTATTCGCAAGAATTTGTACATATGTATATATTCGGAATGTATTAAAGGTAAGATATGCAAAAAGACGTTTTATAAATAGCAAAAAGTACTTTCAATAACTTTAGATCTACAAACGTAATCCAGTAATGTAACTACAATTAAGAATATATACAAATTACGTAAACTCCATTAATAATAAAACATATATTAGTAGTATCACCTCTAATACCAATGGTAGTAATATGGAAAAAAGAACTTTGAGAAATGTGTAATACTAACTTTTTCTCCGGCGGCATAAATATGATGTTAATTTCGGAAAATTCTTAATCACTACAATAACTGTATGAAAAGTATAATAATTTACTTCTTCAATTAGTTCATAAGGTAATTTGATGTTTAGCTTGACTTTTCTTAAGTGAACAAAGAACATTACTATAGTCAAGAATCATTGGAATCGGCTAAAAATGCCACTTACTCGAAATCAATGGAAGTATATAAATATAGTTACATACGATTCATGGAATTGCTGAAAATAAAGTGTATGTGAGATATCATCGAAATTTCTTATTCGTTTTAAAGGCCTATCGATGCCCTTACATATGGAATATAACATCATGCAAATATCCTCCAGCGCATAAATCAGGCTGCATTTGACCAATAGCGTGGGTTATGTTGGCTTTGAGGGCCGCTGTGGTTTGTGGCTTATTCGCATAGACCTGCGACTTAATAAAACTTCACAAGAAAATGTCTAACGGGGTCAAATCACACGATTTAGTCAGTTCACTTCACCTCCACTTGAGATGATCATGCCTTCAAATCGCTCGTGCAGAATGTCCAATGCGGCATGAGCTGTGTGGCACGTAGCGCCGTCCTGTCAAAACCACATGTCATTGGTGTCAATATCATCCAATTCAGACGAAAAGAAGTTGGTAATCATCGATCTATAACACTCGCCGTTGACGGCGATGGCCTGGCCAAATTCGTTCTCAAAGAAATATGGATCGATAACGTCGCCATACCAAATGGTGACTTTTTCGAGATGCGTTGGACGCTCTTGAATCTCATGTGGATTGGTATCGTCCCAAATTCGACAAGTTTGTTTGTTCACATACCCATTCACCCAGAAATGGGCCTCATCGACGACGCAAAATTCCCCAAGTTGTGTTCTGCGAAAGGGCGAGTTCTTGTGAGTAACGCGAAATCGACTGCCTCGGATTCTCCTGCACATTCTCACGACAGCGGCGATGTTTTCGGCAGATCTTGGGTTTCGTCGTCGTACGGGTGTTGGCTCATTGTTTGCTGAACCAGTGGACTCAAATTTGTCCACCACACTGCGAATAGTCCTCTTGGTAGGACGATTATGGCGACCGTAAAATAGGCGAAGCACGTGGAACGCTGCCCGAACAGAACACCCATTTTAATAAAACAATTTTATCATTTTTTTATTAAATATCAGAATGGTAAATGTTAAGAATAAGTTGTGAGAACCCATAAATGAACAGGTATTGCACAATAAGTAGCTTCTTTTCCAAATTTGCCGAATATAAAATCATACTCTGAATATTTTCTACGAAGAACGGCAACTACATTATTAGTTAATGCAGCAACAAACTGTTCAGCCTTAAAATGGTATGTGGAGTGGCATTCTTCTACTATAGCTCAAAGCTAAAGAGATGACTCTAGCAAATAAATTATTAAAAACGACAAAAATCTGGATTCAAGTCTAGATCATCAACAAGTAAAACTTCCAATAGTGTTAGTAACGAACAACTACTACTAAGATCGCTACCACAATGATTAGAAATAATTAGCCTTTCTGTACTCCCATTTAGTTCAACAAGTGTACAAACTGTACTATAACTTTTGATATTCCAAATTGTGTTACCTATTCTGAATTTGTTTAAAATACATAGGTTAGTCAAGTTATTTGATTTTTCATATTCCTCTCCGACAATTTATTAGCAATAGATTGTTAGAGAGAAATGATCGACATGTCCTGTAACTTTAAAGCTGTCAAAAACATTTCCATCATAAGCTTCTTAATAAAAGGAAAAATGGGATTCGACAATGATTCTGGTACTAACTAAAAGCCAGTTGGAGAAAAAATGGTATGTTTTGTTTGTGCAAAAATAAAGTATTTTAGAAGATTTACTCGTCCCAAAGTCTGAAATTTTTTATCCTAATAAATTAATTAACTATTTCTACATACTATTTACGTTTCAAAATAAATTGTTCACGATAGTTTTTTTCTTGTATCTGTATTTTATGTACATTTTTGTTCATGATGTGTTCTCATTTTCATTAATACAAGAAAAGATTTGATAATACATGCAATAAAAGGAAAAATACGGAAATCAACATTACATAAAATATCCTAAGTACATAAATATTATTTATGTCTTCCAAATTGTGTAATTCAGTTACTTAACACATTATATTACATAGACTTTTAGGAGTAGCAGTGAAAAATGTTTCAAAATAGATGAAAAGGAAAGCGATTCTACTTAACTATGCATAATTTGCACATCAATTTTGCATTTTATCGATTTCACTCAGGATATATTGTATCAATTAACAATGACAGGAATTTCAAAAATAAATTTTATCTAAAGTAATTTAATCATTCGCCGTCAAGACAAATCTCTAATATACACAGTTAGATAGATTAGAAAGATATTTTAAACTGAATTTTCTTCCCATTATAAAACGAAGCATTTCACTTGCAAATTTATGGATAGCAAATATACCATCGTTTTGAGAAAAATTATACTTAAAAATTAAGCACAGATAAAAAACGAAGATCGGATCCGAAAATATAATTAAAATATATCTTCAAACCATGTTTTATTGTTCAGTTTTAATCGTACGTTGGCACCTTAACCAAGCAGCTTATTAATATTATTTTAGAAACTTGCACGTCGTACTGAACTTATAGCAAAATATACTTTTAGATCATGTACTTAAGCTTAAACTAGACAAGACATAGTAGGAAATCATTAACAAAATAAACAAATGAAAAAGTGCCAAAGTTATAACTTTGAAATGCTTCAAAAATTTCAGGAAATTTTAAACAAGATTAGCAATTTTAGAAGACGTTACGGATTCCAGTAGATGAGTGCAAATTTAGTCATTTTATTAGACCAGAAATTAATTTATATGTCCCGAAAGTTTGCAACATAATAACTATAATTTGCATATCTATCTTTTATTTAATAATTGGAGCTAGCACATCGCCATAAAACAACATTAAATCTCCTCAAATAACAATATTTTCAATATTAAAATTAGTTACGAGGATGGATCAGTAATTAGTGAGACAAGAAAACATTTTTTTGGCAAAAAATGGTACTTTTAAACATTTTGTTCCTCTAACTCATTAAATTTATTCCACCAATATTCAAATCTTTTCATTCGTTCAGAAAAGCAAGCTATAACGGAGTGGACGTTTAAAATCTTTCCGATCATGTCTTAACTTGTCTAAATTGAGATTTTAAACGCGTTCTCGCTCGTATTTATGCTTCACAATAAACAAATGCTGCACCCATCTTGCACATAATTTTTTTATTTTATCAGTCATTATTCAAGATCGAAAACCATTGAAACTATATGAAATACATAGAGCCTTTGTTATTTCGCATAATTGCATAATTCTATTCGAAAGTCAATGTATTTTTTAATCATGTCTGAAATACCCATGGGTATCCTCTGCGTAGTTCACAAAATGTATTGGTCCGATCACATTTAAACTCAGATGCCCATCATTTTATGATTGCAATCGACGAAGATTGGTTACAGTAAACAGACTCCAGCTGAACTTCGATTTCACCGTTTGTTTTATTCTTTAAAGATAAGAACTTTATTTTTTTCTTATTTAGAAATAAGTTATTGAAATAGCAGGCGTCCTTACAATTGGAATTAATGCAAATTTCGACGATTATATTTTGAAAGCTTGCCAAATTAAAAAAGATTAGTGATGCCCTCTTTCGCCAGATTTGCTAACTACTGATCCGCCGTCGTATTAAATTTCATCTAGTCTCGTCATAACGACGTTCTACCTCTAGTTGTAAGCCGTAGCTGTAAGTAAACATACCAATTACGTCGCCTTTTATATAAACACTTAATATTTAGTCATTAGTACTAAATATTAAGTGTGTCTACAAAAGGCTACGTAATTGGTGAATTCTTTGACCGATTATTATTAAACGTAATACTGTGAGATCGATGGAATTTATAATTGGAATAGGTTTTGTGTTTTCACACAAAATTTAATATATAATGTCACTGATAATAATGTTCACCACAGAGGACAAATAAGTCATTTTAGGTTATGGTGCTTTGCAATGCTTTATTCAAAGTGCATGTTTAATTTGCATCTATAAAAATATAGTTTGCCACTTAACCCAGGATTCCAAATTAAGCTGCAATATTCATAGCCCACCCTAATTATAAATTCAATCGATATCACAATATAATACGTGTAACTAGCATGGAAACTACCGAAATTGTCAAAGAACATTAAACGTTTAAATTGAAACTATATTGGGTATTGTTTATCGTAGGTCAAGCAAACGATGTGAATAATTAAAAAACAAACAACCACAAAAAGTTATTATAATTTTTCCATGAAGGATTTTGGTAAAAAAACATTATAACAGTTACTGTCAAAAATAAGCAAGAAACAACTTAAAATAAAATCAAAATGTATGAAAGGGCATCTAAAGTAATATAAAATTATTTTTACTGCACTTTTCGAAGAAAACGAAAAGACTAATAGCAAGAAAACAAATTTAGAAGTGCGGTTTCAATTTTAGACAAATCAAGAAATTCAATCCGATAATTTAATAATTTCTTTTTCGTGTCTTAAAAAATGGGTAATATTCAAAATGTTGTATAAATATTTTATAAAACAATTTTATTATTAATTTATACAAAATACTTTTTAAAATCTAAATATGATAATAAAATAAAAGTAATTTTGAGATATAATTTTGCTCTTTTCAAATTTCATAGTCAAAAATTAAAAAAAATAAATATCTAAATAATTTCGTTTGATGAAAGTTTATAAATGCATAAATTAGTGCCATTATTTTTAAATATTTTTTAAGTACATAAAGTACATGGATTTTGAGAACTAACGTAATTTTCACTCAAGAAACGCAAAATTTGTGTAATCTTCGCTATTAAATGTCTAATCTTACAGAATAATTTAAATATATGGTAATTTTGATATTAATTAGTCATAAAATGATTGCAATAAATATAAAATAATTTTAAAATTCTTTCCTAAATTCAAACATTTCAAATAATAGATACTTTTCAATACGAAAAATATTAATAGATAGTTATTGTAACTATTATATTTGGCGATTAAATAATATAATTACAATTGTCCAGATGTCAATAATAATAAAACAAATATAACTGTCGCATGGACAAAATGAGGGCTCATCCGTCAGCGTAAAGAAGAAGTCTGTGACTAAGGTCGGTTCTATTAAATTTCTAGAGGTTACTGTTGGCAGTGATTTACACTTATTCTATCATATCAAAGACATATTTAAAAGAACGAGTTCTGCGTGTGGTATTGTAAAATACCTCAATTACTTTACTTATTTTGTTTACGTTCAGTCTCCGAAGCGGTAGAATATAATTCACTATTTAGCAAAAATAACAAGACAAATATTTAATTTTCTTTTAATGATCCTTTTCAATTTTTTTTCCTATTTCATAACCTAGGTTAGTAATACTAATAGTAGTTTTTATTACTATTGAATTTAAATTTTCAGGTATATTCTTAAGTCAATAAAAATGATACATACATACATATGTAAAATGTCTCGTAAAACAGTAATGGCAATAATGATGATAATATACATATGTACGTGTTTGCTCAATATGAAAGTTTACTAAACACTGCATGTTCAGACGAATATTAGTTAAAGAAAAAGTTTAATATCTACTGTATCGGAAAAATTAGGAAAGGTTTTCCAATAATTTGCTTTCTTTTGCTCTTTAATATAGTTTATATTTCTAACTGTAATCTTTAAAAATTAAGATAATAGTTCTTCGTATTGCTATCATTATTATTATAATTATTATTACCATTATTATTATAATAAGCCATACAAATTAGTTTTTGCATTTTTAAAGAAATATTCAGCTCTGAAACAACGTAGATCTTCACAAAAAATTTAAGGAATGATTTTTCTAAAAACTTTAAATAATTATTAGTAATATTAAGAAAAACAAGTTATCCACTTTTCCATTTAAATTTATTCTATTTATAATTCGGCATTATATGAATTAACACGGGAGTAAGATATAATAATAATAAGCAATAATAATAATTACAGACAATTTTATTATTATATTAAGAAAGAATCCGTATTTAAAATTTTGCAACCAACTTTTTTGTATTCCAAAAATACGTTCTATAGAATTTAATCAATATTACATTTATAACTATTATAAAACCCACACAAAAAACAAGTTTTCTATCAGTATTCATAGCTTTAATTCATTGTATAGATTTGTTAATTTTCATATATTTGCATACTTTCCGGATAAATATAAATAATCCAATTGGGAAAAATTATTTATCAACGATCGCTCAAAGGCAATATAAGTAAATGCATAAATGTATAGTCGATGTTAGTCGAGAAGTTTATTGTCGGAAACAACATATAAATAGAAAAATGATGTTAGAATTTTGTAATTTTTTGCTAAATTCGTTTGAAATAAATGTTCATATTTAAATGTATACAAATATTATATTTTTCTATGTGTGCTGAAATGTTGGATTATATCACAAGCCTTACATTAATGCATGCAGAATTTAAGTTTAACTACAAAAAATAATTAAAACTCTACCATCAAAATATAATTACTATATTTTTTAAATCAAAAAATTATTTGCCAATATACTTTTTTTAAACTATATCAACAAACATTACTAAAACCTATTATGAATAAATGAAATACATTTACACATTATGATGTATGTAAATATTTATTTACACCCGAATTTTATAGATTTAATTGACTACGCAAATTTTTCTTTAAATTTTCATCTCTTGAAAACAGTAACGCGAATTCAAACGAATTTTTATTATTGATAATATAACACCGGAAAGAGACATTACAAGCAAAACTAACGGAAACGCGGCAAAGCTCCCGACATTGCAAAAGCTCATTGAACATAAACAAATGTTCGGCCGCCCAGGCGGACGCTTTCGATTAATGAAAGCGAAACCGTTTTCGCAAAAACGGGCGCACCACTAACTTGAATGAACAGTACATTTTCACTTTCAATTTCGATGGAAAGCGTTTTCCCGCTTATTTCCACACATGTCTATGTATACCTTTTAAACGAAAAATGCTGAATTTTAAATGAAGAGATATTTAACGTTCCAAAAACAGAGTTTAAACAAAAGTTGGTTTTCACTTGCTTTTAACTGCTGGATAGAACTTGTTTTAATTCAAAAACACTTTCTCAAACACATACAAATACAAAATAAAAGTCACATAAAAATTAATTTTCTTTTAAATAGCAATAATGGAAAGAACAATTGAATAAATATTTGTGATATTACCATGCTTTTTTTCGAACGTATACCAATTTATAAATGCGGCTTATTTAGTCGTGACTGCAGATGAACGGTGGTGGTTTGTGAAAAATGAAAAAACGTGCACACTAACCATGTGTAAAATAAAAAAACACGAACATCAACACACGCATAAAGTGTTATAGCGACTGACGCCGTACGCATTGAAGTTTCTTTTCTGTGCATCCGCGTTTCAGCTGCGAAGCTTTGCGCCAATCAGCAACTTGCCTCGTAGCTTTTGGCGTTCAGTACGGGGTAGTAGGGAGCCATTTCGAATTGCAGAACTATAACACACACACACTCACACATGAACACATATATACACTCATTTACGCACACATGTCAGCGTATACGGAGTAAATACGTCTGTGTATACCTAGCTGCGACTACCACAACAACTACTGTACGTCTAATAATGAGAATGTGTTGTTCCGGCGTTGTTTCAAGCGTTTCCGATGGTTTTTTCGTCTGATTGGATGTGCGTCACTTGCGTTTTTTTTTTCTTTATGCATTCGTTTCGACGTACACAAGTTGGTTTTTAATTCTATGATTTTTTAGCATCCATTTGATAATTGCAGATTTTTTAATGAAAATAAACAATATGTATTCCATTTTTACTAATGACCCTTTGCCACCTTTCGGTACTTCCAATTTTTATCGTCAAAGAAACTGAACATAATGGGATTGATATTTCTTCAATCTTAAATTCAATAAGTTTAACAAAAAACGAAATGATTAGTTTGATGGCGCGATGTCAAAACTACATGGCGTACGTGACAACACATCCCAACGAAAGTCCGGTAACTTTTCCGAATAACTAAATGTGCATGTAGCCTTACATTACAATTTGACAAAGCTGAATTGCATTATTTAGTTTGTTTAGTTATTGAATATACATGTCCGAATCAATCTTCTAGTTACGTGGTAAAATTTAAAAGTAAACAATGCTATTCCCAAACGTCCAACATTTATTCAACTAATGCCTTTGAATGTTATTAATGCCTGGCTCCTCTTGCTTGGTCCAGGATCTATTTCGATTGCCTGCTAACACCGTTTCAAACATGAACTGTTTTCGTTACATTTTATAAGTAAGTCGCATAGTGTTGACAGAATTTCTTTAAGTACATGAGCGACACTTACATTGAGCTTTTTTACGTAGTCAATTTTTTAAATGCTTTTCAATGCATGTACGTGATGTATTCACCTTCTTTGTAATCTTTCAAGCAATACTGTAAAGACTCGCATCAATTATTGCTTTAATTTGGTCATCAACTTCAACTGAACGACCAAAATGTTGTTCATCTTACAAAAGAAAATTTCGACATTGACGTCCTTTTCTGGCTTCCTTAGCATATACGGTTTTGAGAACCTTCGATGGATTTTTCCTATACAGAAGTGAAAAGAAACAAAATGACATTTTAATTTCCCATTTTTATACGGAAACAGTTTTCTTTCTATTATGGTATCAACCATAAATATACCTTAATAATATAGCTTTCCAGATCTATTGTGATTCTCATCTCTCGTTAAAGTATATTCTTTAGCCTGATTCTTTTAGTTAGACTCAACAGCTCTTCACAGAATTCCATGTCGAATTGTTAGTCTCCTATTTGCAGAAACCACATTTAGCAATACAAAACTGACATTTCAAATAAGTAAATATTGCTAGGATTCCATCTAAAGCATCTGTCAGTAAAATCCGAAATTAGGTATATGTTACGCCAATAGTTACTGGTTAATTGGTTATTCCTTGAGTAGTCATTAGATTATTTCCTATACAGCACATGCTATAAACATTATCTCTTATTTATCAGATATGCAATTACTTTACAAATATTATTTACATTTTTCTACAAATATATTCAAATCTTATATATTTTGATATATATGTATATTTGATTAAACTTTCATTTACGAATTACCAAGAGTGGTTATTTATCAGCGAGCATTTCCAACATTTCCTTTCGTTCGAGTTCAATAAATAAGAACCATTTGTGTTGTTTACGGAGAAAACGTAATTCGAGAGAATACAGCATGGAAATGATCTTCTCAGGTTAAAGAGGGTCATTTTAACATAAACGATATTCAACATTCAAGAAAGTCACGGGTTTTAATGAAGATCGTCCGAACGCTTTAATTCACCAGTCCATTCGGGAATTAGCCATTACAATGGATTGTATTAATGAACCTCTTACATTGCTTGAATAAAGTCCAAAACCTAGAAGTTTTATTACCACATATTTCAAGTAAAAACAACATGAATTAGTGTACCAGCATTTCTGCCTCTTGGCTAGGTCGTCATCGTTTAGCCCGCCAACAACATCATTTTCGTGCTAGATTGTTACTGGTGATAAAAAATGATGCCTTCATATTAACATCAGAAACAGAAAAGAATGACTTGGCTCTGATAAAAAAAAAGCAACTCTCTCGGACAAAAACTAATACTCATTCGTATAAACTGATGTGTACCTGATGGGACAAAGAACAAGCGTTATCTACTATAAATTGATTCCAGGGAATGTAACAACTACTGCAGAGATTTTCAACAATTCTGTCAGCTTGAAGCCGCAATTTAAGAGAAAAAGCCGAGAAGATGTCATCAAGTCATTTTGCAGCCTGATAACACTCGATAATGTAAGAATTCGGTTGAGAGGTAATTCCACATCCGCCTTATTCTCGCTTCTTTCTATCTCTTTTGCTCTTTAATCAAACAACCTTCAGGGAATCTCCTTTAATAATGATGTTGCTCTTCGAAATCAGCTTGACGACTTTTTCACTTCTAAACCAGCGGATTTCTTCAGACGTGGCGTAAATAATGTAAGAGAATATATTTTTGATTAACTCATTGATTATTTTGTTTGATAAAAAATTTTAAGTTCATTAAAAAGACTACGAACGTTACGCATAGTCCTGATACAATTCATATTTTTAAATTATGAGCAAATAAATACGAGACCTTAAGTGTAAAATAAGTAAATGCATATATATTATAAATTAATTGTCTTAATTCAAATTAAACTTATGCATTATTAGCACACATTCGCAAAAATTAAACGCCGACATAAACATACAGAAAATTGTATTCATGGTTATAAATACGACTTTCTTTATGTTTGTGTATTGTATTTATAACCATATGTGTAAGTACAATCTTCTGTATGTTTATGTAGGAGTTTGTACCATTTAATATTGTCAAAAACAATTGTGTCTAAATTTGGGTATGACTTACTATTATGAAAATGGAATTTATCGTAAACATTTTTGGCAGACCTAAAAGCATTTAAAACAAAACATATGTTTCTATATCGACGTATGTAGTAGCTAGGGCGATGTTCTTTAATGAAGAAAAAACCGTATAATATTTAGTAATCAAAATCAAATTTTAAAATATAATAAAAGCTATTACTACATGGCTCTATGGCGTGTAGAGCAAAATTGAAAATTACGAAATTTCGAAATGTTCTATATTAGAAAGTATTTAGTAGAGATGGTCGGTTTAGTCTGCGTACGTTAGCGTGCCCGCTACAAGTTCGGCTGATATCGGGTGGAACGCTTTTAATTATAGCTATATCACGCAATTGTGTACTAGTTCACTTGATCGCGTCTAGAGTATATATCGATTGTTCAACCACCATAAACAGGTGAGAGAAAATGTTAAGTAAACAAAAGCACGCGTTACAAAGTACACATCAAACTATTAAATATCTACATCAGTGTCGTGTTTTAATATAACAAAGCTGTTCGGTAAAATGTGATGCTTGTAACATGAACTTAATAAAAATTATATGATTTTCTGCTATTCCATCGTTAATTATATACACAGAAATTAATTAAAAATTTCTGCGCTGGAGAAGGACTCGAACCTCTATCTGCCGTTTTCTAGACGACTGCTTTACCAATTAAGCCACCAGGCAGTATAACTAATTTTTAATTAATTTCTGTGTATTTAATGAACGATGGTATAGCAGAAAATAATATAATTTTCATTAAAATTTCCTATCGTGAAAACTCAATTATATGTTTATATATAATTATTGACATAAACTTAATGGTTTACAAAGAACGAGTTGCCATTGGTACGTGGACACAGCGAGACAGAAAAAGAATAATATAATATTTTTTAAACAAAATGATACAGCACCTTAAATCAGAATATCGTTATATATATTTAAGAATTTAATGTATCCATCGAGTTTTCCTTTATGTAGCATTTTCGTTCACCGGTGTACTGTTGGTTAAACTATACACCATAGCCGATACACATTTTAAAAACGACTCGAGTGAACTAATACATAATTGTGCGATGTAGTTAGTATATCACGCAATTATCTTTATAAATAAAATCCTCCTATCTGATTCAAATCGAACTCGTATCAAGCTCGCTACAGCGTGCCATGACGATCTCTAATAATTAATGATAAAACGTTAGAGAAGGAGAATATGCAGAAAGAAGAGTAATTATAGAGATATAATTATACATACATAATAATATTCTGTAGGAAATATTTCAAAATTATAAACTAACAAGATGGTAAATTAATCTGTTTCAGGATATAATTAAAAATAGTAAGTATGTTTTTCTTAATAAAAACACTGAATACTAAAATAATCAATTTCTAACATTGTGCACTCTCTTTTGTCTAATTCAATAACTTGTATATTCTCTAATTATGCTCTACATCAGTGGTTCCCAAACTTTTTGATTCTTGACGAATTGCTCAATCTTGAAATTTTTAGCAACAAATATTTTAGATCATGTAATTCCAAAGTACGCAGAAACTTTGAAAATTACTGCATCGATACTTTATGAATTGCTACCTCTTCATTGCTAATTTTTGTGCAACACCAAATATTCTTTTCACAATCTATTATCAAATTTTCACTTCAAAAATATCTAGACCACAATTTGCTCAGCTTATATTTTACGATAATGCCATAATTAATACTTGCTTGAAGCAAAATTTAATTAATTTAAAATATAACTAATATTACAATACTTTTTTAATTAGTACCAAATCTTTAAGTTTTCCAACAAAAAATTTATAGCAAAATATTCCTAATGAGCAATGAGCTTTGATAACAATTGCTTAGTTTTAAAACGTGCGAATTTCAAAAGTTTTCCTTTCATTTTCGAAGAAAAGCGTTAAATTCCAGCTTTAGATTAAGGAAATTTCAAAAACGTTCTATAACATGCAACAGGTTTCTAATTAGAATTAAATATTCTCGTTAAAATTGTGACATGTTGTTTTGTAGCACGAATTAGAATTGTCTGGTAAACACGTATATTTATACCGAACGTTGATACCGAATACACGCGGCTTTATCGGTAATATTTAATAAGAATGTATTCCATATATATCCTTACAACATCAGGGTAAAGTGGTTATATATAGACACATACATATATTCTCTTTTGTGAAAATACGAGGGTAATTCAAATTTTACTTCTGTTTTATTTTTTACTGAGCATAATTGAAGAGATACTTCAAAGAGCTTTTATATTCAGCGAAGTAGGCATGTTAGCTAACCATAAACAACTTCAACTAGATTGTGTTAGTACTGTATGTTGTATTAACAATGTCGTTCAATAGTGTGCCAAATTATGTTATTGTTTTTCAGAGAAGGCGTTCATCAGAGACTTCATAAACAGTTTGAAGAAGAGTATTTATCACTCAGAATAGTCTTTAAACAGTTTAATTTTGTTAGGATGGCAAGAACGCGTGTCAAACTTGCCACATGCTGCCCGTTCGACGTCTACTGTGAATCTCGGAAGCATTTAGGAAGGTGACGATCTGATCCAGGACAATAGATGAATATCTGTAAAGAAAATTACTAAAATTCTAAATACTAGTGGCAGTAGTGTTCACACCATTGTTCACGACACGCTTAAATTTATTCAAGTTAGCGCCAAGTGCAAAAACCTACAGCAGAAACGACTTTAGGTTTGCAGAGAACTCCGCCGTCGCTACAAGTATGAAGGCTATGACTTTTTATCACGTAACACCAACTGATTGGACCTAGGTACACCATTATGTCCCAGTAAGCGAGAATGTTAGCATGCAATAGCGTTTCTCAATCTCACCTTCACCAAAAATATTCAAAACACAACCATCGTTTAGCAAAGTAATAGCGCCTGTATTTTGGGATGCTATTGAACCAACCTGCGCCAATGATGAACGATTAATTCAGCTTATTACAGTGAGCTTCTCGGAAAATTTAAGCTGATCATACGAACAAAAGAACGCAGAGTCTCAAGCAAGAGCGTTACTCTTCCGCACAATGTTTACTTACTGAATATACAAATAATAATATATTCAAACGAGCATAAACTGAAAGAACGAAGGACATAAAACATGAAATGCAATTAACCCATTATACGAAACCAATAGAAACATATAAGACTTCTCCTCAGAGAAAACGTATGTTATTACATAGGTTCACGGGACCAATGTCACTGATCATAGAATGCTTTTTTGTGACTATTCATACTGCCAGCAATACGTTAATTGTTTGTTGTTAGGATCTAAGACCAAAGTTGCTAATTGTGTTAAAATTTATGGTATTTAAAGAATTGCTTGTTTTTCGAGCTGAATTTATATTGATAAACAAAACGTGCGCCAAGATGTTCTCTTTGGTTAGAAATGTCGGCTTTTCCTTCCAGCGATTTGTAACGTGAATAAGTTTAATTAATCTTTATATTTACTTACCTGTTAATTTTTTTGAATAACAATTAAATGGGCATTGAAATGCTTTATATTGCTTACCTGAACATTGGATTTTTTTATATTCGTTGACTTCGCTACCAATTTTTCCATTTTTTGCTATTTTGGTTTTCAAATTTTCATCGTTCGTTCATGCGCTTCCTAGGTAGTCATTCGACTATTAATTTTTAGTATGTGTTGTCCGCATGTTATTGTTGTGTCTTCCTGAATTCTCCTGTCCATTATATAATCTTTCCTATGTTTGTATTTACTTATATTAGTTTAAACTAATCCTCATGTTCGATGACCAAAATTTCTCAAAGAAACAACCTAAATCGATTACATGCGTGGCAAACATTTGAAACTATAAAATAAATTTTTGAACAACTTTTAAGGTTGCTTAGCCAGTCTAATACTACTGCTGATATTTTTACATCCTTGTTACACTATAGTAGCCTGGAATAGTGTTCACAGACATTCAATCGAAATACGTGTCAAAAAAGGCACATGCACGAATGCTTGACAAAGTAACAAATGTCATGAAATAAATACTAATTTATTTGATTAGTTAACTTAATGAAATTATATTAGGAATCAAACACATGCTTCACCCATAAACATTGAACAAAGAACATTGTAAACAAAGTTTTCAAATTATATTCTTTCAAAATATTTGCCAAACTGTGGAGTACATTTTCGGCATTAAATATTCGAGATATTACAATTACATTTAGACTTGAAGATAGTGTGATAGCTGTAATTGATACCGCAAGCAATGTATGGTGAAACTACCGTATATAACGAACTGTACAATATTTGTTAGGAAAATTGACGTCGACGAAAGGCCAAATTCTTGGGCGACAATAGTTTTAAATACAGGTAAAAACCAACATAAGTAAAGGCTTACATAAACAGATACATTATTTCGCTAATACATAGTATGATATTGAGAAATCTACTGCAATATTAAATTTGGATATGTTTTTTTATTCTAAAATTAAATTAGGTTGCATACGGTTACTTTCGAAATAAAGAAAACCTAATTCTTTCTATAAATAAAATTACGTTTGCATTTATTTGGAGTACGAGGTTAGATTTCTTCGGGGAACATTGGAAGACCATGCTGCTTATAATCAAATTTGAAGTCTCTAAAGAAAAGTTATACAATAAACAAGAAATTCGATAGCTTTTTGCCCGCCTTTTCTGATATAATATTCGTTCTATATGTTGATCACAAAGTGGTAACTGCAACTTTTAAACTGTTCTCCTCTACTTACTCTATAGTATGGACTTTGAATCCAAATATTTTTGTAAGTAAGAATTCCTAAAAATGTTTTTAAAAGAAACAACTATGATGAATGGAGGAAATCTTCAAAACTTTAAGTACAGATGAATCTATAACAAAAAATACTACTAAAACGATCACTCCAGCAATGTGAAAGGACATCCTTAAAGTTAAAGAAGACATAACACAGAACTATGTTTATATCGGGGTTTTTAATAAGGACATAGCAATTTTGTATTTAAATGAAGCAGAATAACTGAAATATTGTGTTGAAGTTTATTTTAAATGCAGCACACATGTTGCATTTACATATGGAATTCGTACTCGTTTATACGACCACCGCAAACACGTTTGCAGCGATCGATTCTTTAGAGACAATTTTCCACCACTCTTTCACACATATCGGCCGGAACGTTGGCAATTTCACGTTTGATATTGTTTCTGAGCTCCTCTACTGTCGTTGGCTTGTCGACATAAATCAACGCCTTAACGTAACCCCATAAAAAGAAATCCAACAGCGTTAAATCGCATGAGAGAGATGGTCACTCAACCGAACCAGTTCTCGAGATTACATGGTTACCGAACTTCCCCTTCAATAGATCAATTATTTGACCAGCTGTGTGACATGTGGCACCATCTTGGATCATATGTCACTGGTGTCAAGTCCATCCAATTCTGGCCAAAAATAGTCTTCCAACATGGCACGATAGCGAACTCCATTGACTGTAACATTGTGATCAGAAAAAATTTGATTCAATCACACCTCCAGCGTGAATCCACAACACGCAGTCACATTTTGTAGTTGTAATGCAGTCTCGTGAAGCATATGTAAGTTTGTTGCTGTTCAATAACACATATTTTGCTTATTGACAAAGCCATTAAGCCAAAGATGAGCTTCATCGCTGAAAATGATTTTTTTATGAAAGTCAGGATTTCAGCCAGCCTGTCTAGTGGGACGATAATTAAGACCGAAAATTGGAGTAAGCGCTCTTAAAGTTGCGACCACCGACTCAGAATTGCGGTAGCAATTCTTAATAATTTCCAAACATTGCTCGTTCGTGAATTTCGTCATGACAGAAATGTTAATTCTGAATGACGTTTTGACATTGACAGATGAAAAACGTTCATGGCTGCGTTCGAATTAAAAGATAAAATCGTAATGTCTCTATTGGAAAATCCGATATTTTTCGAAAAATCGTTAATACTAAAAACAATAAATTCCATGAAATGTTTGAAATTGGTATATGGTTCGCCATTATAATACATTTATAATAAATAATATGTAACAAAGTTTTAGTTTCAAGAGTTAAATCGATTATCGATAATTTAAGCTTTTAAAGATTTCATAATTTAGCTGTTGCAGTTATATTTTTATATTCGTTAATTAGGCAACGAGAAAAAGATACAGACAATTTCTTTTACGAAACGAAGGCAAAGAGAAATGAAATTACCGACCAAGTAAAAGAAAAAAAAAACTGTAACAAAATTTAAAACCTTCGGTATATTTAATTTTCAAATTAGCTTTTAATTAATTTTCAGGGTACTTAATCCTTTTTCTTACTGCAAACTCTAATTAAGATATAAATTTTATTAGAGGGAAAAACGGAAAAACGTGTGGAGGTAAATTTTCGCGTTGTTATTGGGTAACATTATTTCGGATCTCGAATCCACGAAAATGTTTTTCGGGGAAAATTATTGAACGACTTTCTTCTTGCTTCTTCCTATCCGGTTTTCCTTGCGTTTATATATGGAATGTTGTAAATTCACTACCCGAAAATGTAATGTATGTTAAGCAATCTAATTTAAGTTTAGACTTTTCGTTTTGAACAAAAGAAAAAGAGGAAATAGTAACGAAAAGAAACATTAGTAAATTAACTAACATAATCCTTTAACACACTTTTTAGCTGATTATTTAATCGTATTTAAAGCGCTTAAATAATTATCACTCCTAACATGATAGTACCACACCCTTAGATTGCATGAAACATAATTATATTGAGTCTAGTAGCTTCAATTGAAGAAGACTGGAAATTACTTTGGCACTGTATGTACTCATATATATTTATTAAACCAATAATAACTACAATTTCTTCATTATCTTCATTCGTAAACATAAACATAATCAAAATTTCTAAGAATGATTTTTACATATTTGAAGAATTCTGGAAGCAGCTTCATCAATATGAAACAACGGAGAAAGAAAATAGGTACACATAACATATTGAAGGTACATACATAAGCCAAGAGAAAACAAAAAATTTAGATGATGAAAGAGGAATCAATCGTCTTGATAAAGATATAGAATCAAAAATACCTATAACACGAATTAAACTCGAAAACTGACATTTTTTACCTTCCACGAGAATGTACACATTTCGTTTTTTGGTTCCGCTCTTATAAGATACCGGAACTTATCCCCATAGCCCTGAAACTAGTATTTAGACGAATTTTTTCTATTACAGAGTACTGTTCAAATACAAAAAAATAAAGTCAATAGAGTCAAACTCTTATAAGATATTCACACGGAGATTAAAGAATTGAATGTGTTTTCTAAAAAAAATTATTAGTGAATTTTTGAAAAAATAACCAACAAAGGGATGTTATACGTGCGTATAAAGACAAGTCCTACAAACACGGCGACTTCCTAATAGTGGAATAAAGGCCAAGAAATGTTATAATTTTCTGCCTCTAGAAGTTTTAAAATCGACAGTATACAGGACCATAAAAGAGTATGGTGAGACTGGCACAGTTATTGTATCTAAACAAAGGAGAATGACATGATATTCTCACATATGATAACGCAGTTAAATAGTATGTGCGGCGAATCGTGCCTGCTTTCTTCGAACGAATTATCTACTTTGGAAAACATTTTGATGGAAATAAAGAAACGTCCAGGTTTACCACAAGTGCGCCATTCATCACTGTACAAATTCATGAAGCAAACTAACTTCAAGCACATGAAAAGACACCGTAAAATCATTTTTGTAGAACGAGATGAAATCATTTCATGGAAACGATTTTTTATTAACCTCACTTAAAGAGTTTAGAAAGGAAAGTCGATGAAACTAGTCATAAAAACCAAAAAATCTGAATAAACAACAGTATTGAATAGACGTCAAATATTCTTCATTCTACAGGACAACAAATTCTATCAGAAAAGAAGAAGAGACGTTGTTTCACACATTGTTTCTTAAACATAGCTTTGCTGAAAGAGGGTTATTGCTTTTTGAAGATAAGAAAACTGTAGATGACAATGAGAAGATGAATGCAGCAGTTTTTAGAAATGGTTCGACAATTCGTTACCAAAATTACCTGATAATGCTGTTACCATCATAAAGCATCGTACCATAGATGCAAATTTGAGAAATTTCCTACAACAGAATCTGAGACAAAAGATATCCAGGAGTGGTTTCAAGCTAAGCAGATTCAATTCAAAGAAGATATGGTTAAATCTGAACTTCTAAACTTAATCAAAATTAATAAAGAAAAATAAAATTCATATATGATTGATAGAATGGCAAACCATAACATTAAGACTGTATTAGGGTTGCTACCTTATCATTGTGAACTGAATCCAATAGAAATGATATTGGGAAAAATAGAAAATGGAGTGGCATCCAAGGATAGTACGTTTAAATTGATAGAAGTGAAATAATTTTTATTGCGGTATATACGAAATATTCAAAATATTAATTGGAAAAACTTGTAATTAAAGAATAAAAAAAAATGTGCATACTGGATGGAATCATAGATAATCTGATTGAACCTTTCATTATTTCCGTTGGTGTGTATTGTATCAATGATATTTTTTACAGCTCAGATTTAGAGTAGATATTGGCTATGTGGTTTACTTTTATGTAAGTAAGAATTTCCAAAAAAGCTCGTTTATTTCATTATCCATGTGTGATATTTTCTCTATTTACCTGTTTGTAAGTGTCGTTCGTGCAAAATTTATATATTTTATTGTATTTTTCGAATCCAATACTGTGCCGCATATTTAAATTATGTATGTACATATATTATTTTTCAAATAAATTATTTGAGTGATTGATTATCATCATTAATTACCTTTAATCATATGTTTTCCTGTTTAATCTAATTACATAATTTTTGATTTAAACATGGATTTATTGAAGAAGGGTTTATATTTAATATTTAAAGGGAAATAACAGATGCTACAATGTTAAATATGTTAAGTTAAATGACTAAAGAAAAAACTGTTAATGCTAATAGTATAAAAAAATTAATTTACAGATCACGTCGGAAATTTTCAAAAAAGTTTATATTCAGATTTGCCGCCAAAATGATGTAGCGATTTATCATGTAATTTTTATAGTGTAAATGTGGCTTTTACATTTACTCCTTCTAGCATAAAAATAGACTATAAATAAATATTAAAATTTAATAGATAGCCTAAAAAATACTTATGTATTTTACAAACAATGAAAGCATTTAAAATTACGTAAAAAGACTATTTTTTTCTGTTGAGCCTAGAAAAGTAATACACAATTTTTTGATAATTCACATTTATTGACAATTTTTGAAAATATTCATTCAAAATAATCTTTCTGGGATATGCCATTTATTCTTAAATGCGTCAAACAGTTAACAATGTAAGGTAAACTCGGTAACTTCTTCTTTATATATGGAAATAAAAGAAATCATTAGATGTCAAATTTAGGCTCTACAGCTAATGACTCATTATTTTAATGTTTTAAGTATTCAAATACAAATCTTTGATAGAGGAGTGTGAGTTCCTTCCTTGCCAAAAATTTTCGCGGCACAGAAGAGTATACCATTCTACATTGACAGTACGACTATCCTTCAGCGTTACAGTAGAAACATGTTCATTAACTCCAAAGTATGAAAAGACAATTTTCTTCCTTTCAACTATTTTCTCGAACAATTTTCATCGGAGTTCTCTCATTTACAAAGACCCAAACCATCGATTAAGATTTCTTTCAGAACCATAGCAGTATATTCAACTTCCGTTACTTGTAATTAAAGTAGCACTATTTGAGACGATCTATTGACAAAAATTTTCTTTTTAAACTGGTGTTAAATTGTGAAAAATCCAACGGAAATAAAGTAATTACATACCTTCAAATATTTCTGTAAGATAGTGTAATTACCTTCATAGTTTAATTATATCTTTAGTCACTTTATGAACAAGGTTCTTTCTGGACGTTTTGATATTCATTGCGCCACTTCTTTACGTTAGCTAAGTAACATGATTCGACACCGTTATTCTAGCTTAATCCATGTTTGTAATTAAAAAATCGCATCTAGATAATGTTCTTTATTCAATTCTGAAATTTCTTGAACAAACGATAATTTTAAACCTAAAATATCATTTACTAAACAATCCTAAAAGAACGAGAACAGCCCTCGTATATTGGTCGTAATATTTATATTTCGGCGGTTATAAAAAAGCTTCAAATGTCAAAAAGACTTAATCTTTTGCATTGATTCAAAGTTAATAGATTATAAGATATAAAACAATTGATTTATCAAAGAAAATAAATCGTGAATCACCCATACTTGCCATTAATTCGTAAATCACTTTCCGATCAATCGGAGAACAACAAAACCGCTCCTGAAGATGTCAAGAGATCAGCTGTCCCGCCTGTGACCATCGTCGAAAAACGTTACTTGTGGCATTTTTCACCGGAATTCACATCTGTTACCGGGAATTGGACAATACTTCGCTGGAAAAATATGTACCCATATATGTGTGAGAGTGTATGCGTTCGTCTGTGTGCTTATTCGTCTCTGTCTGCTACCTTAAGGTTTAATGACCTTTTTGTACTTTTCGTCTACCTACATCCACTGTTTTGCCTTTTGTCAACACACCGAACAGCTGTTTGATAATTTCTGAGACGGTGGACAGCCGAGCGTGTGCCGACCATTTCTTTTATCTCATATACGTATATGAATAAATTTATGAGGTAAATTATATGCATGCATCTATTTGAATAAGATTATCTTTCTATTTTAACATAAAAAATGTTATACCACTTTCAAATTTAGTAGAAGGTTTCTCAATGCTCGCCAATTTTTCGACTATTATAATAAAAAACTAAAACACTCAACAATATATCACATTTACTAATTTAAAAGAACACATAACTATATAATTAATATTATTATAGAATCAGTCGAAACATTCAAGCTCCCTACGAAAAATGATTTTTTTAATTAAAGCACTACAAAAGCCACCATCTAATTTTGTCGATGCGACGTATACTATAAAGAAGAAATTTGTATTTCTTGAGGTGTGATAACTATACGGAGTCTAACATAGAAGTAACGCGAATTCAGCGAAATCTTCTTTAACATTCTGTAGAAGCATCATTTGTTAGATTAAATACGATAGCATAGAATGATCGCTAATTGGTCTGTTTTTACACTGCACCAAAGTGAACGTCTTCGTGTGATTTTGTAAACAATGGAAAAAATTTAATTACGAGCAGTGATAAAGTAGCTTCCTTTGAAACGCTTAACACCATCCGAAATCAAAGAAGGGCTGGATTAAAAACTGGATAGCGAATTTAACTACCCAGTGGACATATAAAAACCTTTACTACCCCGAAAAATTACAAGGTATAGTATTGGATGACCATTCAGTAAAAGTGCGTAAGATAGCAGACATAGTGAATAGCTCAAATGACGTATGCATAGAATTTTAACTGAAGAATTGAAAATGGAAAAATCTCCCAGATTTAGTTCCCAACGATTGTCATCTATTTCCAAAATTGACGAAATAAGCAATGAAATGCTGATTTGAAATATCGTGGGAATAAATGTGTTGACCCATCAGGAGACTATATTGTAAAATAAAATGTTTTCGAATAAAAAAAATTAAGAAAATGCTTACTATCAGTATTCGTACTCTGAATACGTATTTTAACATCTAAGTTATCAACCGACAGACTATTAATCACAGTGTGATAACTGGACCCGCGGTAAAGCTCATCCAAAAAAATTTCGCACGCTCACTCCATCAAAACCAAACACACACTGGCTTTCACAAGAAACCTATAAATGAAATCTTTCTAGTCTTAAAACTAGAAACAAGTTTACACTTGTACTAATGTACACCGAAATTACTTATGGAGCTTTTTTAACGGTCACATCTTCCAAGAATTTGTAGATCCCGGAAGAGATGCTCTCGTAACTCTCTAATTCATAGTAATTGTTTATATTTTTGATTATATGTAGACAATTTGCGGTTACACTATTATTATTAATTTAATTAATTATTATTATTAATTTTCTAACTCATTTTAACTTTTTTATTAATCTAATATATATGGTATCGATCGTCAGCCAGTACGGTTTTTATTTTTCACAACAAACACTATATTTGCCGAAACACGTATATACAGTACGAATATTGATGTAGTAAGGGTTTTTTTGCCTTTTTTGATTATTCACAGTGTCCAACGAAATTTACCAAAATGTTTTTTGATAGAAAAACTTGGATTTCCTTTGTTAAACCAAGTAGTTATCGAACCATTCTCTTCGCTACAAGGTCTGCTCCTAAATCTGCGTATCGTATGAATTTTTTTCGGGTAGTAAATACAATACTTGTTCTAAGCTCGGAAATAAGCTATATTAATTCGGTGTTAGGTCAAATTGTCAAAATCTGATTTTTCTGACATTAAAAAGTAAGAAATTTAGATACTGCTAGTAGCGTTATAATTTCCAATATCTTAATAACTTACTAAAATTTAATTTGTGTTGAGCCATTATCAACTATTATTAATTTTTGTACTCAGTCTTCAATTTTTCCAAAAGTATATAAAATATCGAAGATAATTTACATCTTCAGAAAAAGTAATGCGAATAAATTTGATGACTCCGTTATGTTTCTATATTAACCAATTTTTGCAGTATTCTAAAATGTTGCTTATTAACTATATGTACCTAATAATATTCAACATTAAACTTCTCTTTCTCAACATAGTTTGTACCGTGGAATATCAATTACAACTAACGTAATTATCATCATGCAATTAATTTCTGAACAGTAAGGTCAATTTCTAGTTTTTCTCAATTTCCGAGATGGAATCTGTTG
Organism: Dermolepida albohirtum; assembly: GCA_031893035.1. Taxonomy (NCBI): domain Eukaryota; kingdom Metazoa; phylum Arthropoda; class Insecta; order Coleoptera; family Scarabaeidae; genus Dermolepida; species Dermolepida albohirtum. The sequence continues at coordinate 233,806 of JAVIWB010005680.1, read as the reverse complement.
TTAGCTCTCCTATTTTACTTATAAATGTCTCAGTACATCATTGTCAAGAGCATCTATAGCACTAAAGGTGTCCCTTATAAGATAATACAAAATATCCTCAACGGTTCTAGCTAGGAAAGCAATAAGAAGGTATGATCAGCGACAACGGAAATCTACAAATATGATCAAGTTGCTTATGCTGACCTTTAGTCTGTAATATGACTTTCCAAGCAAATTTGATACCTCTGAAATTTCACTTAAAAAAAACCTTAGAATATTTGTCCGTCCGTCATTGATTTCATATCATATTATTCAACTAATTGAATTACATTTATTGAATACGACTGTAAATTCTTTTGACTTTGATTTCTAAGTGGTGTATGTTAGAAATCGAACTGAAAACCGCATTTCTCTCATCATTAAAAGAATTCCTTCAAATCGTTACCAGCATTGATGTAGGCGGATTATTTAAAAAGTTTATCTAAAGTATCGCCTGATCTTCAAATTCGAATCCTTCTTCTGGAAATCTATAAAAATTTAATTGGTAAGTGTAATCTAATCCCGTCCTCCAACGTCATGGTTGGTTAGCTTTCGAGCAAAGTAGAAATCGCCATCATCTTGAAGCGCTTTGTGATTCTAAAATCATAACACACACTGTTTGTAACAGCTTCTAATGGTTCATTACGCGAACTTTAAGAGACGTAGTGGTCCAAATCTGTTACTTTTTTTCCCTTTGTAATGTCTGTATTAGAATATACCTCCATCATTTGGTCGCCATATTATGACGTATCAACTGTATTTTAAACAGTTGCAACATTTACTATCAAGGCCTTCCGGAAAATACAACATACAGTCTTGTTCAAATTACTCAAAAATAAATTCATAACGTCCACTTTATATGGAAGTTAACAAGCAGAGAGAATGAGAAGCCTTCTTCCTATAGTGTCTTTATTCTCAAATTTTCCCTACCACTACTGAAAACAGACCTATTGCACCACACTCTCTTTTATTAGTAGATTACATTAAGCTGCTGCTAAATATTGTAATGGTGTAACTTGAATTGTATAATGTTATCCAGTAATTTGGGCCATAGTCATTAATTTAAATAAATAAATGTTAACATAATTTTTGCATTAATTTTCCAATTCTTATGACATTTAGGGTCATAAGATCTTTTGATTTTTTCTTCTCTTAAAGGAATAGAAAAATTATTTACGAGAATGTCATTTACAAATTAAAAAGATATAGGAATTAATTCCAAGGCTTCTACAATTCATTAACTCCAAACTTGTGCATGATATATCAGCATACCACGCACAAGTTTGATTTAAGGTTAGTTATAAATATGTTAAGTTCTGTATTAGAAAATGAACGAATAAATAGCTTTCTTCTTTTTTCATTCTCGTCATCTAGTTTTTTCAGGATTTCCATTATGGAAATAAAATAATGAAAATTAATTCTTTGTTGAATGTTAACTTAAATGTTAAACTTAATAATAGCAAAGCACATTCGGCATGATATGGAAAGCCTTTAAAAATAAAATAGAAAAACATTAGTAGTAGAGATCACAAGGAAATGAAAAACTTTTTCCTAGGAAATACAATAATAACTTTTCCCGTTATGAATGTCTTTTTAATGTTTAATTTTGTTTAATTTTACAAAATTAATTCATCAAAAAAATATCGTAAAGTTTAAGAGCTTAAATTAAACATAGAAGACTCGTGAAATTAGCTAGCACAGAAAAAATACTGCGATTTTGAACAATCTAATAGAGAAAAATTGTCATGTTACTATTCCCTGGATTCGAAGAATACTGGACATTAATTTCAAAATGATTAACACCACCTTTCGCGATCATTTTGATTTACACGAAGTATATTAGTTGTTATAAAGACAGGAGGAATATTTTATCTGATTTATAACGATATGACGAATATGAGATTCCAGATTTTTCACCTGCCATTAACCCATTTTAGAACGAATAATTACTGAGGATTAAATGTGTTTTTTTACAATAATAATAATGATCTTTATTTATTCAACAGCTTGAGCTAATTACAAGACAAGTATTCTGCAAAATCGGCCAATGATGCGGTATGTATAAAGAAATAAGCATGTAACTATGTTAAATAGTAATGTATACAGGACAATAAAACGATCGAAAACCTAATGTGCACTAACCAAATCGCGTGCTGTATTGGTGAACGCGAGAGTTACTTACCAAACACAAGTCTATTATAGTTCTTACACTTATGTAGTAACGGTGACTTACTTAAAACAGTGGTTGTTCTCTGTGTATGCCTAACGGTTGATTAAACCTTGGAACCAACAAAAAATTCGACGAATCAATTCTATTTGCCAAAAGTGGTTGCAAAAAGTTTAAGCTTTCTAAATCACGGCCGCCAGAAAAAAAACATTATTCTAATTTACTTCTCATCAGTGAATAAAATAGAATGATCATAGTTTTACAATAACATTAAACGCAAAAAAATCATGGTTTTGGCAAAGAAGATCCTGTTTTACGTTAAAGGGATGAAAAGAAGCTAGATCTGAAGAAATTACTTGGACAAGTACTGTGAACAACTCGACCGACTAAAAGTGGCAAGTGATGAAAAATAACTACCATGACATGCACGCCCTTATATATTTCTGAAGATAGGACAAAAACTCTTACTACTGGATTAAGATGTTTTTACACCATCCGCCATATTTCCCAGGCATTGTACCCTTACAGCACTGTTCACCACTTAGAAAATATTTTGATAATTCATAGGCGTACAAATGCATTTGGAACAATTTTTGAGCAGAGAAAGTTTCAGGAAAGCAGAATTTTCAAAATTTCCAATAGATAATCAAAAATAGTGGTACATTATTGATTAATTATGGTAATAAATATTGCTATCTGTTTATGAAACTTTCCATTTATTATAATCTTTTCGAACTGATATATTTACCAATATAGTTTCGAAGAAGCATCGGTAATCAGCAAAATACTTAAAATTAATGGCGAAAAACTACTAAATTAACAAAAAATTAATCTTAATCTGTTAAATGTTACCTTAAAAATTTTTCGTTAGCTTTTTGAAATAATGTATTATTAAATTTAAAGTAACAATAAAATAAAATATCAAGTTTTTTTATATTTTCAAAAATATTTTATGAACTGCTAAACTATAGGCAAAGTATAACTGAAGTGTTTAATAGGTTGCATACCCAACTAGGCGGCATTTCATGAGTATTAATTTCAGGTAAATAGTAAAGTCTAATTTATTATTTAGTACGCATAAATTAATGTTACAAAAGTATTAATCAATATTACAATATTGGATCGCCTGGGATATTGTTACATTCTTGTTTGAAAATATTCCAAAGCCGTTCCTTGGAAGTAGGTCCTACAATTCGAACTGTTCTATAAAGCTCATCCACAATAACTCACTGAGACTGAAATTTGGATTCTGCAGTGGCCATATCCTAATATTTACGATAATTAGCTCCATTTGACCCATGGTGGTATTTTAGTGAATTAACAAACTTTAATTACAGATTCATGTTTATAACAAAATGTCCTTAGCTTTAATTTCTTTGTTCTTCGTATTAGAGCTAAATACTATTTTAAATTTATTCTTAACAATATTCTTAAAAAAAACTTGAAACTACATTTGTAATTAATTTCATTACAAGATATTTTAATTTAGCGTATTTGTTGACTGTCAAAGAGACGATTTTAGAACATATAAATCTAAAAAGTTCGCTGGTTATCTTCAAATATAGAAAAAATTACAAAATGTAAAACGTGTCTAACATTTATATTCAATTATAAGGCGAAGAACTTTTTGTAAAATTACCTAGTTTGATGATGTTTACCTACGAAGCAAAAAATTTTTAACAATGGGGCTACACTCCTTAGTGACATTGCAAATGAGTTAATACCAATGGTGGTGATATTGCAAATAGTGATACTGCAGATTATTTAATAATAATGATTAATGACAGCAAAGTAGAAGAAGCTAGCAAAGAAGTCCTGTTTCTAAAATAATAATTACAATCAATCACTCAGAAGAAAGAGACTTCGGTCACCTAAAATCCAAAATATTGCGTCGATAATCACAATATATAATAGTTTCAGAGCCATGGTGAAGAGACGAAAGATAAAGAAAGAAATTCAACTTTGTTGCGGCATAATCTTTCAGAATGTGATTATTTTGTTTTTTAAAACGCCTATTAAATAGATGTTTTAAAAGAATTGACTAAGAGTAGGTGGTCCCCAACGTCTTTTACCTATGAATCGCTTGAAAATTCATAATATTCAGGCAGATATTTGTTTATCAATCACAAACTATTACGAAATGCTATTGAAGAAAACTCCCATAACGTATCAGAAACTCACACTTGTATTCACAGTGAATGATAGAACAATTCGGTTACATATGCAATGACTAGAAAAGTTATACAATCATAGAAAATGGAAACCACGAACATTAACATTAACAAAGACTAACGATTTATTTTCCGCGTCACTGCGAAATTACACCTTTTTAGACAGACAGCTTGGTTGTAATGATAAATTAATTCTGCACTGTAATAAAAAGTGAACTCGCTGTTGGTTATTATCAAATGGTGCCACGTCACATATTTTAAAAACCCAATTTCATCTCCAGCAGATCTGGGTTTATATATAACTTACTGCTGGTGTTTTGATCAATAAGGTTGATATATAACCCCTTTCCACATTAACTTTTGTAAATTCTGTATACGCATTTCGACAACCAAGTTGTCATCATCAGCAGATAATTTCAAAGTGTCGCACCTGGTAAAACACGGCGAAAAACAATTGTACGAAAATCAAACTCCGTACGCGATCCACACCGCTCAAAACCAAGATGTACACTGTGTTTGTTTCACAAGATTTTTAAAAAATTACTTTTACTTAAACTAACATGCACTACATTGAAAAAGGTTAGTATGGTCAAGACAAGTGCCTGCCTGTGTGATTTATGATATTGTTCCTCCTCTGACATTCAGTAGAGAGAAAAGGGGCGATTGTAAGGGGCCGGCGTCATTATAGTTCACCACATGGTTTAAATTCTTTAAGATGTGCATGCTTTCATACGTGTCTAGTTCGCGATAATTGTACACGTTTTTTGTCAAATGTAAACAATCCATATTAACACTGTGGTTATTTTCTAATACATGTCTCGCTATACCCGATTTTTCCGGTCGGTTGAATTTTATGTGCGAAAGGTGTTCTTTATACCTGGTTTCGATCGATCTTTTAGTTTGGCCGATGTATTATCTATTGCACTCTAAACATTCAATTCGGTAGATTCCCGATTTTTTATTTTCTTCGATTTTGTCTTTTGCATTTCCTAAAAGCGTTTTAAGGGAATTATTGTTCGTTCTTTAAAAATACTATTTAGATTTTTTGTCATACGATGGAAAGGTAAACAAACAAAATGCTTTTCCCGATTGCTCTGTGGTGATAGACATGTGGTGTCACGGATTGTTTTTCTTATGTTGGCCTTTCTAATTAATCCATTGATTATTTCCGAATCGAAACCGTTGTATATCGCGATATTCTTAATGAGGTTCAATTCTCTTTCATATCTTACTTTTGTTAGTGGGAAATTGATCAAACGATTAATCAGAAAATTGAATGAAGCCATCTTCTGTTGCATGCTGGGATTTGAGTCAGCCGTGATGAATCTATTGACATTGGTTTCTTTTCGGAAAATATCAATTTCTATTTTGAGATCATTCCTAATAACTAAGGTGTCCAAAAAAGGCAACTTGTCATTGTTTTCTTTTTCTACTGTAAATTTAATTGTCGGGAATTTTGAATTTAACTGTTTAACGAAATCATTTAAGTTGCATTTTTGTGTATTGAAAATCGCGAAAATATCATCGACATACCTGACCCAAATTCTTGGAAAATATTTAGCTTTATTTTTAATTCTATTTCAAATTGATCAAGTCAATCAACCACAGGCTCCATCAAATTCAATTACTGCTGGTGGTTAATAATAATAATAAATCTATTGTCAAACAGAATTATAGTACAAAAACATGAAAAGTAAATACAAAGAAATATAGTCATTACAACTGTAAAATCTAAGGCAAAAAAAATATAAAAATATAGACACCCACTAGAAATCTTAAAGATTTATATGCATATATACAAATTGCAAGCACATGTGGTCTGAAGTTCAGTAGATGGTCGAAACTAACTTCTTGGTATTTAGTTTGAAACTGCCTGTTAAGAATTCTATCACCTATTCTGCAGTCTACAATTAGTGGTGCATTTTTTCTTGTACATGTCATTACGCAACATTTATTCACATTGAACCTTTATTGGTAAACGTTGCACCATACTTCAATGTATTCCAAACCTGATTGCAATTTATAAGTGTCCTCAAAGGAAGCTATAAGTAAATATTAATATCATGCATATACTAGCACAGAACAATGGACCACAATTATGGCAGGAATCTGCTCCATGTAACTGACGTGTGTAAGATGAGATGCAGTTATCACATTTTCTTTGCGTTTCGCAATAAAGAAGAGGTTAAAGTAAAACACATTTCTCGCCTCTAAAGACAAAGAAAGCATTGTATGAAAATATTATTTACAAATTTGTGTCACAATAGGAAAGGATGATACATTGTAAAGGAGATTACTTTAGTGAGTAAATTTATTTCTGAAAATAACTGCTTTTGTTTTATTTTTAGTATATGCTTCCAGTCATCTGATATTTTAACAATACATTATCGATATGAAATAAAAACGATAAATGATATGAGTACAAATCCTAGAATTCTATTTCAAATATTTATTACCTGTACCTAAGAGAAAGTCGTAAAATTATAATTAATAGTTTGTATACTGAGAAAAATCGTGAAAAAAGATTAGTTTCCTTTACGCAAACAACAGGAGAGGAAATAACATCGAAAATATGTGGATATTCAAAAATCAACATACAACTATCCATTGTGGGGAAAATCTCCGCCAATTATTGAAACATTTCGTATTTCAGCGTTTTTATGTTAAGTGAATGAGATAACCTCTTTAAATTATATATTTTCTGAAAAGATACGCATACATTTGTTTTTGAATCAACATTTCTTAAATTTATATTGAATTAAATAATTGTTTAAATTTTTTATTTAAGATTGGTGCGAAATTGAAGAACCAACATGTGACATTTTCGACATCTAATGGTTTTTTATTACCGTAAGCGTAAGAATACAGTTCAAGCCACGAAAAAGATATGTGGTGTATATGGTGACAATGCTATACGTGAATGAGCAGTGCGTGAATGGTGTGTAAAATTTAGACGGGGTTAATTAACACTTGAAGGCCGACAACGCTCCGGTAGACCATCCACAGTTGATGACCAAATCAACACAACAAATCAGCGTATTACCACTCACGAAGTAACAAAAAAGCTCAAGATATCTAATTCAACTATTCACGACCATTTGATACAGCTTGGCTTTATTAGTCACCTTGATGTTTGGGTGTCCCACAAATTACGATCTTAAATAACATTCTAAGAAGTTGGATAAGATGTCACAGGTGTTGACATTGACATATAATATTAACAATTTTGATATTTGACGACTTTTAAACTCTACGAACTATATAGGACTGAATACAAAATAAAGGAGTTAGTGTGACGAGAAGTTTTCAAAAGCTGATTGAACCTTTCACAATTAGTTTTAGGCACTAAATGCTTTCTGATTTTTCTTATAAAATTTTCAGAAAATTCGATTTATAATATATGTATATTATGTCTACAATTTGACCTTTTCTAAAGGATTTTAATTTACCTTTTTGCAGGATATTTCGATCAGTGTACAGTGGGGGCATTTATTTATATAAAAACTAAATTGACTCAATATAAATATTCTCCTCATGGCTAATCTTGACTCTACTTTCTGTTCTCTTTATTCATTACTATAGTCTGTATCACGAACAGGTAGACTAATAAATATGCGTGATCAGCACGCGATCGTTTTCTAATTGGTTAAACACATAAAAACGTTGTAAACTTAACGCCTTGTTTACAGACGCTACATGTGTTGCAGCTGAGTTTGTTTTGAACAAGTTTGAGATTATATTATAGTTTTTGTCACTACTTCTTTATTTAATTATTACTAGTGTTTATATTTTGTAATTGCGTTCCTCAAGACATTGAAGAGTATTGAAAAGTGTTGACAAGAAGTAAAGTAAAACGTCTAAATTTCTTAGAAGGATAATTTCTTGTTGTTTTAAAGAACGTGCATTGTTGTATAATTGTCAGAAAGGAAGTTATTTTAACGTGATTGATAGCAGTCGATATTGAATATATTTAAAATATATAAGTAAATATATAATATTCTACAAGAGCACACTAAACAAGAATTTAAAGAGTCAAAGTTTTATGAAAGAAAGAGGGCTATAGTAAGTCATACAGACGATAACATAATAGTATTGATAAGACGTACAGTCCCTTCCTTTCATTTTAAAAGTAAGATTCCTACATTAAATAAAATTTTGGCAGCAGAAAATAGCAATGGTGACATATCGAAGTTTTCAAGGCAAACATTATATGAGTTATTGAAACAGATAAATTTTCTGTAAGATATTTAATACGTTACTGTGTATTTTATACTATCTTTACTTTTAGTTATAAAAAGAGAATGCTAGGAATAGATACTTAAAGGAGAAAGATGAAACAATGGTATGGAAAAGATAATATTTGTGTAGGCTAAAGCAATTTAGAACGGAAACTAGAAAAATTTATTTTCTCGATGAAACAGGTAAATCAAAGCCATACGATATCAAAAGTTTGGATCGATGAAAGCATTAAATGTGGACGGCAAACTTTTAATGAGTGTCTATCAACAGGTTTGAAAAATCCTAGTGGAAAAGAAAGGTGGTTGATATTATTACATATTGGTTGTAAAGATGATTCCCTTGAGAATAGGCTACTCTTATTTCCAATTAAAAAGATAGGTGATTACTATGAGATGAATGAAGAATTGTTTGAAAATTGGTTGGAAAAAATTTTACCTCATGGAAATTAGTTCTATCATCGTTATAGACAATGCTTCCTACCATTCTAGAAAATTATTAAAAATACCTAATTCATCAAACAGGGAATGTACTTTTCAAGAATGGCTTTCTTAAAGTAATATTATATTTGAATCTAATACGCTAAAAGTGGAATTGTTTAATTTAGTAAAACAACATAAATCAAAATATGACAAGTACGTAGTTTACGAGCTTGCTAAATCTAAAAACAAAACAGTTCCTCCATATTACTGTGAGGTCAATTGTATAGAGCTAATTTGGGCCCAAGTATAAAGAAAAGTAGCCGTAAAAAATACCACATTTAAATTTATATTCAAAATTTACTTCGTGCTGCCATTCATAATGTTACTAAACAAAATTGGATAAATGCAGTTACTCATGTCAAAGATATTGAAACAATAATGTGGGATAATGTGGAATAAGAGAAAATTTATAAGAATTTGTCATAAATGTAAGAGATGCTAGTAGCATCGATGTTTTTTCTAATGAATAGTCATTTATTTGTTATTTATTTATATTGTACATTATGATTTCTTGTTTGTAATATTACAATTACGCTTAACTCGAGAACTTAGAATTTAATTGAAAATAAATCAATATACAACGGGTACTAAGAAGGTTTTGGAATATGACGCAACAATGAATCGTAGGAAGCTGTTTGTTGCTGCATGTTGAGACATGTTCATACGTGCATAGTAGCCGCCGCGCCATGTCGATGGGCTCAGTTATTCATTAGCTGTGAAAGTGTAAAATGCTTGCGAAGGCGTCGTGGTCTCGAAATGAGATAAGGACAGTTTTACGTTATAATTTCGTGCGTGGTTTAAACATAGACCAGTGCTTCGAAGAAATGACTCTTGCACTAGGTGATGTTTATCCAATCACACAATGATATTCAGGTTGTATAGAGAATTCCAAAGGAGAAATTTAACTGTGGAGGATGCTGAGAGGCCGGGAAGGCCACGAACGTCGGTTACGGAGAAAAACGTTACTACTGTGAGGAAAATGCTTGGCGAGGACAGGCGAGTGACCTACCAACAGATAGAGGGTACTTCAGGCCTAAATGCACCAGCAATTCGTTCGATTCTGCATGATCATTTGCATGTGAAGAAACTTTATTCTCTCTGGGTGCCGCATCGACTGACTGAAGAGCAGATGACACGACGTGTGACTTGGTGCCGGGAGATGCTAAAAAAGTTTAATAAGGGACAATCTCGGTATGTGAACAACATCGTGACAGGTGACGAGACTTGGCTGTACTATTACGATGTGCCGAACAAAGCTCAAAACAAAGTTTGGGTATTCGATGCTGAGGACAGACTCGTAATTGTCAGAAAATCCCGATCTGTAAAGAAGAAAATGATAGCTGTATTTTTCAAATTGAGTGAAATTGTGGAACGCGTCGTTTTTGACACACAAAAGACAGTCACAGCTAAGTGGTATACTGAACAATGCCTGCCTGTCATTTGATTTATGAAGAACCTGCGGCCAAAGTCAAGAATGGACATCTGGTTCCTCCATCACGATAATGCTCAAGCTCACCGCGCCAAAGTCTGCACCGAATATTTTACTACGACAGGATTGAAACTTCTCGAGCACCCTCCCTCTAGTTCCCGCATATGAAAATGAAGCTAAAAGGGAGGCGGTTTTCCAGTGATGAGGACATCCTGCGGGCTTGGGACAACGAGTATGCCTTATTCCCTCTTGAAAGTTGTCAGAACTGGTTTAAAGATTGGTTTCGGAGGATGGAGAGGTGTATTGAGTGTAGAGGAAATTACTTTGAAAAAATTAAATAAACAAAGCTGTATTGCAAAACTTTCCTAGTACCCTTTGTATATACCATGTGCTCTCACAAATAAATTCTTCATTACGATAGCATAAATCTTTTTTAAATTTGAAAGAATTAATTTAATAACACGTTTTATATATGAAATTGAAAAAAGAATAATTTAATGTACATTTTGTAAACAAAATTAATTCAAAATAGTATGTATTAATTTCCAACATTTAGTGTAAAATAAACCAGTTAAGCTTTCACTACTATTGTTATAATAATAACCATTTTCGAGGTTAATGTTTTTCATTAAAGATAAATAATACAATAATTATGTATGTGTAAATCAGATTTTCATAGCTGATATTTTATGTCAAAAATATTCACGTGATTTGTTCGTGATTAATCTATCTGGTCGTGGTACAGAGTATAGTACTTCCATCCTATAATTTAGCTATCATATACACTACCGCTCACGGAAGTATGGACAACAACTACATATATCAAGCAACAATAAGAAAAAATATCAACGAAATTGAACAAAAATTAATATTTATTGATTCTTTATATAATAAAAATTAAAATTACAATTCGTTAAACGTATTCCTAATATACTTATATATTATATTAATTATACTTTCTTTTCATCGAGGAAAGCACCGTTCGCGGCGATTACAGCTTTTGTTATTCAGGACATTCTTTCTATTAACTTTCTTATTACATCTGGTGTAATGTTATTCCATTCTTTTTGTAAAATTTCCAAAAGTTTTTCCTTCGATGTTGGACATTCCTTTCTAACTCTTCTATCGAGTTCATCCCATAATTATTCAATGGGGTTGAGGTTCGAATTCTATGGCTAACTTCGATCATTGATTTCTGCTTATTTCCACGTCATAATAATGGTTCCCGTGAGGCAACGCGACCGTGTAAATTTGCTTCCACTAATCGTCGTTTCACTGTACTCGCAGAAATTTTTTAGCACAGCCCTGATTAAATTCGGCTGTTATTTCAGATGCCGTTAATATTCTATTTCTTTGCTAATTAATTTAATTCTTTCATCGTCAGCTTTGGAGGTACCTTTCGATGGTTCCAATTACGATCGAATTGTGAGATTCACTGTCGATTTTTTCACTTTTTTAATTTTTCGCCAATACCGCGAACTGAATATCCCTCACAGTGCGAAGTAAGTATCGCTGATCGTGTTCCACTATCAAGGCTTTCCACGTGGCATTTTGTAAACAAAACTTACACTATTCGCTTACAAAATAGATAACTTCACACAAGCACGTTCAGTGATCTACTAATAGGCACAAGGAGGTAGTAATAGGAGGACTCATTTCAGGTAAATTTCTAGACTTTAGTCACTTCTTAACGACTGTACCACTAATCCCGATTACATATAGTTGGAATTATCGTACAACGCTATTGAAATGGTAAGGTAATTATAGTTATTGTTAGATAAAATTGTTTCTATCATATTATTTGGAGAATATATACTAATATAATACCTATTATAAATTTATATATATTATTATAAACCTTCTTAAGAATAATTATTATAATTTTTATGATCGTTACATAAAATTTAATCAAGTGTCCATACTTCCATTAGCGGAAGTGTAGATCAGTTCTATTACAATTATTAGTTTTAAAAGTTAAGTTCAATGTAAGAAGTTTGAATCAAATAATTCGTGACAAATACCAACTTTTCTTTTATAAGATAACATAATACCCGTATAAAATGGTAAAACAAACCACGGCCATATTTTCTCCAACTTAAAAATAAGCCACAAATATTCCTTCAAACCAGGAGAAATCAACAAAATAGTTCCACAAAAATATTTTTGTGAAACTAGAACAAGTTTGCTTTTACTTTTAAATTTTTAGTTAAAAATGTTTCACCAAGAGTCTATAGTAACAGTTGAGTTTAAACACATATTTGTTGTACTTAATTATTATTATGCAATTTTTTTTTAGTGTAGGTACATATAATTTATGTACGCAAAATTTAACATTTTCAATATGATATAGCAGTTATTATATTTACCGAAGATGAGAAAAAAGGTACTTTGTGGCGTACTATACTTTAATATTTATTTATTATAATACTTTGTTGCATTTTATTTAAACTAGTAATAGTTTTATTAACGCTATTCAAATAAATGGAATTCAATTATTTAAATTATCTTTATTTAATAAGGATATACAATTTAAATAAACCTAATATAGTGACACAAGGATACCATGACCATCGTAACGTCTTGGAAAGTGCTTGAAAAAACTTCTAATTATGTTTCTTATCAAAATAATCGTTGGAACATAATATACACGCTTATATACATATATACAGGATTATTTAATAGACATGCGACAAACTTTCGTAAGTCAAAGTTTATAATTTTAACAAGAAAAACGTTACATGAATGTAGTACGTGTATTTCTAATTTCATTTAATTACAGAAATAAAGTATCGTTATTACTATAATAATCACAAATAAATATTAATGACAGGTTTGATTATTCATTCAAGTTGTAAAAAAATCTCGAAAATATTTGCATACAGCACTGAATGACATGCTGATATTATTTCTATATACAGGTTGGTAGAAAAATTTTGAAAGCGACACATATTAAGCAGTAGAGGAATCAAAATTCATACGCCATTTTAATATTTCATGTGTCATATGAACACACTAAAAATTTTATCTCGATCTGTCAATTCGTTCTTTGTTAGCAATCCATTTGAATTAGACGTGTCGGTGTATTTTTTAACAATGGAAAAATCTGAATATCGCGCTGCGATAAAATTCTTTGTTTTAGAAGGTTTATCAGCAACAGAGATTCATACAAAAATGGTGAACGTGTTAAAGGAATGTACTCCTTCATTTCCAACAGTACATCGATGGGTTTTAGAGTTTAAACGTGGTCGTACAAGCGTTGAAGATGAACCACGTAGTGGGCGACCAAAAATTGCAACAACAGCAGAAATCATTGAGCAAGTACATAATATGGTTAGTGAAATTCCGAATTTGACTAAGCGTGAAATTGCTAATACCATAGGCATCTCAGACGAACGAGTACTCCATATTTAACATGAAGAATTACATATGAAAAAGCTGTTTTGAAAGTTAGTGCCGCATTCATTAACAATTCAACAAAAGCTGGATCGAAAACAAATTTCTCAGCGTAACTTGATGCGTTTCAAGCGGAATAAAACCGATTTCTTGCGTTGTTCTATAACTATGGATGAGACTTAGATCTACCACCATGATCCTAAATTGAAACAAACAAGAACGATTACAGTGGACTACGGTTAGTTGTTCAACTCCAAAAGAGGTTAAGTCTAGACGATCGACAAAAAAGGCTATGGCATCAGTGTTTTGGGATGCAAAAGAAATTTTATTGATTGATTATCTGGAAAAAGGTAAAACAATTAACTCAGAGTATTATTGTAACCTTTTAGATCAACTGGATGCAAAAATTCGTGAAACAGACCTGGTTTAGCGAAAAAAAAATAATTTTTCATCAAGACAGCCTTCAGACAAAAGTGTTTTGGCGATGGCTAAATTGAAAGAATTAAAGTACAAATTACTTAAACGACCACCGTATTCACCAGATTTGGCTCCGAGTGATTACTACCTCTTGAGAAACTTGAAACAATTCGTTCGTGGAAAGCGTTTTTCATCGAATGAAGAAGCTATTTCAGCCGCGGAACAGTATTTTGCAGAGCTTCCAGAAAATCATTACAGAGATGGTATACAATTATTGGAGGATAATTGGAATAAATGTATTGAAGTTGAGGGAGATTACATTGAATAAAAAAACTAATTTCATTTAAAAATTCACATTGTTTCGTTTTTGCTTTCAAAACTTTTCTACCAACCTGTACAGTTTCTGCAATGAGAACCCTCGACATATAGGACGATAATATTGGAATAGATTCTCAAATGGACATTTATCTTATCATCTTTCCGAAGATTGCGAGAGACGAATAATTAATTAATGTTGTCATTAATAATTATTCTACCAGCACTCTTCGTGTGGCAAAGAATTTGCACGTAAGTCAAAATTACATTAAGCCAGAAGAAGTTTCATTCATGCCCAAGGGCTACAGCCTGCAGATGATCAGCAACAATCATTTTACTAATGGTAGTTACAGCAAAATGAAGAATGCGATAACTTGATTTCGCAAACTTTGTGATCCGATGAAACTTGTTCGACCCAAAACGGTGGAGATTATTTCCGCAGCAAACATATTTGGGCTTTGCAAGAACTATATGCGAGAAGACCACGAAATTTACAAGAATGCTCAGCATCAATGTTAGGAGAGGATTTTTTCACAATAATTTACTACCCCTTTGTATACTTAGTAACCGATTTAATGCAAATAGTTAAGGAATTTTTTTGGAGAATACACTTTTTGGATTACTTGAAGATATACCTCTTCATGTAAGGAATAATATATGGTTCACTGATATACATCGAAGAAAAAGACTAAAGAAGTGGTTAAATGAGCATTTTAGACGGATTTGTAATGATGATCAAACCGCATGGCCACCACGTCCCCTAAACCCTTAGATTTTTACGCCTGGAAGCACGTGAAACAACTTGTGTATCAAGAAGAAATTAACTCATAACACTGCTTATTGGAGAGGATATAGAATGCTGCCACAACAATGAGAATGAACCAAACCTTTTTGTTCATCCACAATATATCGTTGTAGAAAAATTTATTCAAAGTTGATGAAAAAAAACTAGTACATGTGAACAATATATAATATAAGAAAGTCTATTTGTTAATTGTAACAACAGAGACATATGTTACACCAAAAGAAACGGCAATATATAAAAATTGAAGAAAATATTTGCCTTCCTCTTGAAAGAACTCAGAAAAGTGTTCGTCCACTACAATAAATACAATTTTTTAAGGAGTAAAAGAACGTTTAATATTCTGTTGTGTAACCCTTAGTATCTATAATTGCTTGAAGTCTAGAAAGCATTGATCGTACAGGCTCCTGCGTAGTATATGTATTACTTTCGTTTCATTTTTCATCAACTTTTTGTATTAACATTTCTTTATTTGAAATAACATGATTTTTCAACTAAAGTTTAAATGTGCCCATAAATGTTGCCTGGGGTTGGTGTCGGGAGGCTGAAGTGATGTTTCTGAAACATGTAGGACGTTGTAAATTATCTACTGTTTGACAATCCCTGCTGTATACTTTGGCTCATTACCACACTGAAAACAATAATTCATTACGATATCTAGTTTTTCTAAACTGACTTTCAAATTTCTATTTAATATGTTTAAATAAATATGCTGATCGATAATCCTATTAATTACTTGTAAATTATTAACTCCGGGACTTGATATACACCATGATTGAAGCATCACCATCTTTAACAGTTGGAACAAAGTTCCCTTTATTAAGAGGTGCTCCGGATATTCTCCATACTTTAACGTTTTCCGGTTTCTCAAACAACTAAAACGCACTCGTCACTAAATATTACGTTTTTATTATTATACTAAGTTGCTTTTTTCTGTTTCCTTATTAATCCAGACTTTTTTTCTTAAAACGACCGCTCCAGCCTTTCTATTCTCTCACCGTATAGTTTCTACATAAATATGTTCGTGATTAGTATTTACTGTAGTTGTCATCTTAGAGCTGGATGTGAGTGAACTGTTTTTTAATTTTTCCCTCTCTTCTTTTATAGTAATTAGCTTAGGTCGTACATTTCGCTTTTTTCCAACTTTTATCATTTTTTAATTTTTTCAAAACCTATTTTATTATTGACCTAGTTTTTTCTATTCTACATGCAATGTTTCTGTGTGAAAATCCTATAGATACATTAAAAATTATATCTCGTTCAGATAACAAGGTTTCCCTTCGCTTTTTTTTTGTTCATTACTAAGATCTTGTACATCAAACACATATAGTTATACAGTTAAAAGAAATTACAATATTTTGCAGATATGAATCTAAAAATTCCAGAAAAAGTTTGTGTTAGGTGGACAAACACTTGTGTGATGTTATTTCTTGCACTACGTTTTATATATTTCCAAAAACTGATTTACAAAGATTTTGCTTACGTGATACTTTGGCTTTTCTTACCTTTATGGAATTTGTATATAGATGGGCGAGCAATTTAGTGGGTAACTGTATACATTTAAGCGGAGGAAAGACATTTCAGGCATCTGTTGTAATGCATTTTACGGTGCTCCGGATAGTTAGAATTTAATAGTTAGAATTTTTTTACTGCATTTAATAAACCATTTTTAATATTTTTCAATTCTTTAAAAATAAATTGGATATACACATGTTGATATAACAATTTTTTCTTAGAATTACATCAACTTTCATTTATCAAAATTTGTCGACGAGCTAATAAATCATCCCGTATATACATGCATAGATGCAAATGAAGAGGGACGCATATCAATACACAAAAATATTCATAAATCATACAGCACTTACACAAACAAATAGTAATAATGATAAGACGCTCATAAGACACATACTTACGTACAGAGAAGATCCTAATGCCTAACTTCTAAAACCTTGAAAACATCGCATTAAGTAAAGAGTTTGTTATCCGTGTTTATGTCACCATCTATATAATATGCATTGAATTTTACGATTCACATAGCGTATGTATTATTGCCTCGTACAAATCGTGTTGTCGAAACGAACATGTGAGATGCGCTTAAATTCATTTTATGTTATTTTTGAAATGTGAAATTCATCGAAATATAATTTAAAGTTCAACTGGTTCATTTGTCTTCTTCAGCGCAGTTTTATTATGTACGTATTTTTCAATTATTTTTTTATATTCAAAAATTTTACACCTATTCACAACTAATAATGCAATTATTATGTCAGTTCGATATTTAATTTATTATTAGCAGTTGCCTTCCAGTATAATAATATAATACTAATTTATTTTAACTGCTGACAATAAATTATAATATTTTAAACTTAATTACATTTTTATCGCTTTTTTGGTGGTTAACATGTACAGATAAAAAAATTCATATCAAAATTAATTAAAGCGCATTTGTAAATAATGCAAAAATAGTCAGACGGTTTCGAAATCCCATTTTTTCAACTCAGCCAATTCCGTTTCATGTTTCCAGGTTAAAGTGTGAATCAATTTTTAAAAAGTATATAGCAGATTCGGGATTTTCAAATTTGATTAATCCTAGATCAAAAGTGATGATGTTTTCCTTTAAATAAGCTTTACTTTGCTGTACTAAATAACAAGAACTATTTAATGCCAAAAATAGATTAAACAGTGAGATTTTATTACGGAAAAGAAGAAATCAAAGTGACTATCTCAAATTATCTCATGAGTTGTGAGACTTGAAATATTCATAATATTTCCGCACATTTTTATTTAATATACAGGGTTAGTCATGTATGGGTATATTTTTGAGAATTTCAATAGAGCTCTGGTTTGGGAATTCAGTATTAATAAGGTTGGTTTAGCATCTTCTTGTGCTACAGCGGTAGAAGATATTTATTTAAAACTGATATTTTAGAGTTGTGTTAATGTTTAATATCTAATCGAATTAAAATTTAGTACTTGATTCAAATTGTCATAATGTCGTTTGTAGACGTCTAAATATTAAAAATGTTTCAATTATAATAAATGCAAAAGAATGTATTGAAATTTTAACGATGATTGGTTTAGGTGACTACGATTTATGTAACAATTTGCATCAAGATTAGCATCCGATATCATGAACTGCCGTTGGTAAAACTTTCAAAAGATATATGTACCTTGACCGGAAATGTTAGAAATTTACAGGAAAATTATTGCTTAAGATAACTAGAGTAATTACCATAAATTTCTACCACATTACTCGCATTAAACTATGATATAAGTTACCGATCAGTAGCTAGAATATTTGAACAGAGATTATAATCATAGAATTGAATTTTGCGAAAGGATGGTGGAGATTTGCAACAATAATCAATATTTTACATGAAATTAGTTGTTGTCCGACTAGCCTACGTTTGAATAGTATTGTTAATATATACAGCATTAGCTTTCTTTATCATAAAAGTTAATCCTTCTAGCATTTGATAGCATGCTTGTCAGGCTTAGTAATGTCTAGAAATTCTACTTCTCCAATGGCATCGATCTATATCTGTGATTTTCCACTTTCTTCTTATATGCTACGATGTCACTTAACTCATATTTCATGGTTTTCTAGAGTATGTCAATCATATGGTGAAATTATTGTCGACATACGAAGTGCGATGCAGATATTTCCGAATTGACACTGTAGCATTAAAGTCCAAAATAATAAAAGTATGTGTAACAGGTTTCAACGTAATCGGCGCAGTTTTCGCCAGGTTACTTGCGACTGCGTAAAATGATAATTGTGTCCTGCCGCGATCATTATAATGGATGAAAAAGATGAGTAACGCGCGTGCATTAAATTTTTTTAAGCTCAGAACGGCTACTGAAACATATGGAATGATTCAGCAACAATGAATGAGCCACGAATTTTTGAGTGATTTGCGCGTTTTAAGACCAGTAGAACTTCCATTAATGACGACGATTGAACAGAGATATCTTCAATGTCTACCACGCCCGAAAACATCGCAACAGTCTACCAGCTCATTGATGAAGACCGTCGTTGGACTATTCTTGATATCTGCGGTCAAGTTCGAATCGGATATGATACATATCAGCGAAGAATTAGGCATGTACTGCATTGCCGCGAAATTTGTTGACTTCTGACTTACGATCAAAACTAGGAACGTCATTTGCACTGAGCTTAAACAACTTGCTGAGGACAATAAAAACTTTTTGCCACGAGTGATTACTGGCGACGAGAGCTGGATATATGATCTAGAACAATCAAATCAGTGGAAAAACCGAACTCGCCCAAATCCAAGACGTGCCGACAAGCGAAATGCAATGTGAAAAGCATGCACATTTTTTTTGACCTGAAAGGCATAGTGCACAGAAAATTCGTTCCAGCTAATCAGACGGTCAATTTCGAGTTCTATTGCAATGTTTTGAGGTTACTCCGTGAGAATATCAGACGCAAACGGTCCGAATTTTGGCAAACAGGAAACTGATCCCTGTATCACGACAATTCGTCATCTCACCGTCCGACGAATACTTCATCGACTACCGTTCTCCAGCGCGATTTTGGTCTCTTACCGAAAATAAAACTGTAGTTAAAAGGCGAACGTTTCGATACCATTGAATAAATTCTAGAGAAATCGCAGAAAACGACTTCCTCAATATCTTCCAGAACTGGAAAAAATGCTGAAACTACTTCAAAGGTGGCCGTAGTCACCATGAATAAAAGTTAAGTTTCAAATTTTTATAGCATAAAAGTTAAGTTTCAAATTTTTATAGCATCAGTTAAGGAACAAATTTATTAATTAAGTACATACTTATTCCCACAAGCATCGCGACACGCTAGCTCCTTTAAACCAAAACAGTCTATCTCTGTTTATTTCCGAAATATTTGTTATGGTGAATATTCTGAAACACTATATATTTTAATACAATGTAAAGTATATTTGTTTAATGTAGTTAGTATATCTTTCTATTAGTATATACCTTAATTACAACCTTGACATTTGGACAATTTTTATGCAACTACCTTTCTAAAAAGATGCCAATTTTAGTTCATATCTGGGCCACTATTTGTAAAAATAATACACGTAATCAAAAAATATACATAATTATATACTTACTATAATTTTAAAAGACATATTATTCAACGTAATTAAATTTGTCTAATGGAAAAAGTATCGGTTATGTGTCATGTTTGCATTTTATTTATCGTTACAATAAAAAAATATTAATTATTCATATACACATAAGGTAAAAGTGCATATTATTGATTGCCCATAAGAATGCAGGTATATAAATGATACAGTTAAAAACCATAATATATTACCAAACCTAATATTATAGCAAACTAGACTAATAAGTACAAATGCCTTTAAGAAGTACATACACCTACATTCTGTTAAAACAATTTGTTTTAATCGGAAGGTACAAATATACTTTTAATAGGTTAACATACACTTAGATGAAAAATTGTAGCTAATAATTTTGCAATTTATGGTGAATCTGCTTCTGGTTTATATCAATCTGTGCTGGTTGAACAACATCTTCAAACAGAAAGCAATACATTTGTCATATCAATAAATAAATTTAAATTACAAAGAAATAAAGTCATGCGTCTGTTTCTGTTTTATTTTCTATTCCTAAACTTAACAAAATAGCTCAGTAGTCAAAAATTTTCCAACGATGAAAAAGTGATGTCGGCAATTAATGGCTATTTTGAGGAGCAAGACAGTTCTTATTATACAAATTAAACAAAAGGATATCGAACTTATTGAACATCGCTGGGAAAAGTGTATAGAGCTGAAAGGAGATTATGTTGAAAAATAAATATATTTCTTTCCAAAATTTTTATGTTTTCTTTGTTGGGTCGGGTACTTCTGGGACCACCCTCGTACTATCGATTGAGATACATATCCTCATAGCGAATTTAATTTTGAAATAAATTTCGGCGTAATATTTGTCCGTTTCAAACAATTAGTAACAATAAATATTCAGATTGAAGAACAGAGACCTATTATTTTCAAAACTCCTTATAAAAATCAAATAAATAGTCTTAAATGAAGATTAATAGTCTTACGAAAGGTTACGTATAGTTAATTAGTGTATAAAGTGTATAACAAGTTTAACAGCAATTAAAACGCCCGTGCAATTCTTCTTTTTTAATGTTCGTGTAGGTTTGCTAATATACGTAAAGGCTAGATTATTTACTAGAGGTTTTACGATCATGAGTCCTACTGCGTATTTCTCTGAATGC
This sequence comes from Dermolepida albohirtum, assembly GCA_031893035.1. Taxonomy (NCBI): domain Eukaryota; kingdom Metazoa; phylum Arthropoda; class Insecta; order Coleoptera; family Scarabaeidae; genus Dermolepida; species Dermolepida albohirtum. The sequence continues at coordinate 212,126 of JAVIWB010005680.1, read as the reverse complement.
TCTTTCTTAGTTTTTAGGTATAAATAATTGATGTATTAGCCAAGTAACTTGTATCAGACATGTACTAGAAGAAGCGGATTCAATCAACAATTTCGCTAAACTAAGCAAATTTTACATTCAATGTATTTTAAAATTCTATTTAAAAATGAAAATCATTTGATATTAAAGAATGTATACTTCTGGCCAGTTGTAGTAGCATGCATTTACAAGTAAAAATACCTGTGTCTCTGTGTGTGTGGTATGTGTGTATGTGTTATGTGTTGTGTTAACAGCAATAAACGACGAATTATTTCAGTTCACATTTGGACTATTACTGCCATGGTCGTCCATGTCTAGATTTCATTAACCGAATCAGAGCTCGTCTAATCGAAAAAAGCATTAACCATATTACTTGACCTCGTTGTAGCGAGTTTCAATGTCAAACTCTATAGTTAAACTCACGATATACTATTACTGGTTTATAATCATGTTACTGGGTGATTTCTTGTATAACAATAAAGAACATAATTTTATTTATATGTAATGTAAATCAATTTTTACTATTACAAATAAATTTGTAAATGTCGCGAGCGACGAATTTTCAAATAAGCTTGGGATGCAATTCGCGAACGATCTTCACAAATAACCTGTGCAATAGTGACCGAGCAGCATTCCATTAGGAGTATTAATATTGTAACATTTTATGATTGAGTTAATTTAGAAATGATTCAAAACATTATTATTATAGTAAGACAAGTTCGTACTAAAAACCAATTATATTCATATTAGGTCCTTACAAAATAATGCAAATTGAAATATTAATATATTTATTACAAATACGTACATACGACTTAACTTTCGTCAGTCATAAATAGACAGTCTGTCGCAGAGAAAACCGAACTTTCTTAAAAGAAAAAGAAAAGCTTACTATTTTGGGAAAATTCATTTATTTTATTCCGAGTAGTCGCCTTAGGCTTCAATACAACGTTTTGCATGGTCAATTAATATTCGAATGAATTTTTAAGTTCATCTTTTGGGATGTCTTTCAAGATCGCTGTCGATGCCTTTTTAATGGCTTCGACATCAGCATAACGCTGTCCTTTCATCGGCGAATGTAGTTTGGAGAAAAGATATAAATCACAGGAGGGAAAATCCGGTGAATACGGCGAAAGGTTGACGGTTAAAATGCATTGGTAGCGTCAAGCGATGAGATGATCCATTATCATGTAACCTACGCCAGTTATCATTTTCACGATATTGAGGACGCACACTACGAATACGCTCCAGAAGACGCTTCATAACATCAAGATATTATACAGCATTGACTGTTTGACTAGTTGGTACAAACTCTTTGTACACTAGGCCTTTCAAATCATAAAACAAATCAACATCGTATTCACTTTTGACTTCTCCAAACGGCTTTTTTCGGTCTTTCTTCGCTTGGATGCTTCCAAGCAGTGCTTAGACGATTGGTCCCTGGATCATATTGAAAATACCACGTCTCATTGCTAGTTTCAATAGAATACCTGAAGTTTTTGTCCTTTTCTGAGTATTTAATCAAGTCTGTACTCTCTTGAATTCGGAGTAATTTTTGATCATCAGTTAGCTTATGTAGTACAACCCTTGCACAATTCTTTCTCAGTCCTAATGCTGTCAAAATGCGATGAATTGAATCTTTGAAAATATCTAATTAAATTCCCACGTATCGCGATTAGGATTTCGGCTCATTTCTGATAAATTCACGCATAAGTTCGATATTACTTTCTGTAACCACAGATTTTTTGCATAATGATATTCGTCATCATTTATGTCCGTACGACCGTCTTTAAGTCGTTTATACCACTCATACACACTATTTGCTCTTTATTCAAATTTCATTTTTTGACCAATGCTATTCTCTTCTTGTAATGATGCAAATATCATGATATTTTGACCTAACATTGGTGAAAGATCTACCTTACCGACGCTTGTTTTTTAATAGAAGGCGCCACTAAGAATTTCTGTTTTAAAAAAGTTCGCTCTGCGACAGACTGTATATGATAAATCGAAAATATTTTTAATTATGAATAAGCGTACTCATAGAGTAGCTTGTCTTAAGTGTACACAGCACTATTCAAAAGAGTACACATGAAATTTAATTACAAAAATAATGAAAATATTAACCACCCGATTAGTACCTGCATTCTTCATGCCACAATTTATAACACTTGAAGCATTATATCGCCTCTTCATCGAATAGATCTACTGCAACTTGTATAATATCTTCATCTTCGTTTTGAGTTGCTTGGGATTTACCCTTCCGTAGATTTTCAAAGTTTTTACTATGCTTGGTCTTAAATGATAAGAATTTTGACCTTTGTGTTGACGTTTCAATATCTTGGAATTGTATTCGCTTCTTGGTATTCCTTCCTCTTTTGCTTGTTGGCAATACTGTCTCTTCAAAGCTTCCATCTTTAAACGGAGTACTGGTTAAGATTTCTGATTTTTGAACTGTTACATTTCATTTTAGACGAAGCCTTTACTTCGTATAGAGATATAACACAAGATTTGTAATTGATCTTTGTGAATCAATTAGATTTACTTGATTGATATCAACTGTAATCGGTGTTTCAAGAAGTTCAAATATACTAGCCATATACAACTGTTTGACGACCCTTCGATTGAGGGCAAAAGAGTTAAGCACGAAAAAGGAGACGACTGGACTAATTTTACATGAAGACTTGGGAAAGAGCGAATTTGGTGCCATGCAATCTTATAGATGAGCAAAAATAGAGAAGAGTTGAATTGTGTGAAGACTGTTAAGAAGTCTGGTGATGAATCATTGGTGTTCCAGCACGATAGTGAGATGTTTTCAAACACTTCTACAACGTTGAACGTTGCAAGGGCAGTAATGTTTCTAGAAATTATTTTAATAAATATCAAACATTTTTTTGTATTAATTTAATTGTGTTGCTATATTTTATACTAATCCGAGAATTAAATTGCCACACCTCGTATAGAGCTTGTTTGCCAGAAAGGCGTCGTTCTTCTGTAAACTTCTTTATAAATGGTATTTAGTTTATAATAAATTCTTGCACGTGTCTCGTGTTTGTTTTTAAAAGCCCCGAGTGACTGTTGAGCAACTTAATTTTTTATTTTGGGTCATAACTATAATGTTTTCGACAATGACCGCTGTAGCGAACCATCTCTCGCAGAAATCGTCATTAAAATAACCATCTAACCTTTAAATTTCACATATCACTTCGTGAATAATTTTTTGTGATGAAGTATCAGATTCCTGTAGCAGACATTCGGTACAATAATTAAATTAAATAATTAAAATTACTTCAAATATTTGGGTATCAAACTCTTCTTTTTACAATCTATCCTATGGACTTCAACGGTCATTCTCCATAGTTGTTTTCTAAACTAGAACCGGCTTTTACTGGAACAAGGAATAATTTTCTCATTTTATCGAAGTAGGTTGTTTTTCAAAATAATATATTATCAGAAAACTAATAATAGCTATTACGGGCTTTGACCCTAATAACACCTTGCCAAAATTTTCTTTAAATATGACTTGCTCCTGTTATTTGTAAAATTTATCATTGTTCGTGTGTTAGTTAATATAATTTGTATTGTTCATTTTATTCAATGCGTATTTAGTTTAGTGACGAATAATTCTTTTAAACGCCCACCCTTATTTAACGGTATTTATTTCAGTTGGTATATTTACTTTTTTTTTTTAATATAATATTTAAAGCCTTTTCTGGCATTCTCATGTGTTATAATTTGTGAAATATGTTATTCACGTAACAATATATGTAAGTAAAAGATGTTATCTTCATTAATTGAGGACAAGATGTTATCACGATATTACGCTGCATATTATGGCTCTTTAATAACAGAAATAAAATAATTCACACAAATATTTATCTTGCGAAATTAAAGGAAAAAAACATTTTAACTGTGTTTATTTGTACAACCCACTTATGTTTTATTTGTACCAACTAAGTGCATTCAAATAAATATGACCTCGCGATAATCCGTGGAAATACACAACCATATTCAATTCTACAAGTTATATTTTTCTTAGATGTCATAAATAGGTATTGCATGGCTATAAATACAATTTTCAAATCTTCGAGGTACAGTACTTAACAGAATAGTGTTGTCACTACCAAACAACATCGTGTTCACAATGACTGCGAAATATATTAAAAGATTGGAAACGGTGTTTCTGTTTAGTCACTTAAAAGGCCCTAAAATGTATAAATCGGCGACAAAAAATTTACATCGTTCTGTAGGATTTGTAGAAACGTGGATGGCAAGATCTAAAACATCGTTGTCGATTTACCTGAAGGTGGTTTGAAACGAGGAACTCTAAGTCAGCAAGAGAAGGTAATAATCTGTTCTAAGTTCTAAGAAAAACCGACGTTAACATTAAAACAAGCACAGTAAGTATGGAGTAAACATAGTATGAAAGTCAGTATTATGACTATTCATCGTCGGTGACGGGAAAATAATACTAATTGCCTAAGTGTGCGATTACACTTTGCCAAATAATATTATTGTTATCAGAGCGACACGTTAACAAACGTTTACTCTGAGCGTACGAAAACTTAGAACGGGAATAGGATAATATAATATTCTGAGGCGAGGCATTTTTTATAGATTTACGCACAAACGCAAAGCATATAAAAGGCGAAAAAATCATTCAGAAGATAGTTAAAATGCACGTTGGGGATATTTCAGTGCATACAATTTCGGCAAACCGCACCAGTTTACTATAAATTTAAACTCGGATGGAATGATGCAAATTCATAAAAATGGTGCGAAACAATAGTTTGGAAGTGACAAGTCATTGTGGGTGCTGCAAGAAGACAATGATCAAAAACATCGGAGTTGGCGTCCTGAAAAGAGGAGAATGTCGTGCACGTGTTAGATTGGCCTTGACAATCCCCTGACGCGAAGCCAGTAAAAAACGTGTGGACCTTCATATAGTAAAAACTAGAAGGAAGTTAGTTTTAAATCAATATGTAGAAAGATTAGGAACATCTTTTGCAGTTGTTTTCTTTATGTAATATGAGATACGTTTTTGTGGTACTGACTGTATATTAGACACAATGAAACAGGAAAATAACGTTTGATATATGCAAACTGTAACTGACAGCATTAAGCACTAACTTTATTAAAGTTTGTATTATTGAAAGTAAAGAAGCTAATGCTCAAATTACATTTTATTCAATCTTGAATTAAGTTTTGAATATTATTCTAGACAAGCGACTCTCAAACTAGGATGCACATACCTCTAAGGGTACGCGCCGAACCAATTGGGGGTATACAAAAAACTTCAATGATGGCAGAAGTCAGCAAAAACAGAAACATAATGAGAATATTATTAAGGACAGAAACAAAAGCGTAACCCCGGCTACCAGCAATCATATGCAACTTCGCTAAACGCTTTTCTCTTCTAATTCTGGAAACAACCAGAATTGTCTCGAAGCTTCCTGTTTCACCATTTTAACAAAGGCATTGTCTTTCCAGACTTACAGTTCTACTTCCGATATAAAGCTATCAAAAGCCGACCATCACTTTAGTGTTCAACTGTAAGTCTGAATAATGTAATTAGCTGAGCTTATTTACTCTTACTCATACTGTTTTGCGTGACTTTCTGTAATTGTGTGTCTCCAAATGGATAAATTATTTAAACAACTTTAAGGTTCTGATTCTGCAACTGCTAATACGAAGCAGTCTGATGTTTTACTAGCTCGGCAGAGTGCAGCGACCGATAAGCCTGTTCCGATAAGTATCAGAGATAAAATGAACATTATTAAAAAAAGTTCTACCATTGCTCCTGAAAAAAAGAATATATTTTGCTGGCTATAAGACATGGATTTTCATTCATGAGAAAAGAAGATTTTATAAATATAGTTTTGGTCTTGGTGAGCAAGTGTGATTCCCATAAAAAAAGATCGGAAGATACGGTGAATATATATAGTATACCGAAGTGTAGCAAAAATTTTTATATAAAGTGTTGTAACATCTCTGTGGTAGCTTTTAACCAATTGAGAGAGACTAGGAAAATCAAGAACTAGACCTGCAGTGATTGTGTACAAGATCTAACCTCAATAAAGAATATGAATGAGAAAAACCAAGAAACACAGAAGGTTGATTATCGTGATCAGGATAAGGTAGATAAAATCAACTTTTTTATAAGTACTAAAATAAATAAAGCACTGCAATCATTAACGGATGCATTAAAAATGAAAATTGATAAATTAAACCAGACAAAACAGGACAACAATATTCAGTATACTTCTGCTCTCAAGATAGAGATAGTTCTTCGGACCAGAAAAAAGGATGAACAAGTCAAACTCAACATGACATAAATAATCAAGAACAATAAAAATATGAAAAGAAATAACGAAAACATAAACAAGTAGGAAAAAATTGCCAGTAAATATTCGTCTATTTTATGGCGAACAGGAGTCTAGAAGAAAGGAAGTGAAATAAATCAAAAAAAAAGAAAATAAGAAAGATGAATATGCAAAGCGCCGTCACAATTACTAACGATGACCGCTTTTATCTTCCGTTTCTGTTGTGATTAAAGGTAGCAAAGTGATGCATAAACTTGATTTTTTATATGCAATATAGCGATGAATAATATTTTCAGAAATGAGTGGTAGTTAGGTTACCATTTTTAAAATTAGATTTTCATAGCACGTCGATAAAATATATTACAAGGTTTGATAATGTATTTTACAACGATAAAACAATTCAATCATTTGTTTTTTAATAATGTGTCTTTTGTTCATTTTACTAATACATCATTTCCTCGAAATCTGATTAAATTAAAGATATAAAGTCCCCGATAAGATGCACTTTAGGTGATGTATTTTTGCTATAATAGCATATATTTCACTGAATATTTTCATTTATGTTTGTTGCTTTTCATGTCTCTTATCGCATATCCTCTAATTAAATTTAAAAATTTCGATATTTTATCAAGGACGCATTTTTAAAGAAATAAGTGTGTGACCGCTATCGCTTTATCTTGTTTATACAATAATACATAAAGTAAATATTTAATTTTTCATTTAAATTAATTTCCGCATTTGTCATTTCCACGGTAATAGTGAACTGTAATTAGTGCGAATACGTATGTATATACAAGAGGTTTTAATTTTTATGTTAGAAGAATTATGATTACTTCCTAGAGTTAATATGTTGGGAAGTTTTTGTGAAAAAGGTCTCAAAATATAATATATATAAGTACTTGAAAACATGTTTTTTCCCAATACGTAAGTTAATATTTAGCATTCTATATCTATTTTGTTTCTTCCTATTATAGTTCTTAGAAGTGTAGTAAACCAACATGTTATTCCCATACATTGTCTATTCATTCTAATATTTAGAATTCTATATTTTGCTGTTTAAAAGAGAAGAAAAAAAAATTTGAAAACTGTGTAGTATAAGCAAATGAACAAAGTTGTGCATCTGATACATCTTTAAATAAGCAAATCTTTCAAATACTGAAAGTATATTGAAACCTTTTCTTATGAGCAGAGAGATAGATAAACTTCTGAGTGAGCTATTTTCAATACAACAAAATACAAAAATGAGGACACCTATAAAAATATAGAAATATGAAATTGAAGTTTAACGTGCTTCCCGATAGTTTTATTTCGTATATACAATAGTGTTAACATTATTTTACTTTTACTCTTACATGTAAGGAATTGAAAATGTATTGTTAAATATTCTTCGGTAATCCTACACGGGTAATCTTTCCCGTGTCATTGGTTATTTCGTAAAGATTATTTGTACGCAATGTAGGCTTAGTATATCACTAGATTTCGAAGCTTTTAAATAAATTATTGTGTCCTCACTCATAAAGGACTATTTACTTTAATGCCTGTGAATATTTTTTCTGATACTGTAAAGCGATGCCGTAAGTAATAACAAAAAGGACGGGAAGACTAAGAAAAGTAAAAGAATGGGCGATTAACATCCTTGCGAAAAAGGACGAAACATCTAAAGACTTAGCAGAAGATATTCGTAAATCTAGTTTCTGTGTATCCTTCTACCGTTCGACGCTATCTACTTAAACAGGAACTTAGCGGTCGTGTTGCAAGAAAGACACCATTACAACGAAGGGGAATAAACAAAAACGGTAGGAATATGCACGAATTCATTCCTATTGCACTTTGGACGAGTGGTGTAGCATACTTTGGACAGATGAATCCAAATTTGAAGTATTCGAATACAGAAGAAAACAGTATGTTCGCAAAAGGGTCACAAAAGTGTATAACCCATCATGTATACAATCGACAATAAAAAGTGGAGGTGGGATTGTACAAGTATAGGGTTGCATATCTACGCATCCAGTTGGCCTATTAATTAAAATTACTGGAAAATTAACGTCTGGAAAATATTTAGAGATTATACAGCAACACCCTATACCAGCAAAAAAGCAATTTATTGGAAGTAATTACGTTTTCCAACACGATAGCAATCCGGAGGTTACCGCTAGGATCGTTAAAAATTAGCCAGCGCAAAGTAGATTTAAATGTTGTCGAAGATGTGTGGAATTACTTAGATCACTAATTCATGCTAATCAACTTTTTTATATGATTTTAGAAGAATGAAATAACGTTCTACAAAGAAAACTGTTCAGTAGCTTACCCAAACGCGTGAAAAGTGTAATATTTGCTAAAGGTGGTCATATTAAATACTAGTATTATTACCTTTATTAATAACGGGTCTTTCATTAAGCGCTTCCTAACTTTAACTTTAAATAAGTATGTGTAAGATATCGAAATTTTGTATTCGTTTGAAAGGTGTATCGATGCCATTATGTATGGAATATAACATCGTGTAAATGTCCGCCCCGGCTTCACTGGGTGGCGTGCATCCGAAATGTCCAATTTTCCATGACTCTAGCGCATAAATTAGGCTGAAAATGACCGATGGCATGGGTTATGTTGGCTTTGAGGGCCGCTGTGGTTTGTGACTTATTCGCATAGACCTGCCACTTATGAAAACCTCACAAGGAAAAGTCTAACGCGGTCGATGTCCAGTGCACATCACATCCACGTGAGATGACGATGCCCTCAAATCGCTCGTGCAGAATGTCTAATGTGGCATGAGCTGTGTGGCACGTAGCACCATCCTGTTGAAACCACATGTCGTTGGTGTCCATATCATCCAAGTTAGGCCAAAAGATGTTGGTAATCATCAACCTATAGCGCTCGCCGTTGATGGTGATGGTCCGATCTACGTCGTTCTCAAAGAAATATGGACCGATGACGTCGCCAGGCAAAAATCTATACCAAGCAGTGACTTCTTCGGAATGCATTAGACGCTCTTGGTTCTCATGTGGATTGGTATCGTCCCAAATTCGACAATTTTGTTTGTTGAGGTACCCATTCATCCAGAAATAGACTTCATCGCTAAACATGATTTTTTGATGAAAATTAGGGTCGGTTTCCAACTGTTCCATGGCGCATTCGGTGAACACGCGTCGTTGTCTATGGTCGGCTACCTTCAGCTCTTGGGTCAATTGAATTTTGTACGGGTGCAGACCCAAATCACGACGCAAAATTCGCCAATTCGCACTATTAATATTAAAAAGATTTGCTCTGTAGAAGAAAGTTTCTGTTAGTAGAATATGCAAAAGAATTACCTTTTAGTTTGCCTTTATTATATAAACAATTGTATTTTGTTAGTTTCTTTTAAATATATTTACAGCTGCATTAAATTATTAATTAGATATAATATTACTCTCAGCTAAAAATACTTTTACATACCATATTTCCACATAAACTATTATAAGTATTGCAAAATATTACTATTTTTGTCAAATAAATACACTACATTATACGCACATGAAACTTTATACTTATACTCAGGGACAGATGATTTTACGAGGAAAGGTATTAAACAAATTTATTGCAGTACGTCATAATTTTCTGCAGTAAAGTCAATTGAAAATACAAATTTTCAACTATGGAATTTATAATTACACATAAATATATTAATACATATATATTTTTCAATGTTCAAAGTAAAATCCCTTTCTAACGTTGTTTATTTTTGTTACTGTAAATAACCGACTCTTAACTAGTTTAGAAATGATTAATTTTTTTTTTCTTAAGCTTCTTCAATTTTATGTTGATATTTAATATTTATTTAATATTTGCTTAAATTTTATGGATGCTCGTTATATTACATTAGAACTTTTTCATAGAATTCAAGCAGGATGTCGTTCTTCGAATTATGAATAATAGTATTATTTCATTAAAATATTTGTTCCTGCAATATAAATTGCTTTTCAAAATCTATAATAAAGACCATAATTACAAAAATTTGTTTGTCTCGTCTTTAGTTCTACGTGTTTAATTACGAATAAACTTAAATTAGCTTTTATTTACTTTTCAAATACATACCTTAAAAAGACAATCCGGCACATTTAAAATCCTTTTCAAATACGTATTTTAATATTGTACAAGTATTTATAGTAAATAAATATATTTTCAGACATACTAAGAAACTAAGCCAATCTGTAAAGCAGTAATATTTATTTAATGTAAGTACGATTTCAGATAATTATTAATTTTTAGGGAAATTACAAAACTATATACGCACGCTGAATTATACAAATTTTTTAAATGTATACTCGAGTAAAATTATAAATTGCAATCATTCAAAAAATTTAATTCAACAAAGAAACTGCAAAAATAAGTCGATTAATTTATTTGTCTATTTACTAATCGTACCAATTTCAGTATTACCTGAAAAATGAAAACATTTTTGTATCAACTTAAAATAAAAAACATTTTGTAACGTCAGTGTAAAGTATTTTTCCATAGATACTAATTTCAAAATTAAAGGTTAACGTTATTAATTATCATTTTATTATAACATGCAAATTCTTCTTCGAAAGTTAAAACTTAATTTATGCTTTATTTCCATAATATTTACATAATATTAAACCACTTGTATTACTTGAGTTAAAGGTATGAATACTATCAATTTTTCAGTAAATACAATTGTAAAGTAATTAAGTATAATAAGCCACAAGAAAGCAATTAGTTCTTATAAATTATAGGTCTCTGATAATTCATATTTCAAGTTTTTTTGCTAGTAAAAAAATTTTGATTACAAATTAATCGTATGACTGCAAATTATGATATAAACATTCAACAAGTCAGAGAAATAATAACAAAGAAGAGATTAAATTCCAGTAAAGACAAAAATAACTTTTAAAAATATTTGCGAAGTTATATATATATCCCCTTGCCACCGTAATGCCAACTTAAATTATTGTTCTTTTATTTACCTGTTTTTATTAATTATACAAGTTCAACGAACTATAAAATGTTAGTATCTTCAGTATTAATTTCATAAAAAGTTTAGTGTAAACAAATAAACATTAGAATGTTAAATCTATCAACCTGCTAATGTAAATAACCCTAAGCAATGTTTTGACATTTGTACTTGTTTTGTATTAAAATAGCAATGAAATCCTAATTGCATAAGTCTGCTAATTTAATTGAAATAGTGTATCATTCGATAAATTGCAGATGTATCGTTTAGAATTGATTTTATTTGTGAGAAGAACATCTTTAATATTTCTTTATCAAGAAAATAATAAAATGTGACCATCAATAAAGCTTTCTTCATCCATCACATTCCTTTTTATTTTTAACATAACTTCACCAATAAAATGCCTGAACAATTCATAAACGTGAAACATAATCATAGTGACATACAACATTTTCAACAACCATCAACAATTGCCATGGGAAAGAAGCAAGAATGTTCATGGTTCGGTTCAACTTCAAATATTTCCAATGCCAACAGTGATATTTGTCGAATATGTCATTGTGAAGCAGACAGTGGAAATCCTTTGTTATCACCATGTTACTGCTCTGGAAGTTTAAAATATGTACATCAGTCTTGCTTGCAGCAGTGGTTAGCTGCTTCAGACACACGATCATGTGAATTATGCAAGTTCAATTTTATTCTTCACACAAAAATTAAACCAATAGGAGAAGTAAGTTTATTTTTGGTGTTAAATAAGATAATTTATTAATTAGTTATTATGTCTAGTGGAGAAGATTGGAAATGACCGGAGTAGAAAAAAGAAGATTATTGTGTGCAATACTTTTCCACTTTGTTGCAGCTGTATGTGTCATATGGTCTCTTTTTGTACTTATTGATCGTGCAGCAGAAGAGGTTCAAAAGGGTGTTATAGGTAATACTCAAAAAGATAGTTTGCAAGGTTAAATGTATGGTACAATAAAATGCTCCTTACATGGTTAGAACTCAATAGGATTAATATACCCTCGATATATTAAACACACCAATTATTGTGCTCAGTAATTATTGTTTAATATTATAATTTGAAGTTACCACTGATGATGGCAGTAATTTTTGTGAAATTAGGATGTTTAATGTACATTAAATATTTTTTTGTGAACACTTTTTTGTATTAATATTTGTTTTTACAGTTATTATGATCAATATTTAAATCAAAAATTATAAATAGAGGATATTTCATTTGCAACAAAGTTAGTGGCATAATCTTTTCATTGTTATTTTTCTTAACACATAGCATTAAAAGCTAAGTATATTTACTCTATTAAAAAACATTTCTAATATACATACATGTCAAATTATTGGATGTTTACAAACTATATACATACCTACATAATTTTTATTTAAAAAAATAATAATTTAGAATGAAAATATTTGTAGTATATTACTTTATTTTTGTACTTATAAGCTGATGTTTTGCTCTTTTATTCTTCAGCTATTTCTAATAAACAGTTGATACTAATATTCAGAATAACATACTTAATTTGAAAATATCAAATAGGTATCAATCTTCTTAATTGATATATTGTCAATTGTTTATTTATTTTTAATTTATTTTAATTTATGCTTAAACCATTTTTAAAATATTAAATAATTTACATTTTTATTTAGAAAGGAAAGCAATGTGGCTTCAAATAAATTCCTCAATGTTCAAAAATATGTCAACTTGTCTTAAATTGTTCAACTTAATTAGGTTTCATCACTTAAATGTCATATGTTTCTATTTAAGTTGGAATGATGGAACACAAGTGAAGTTTCAAATTTTAATTTGGATTCAAATTTATTTGAACTCCATATAAATGAAATAAATTATTAACAAACACATAAAGAAAGTATATTCCTTTAAACTACAACTGTCCTATGACATAGATAGCCATAAATTGATATTGGTTTTGCTTAACGTACAAAAGCACATAATTTGTTGATGTAGTACACACGCAATAGGAATCAATGCTTTGACAATTTAACGCAAAAGATGCTTTCTAAAGCTGACAAATTTCGAACGTGCTATTTGCTACCCATAATTTGAAAACGCTCGTTTGCTATCAAAAAGCTTTCAAAGTTTAATTATATAAAAACTTTTGTAAGAATCACGCTATATTATTTTCTCGCATTATGAACGTTTTACATATCTATATAGCCGTTATTCTGACTTGAATAAAAGACGTCTTATATGATTTTCATCTAGACTCCCTAAATGAAGTTAGTGCACTGCATGCCATAAATTCCAAAACAGAGGTACACTTTAGTTCATTGACTATAAAACCAAATTATAATTATTATATTTTATTAAAATCAGAGTTATTGTAGCCAGTTGTACATATATACATGTATCCCTATATAGTCATTAGAGTCAATTTTCACCTAACAATTACTGCAAGGCCCTTTAATAACAATTATAATAATAATCCAAGCCTTCATATTCCCCAACACTTAGCGCTAATTATAGAAAGCACTGCCAGGCCATTAGTTATTATAACCCCCGCGCTCATGGTTCGACTTAAAATCTTTGACTGGCACCATTCACTTAAACGAAAAGGGAATCAATGCAAAACCTTCTCGGACAGCTACCATCAAATTTAGTCTCGAGATCCTCGATACGATGAGTCAGTTATTGAGCTATCAACCGAATATTAATGATTTATATTATTATTATTATGCCACTGTTAGTACTTCTTAACAAATGATTGCGACTGCTGTAGCGGTTGCTGTGCTCATTCTTGATACCATGTAGAAATATGTGTAATAATACTTATAATTTTTTCATAACATCAAAAAGAACCACAGCTACTTGCTATGTATTAAGAGTCTTTTATTCTTATTACATTTTTCTTAGAAGTAAACGTCCAAACATTGTTGTGTTACAGACTGCCTATAAGATAATCATAGAGTACTTTAATTTTTTTTTAATTATATCCATGAGACTTTATTTTTAATTCAAGGGTAGGGAATAACGTTCATTGTTACTAAAGACGTAGTCTATTAATAATGTGTTACGTAAGTATAATTTAATAAATGATACAAAATATTGTTCAAGGGTTACGTCATTTTGAAATTTATTATTATCAAATAGGCATTCGTTTCTTCAGCAGAATGAACAAGTTACTCTTCCTTTGGTACTCATATTTCCTAAACGTAAAAATATCCCAACCTTCGTTAATAATTTTTAGCCATTCCGTATATGTATGTGTATACAGACATAAATGTACGAGGCTGGGCTGGAAAGTTCGTGGAATTAAAACAAAAGTAGAACATTGCTGTTTGAAACTGTGTTTATTTCTTTATTTATCAATTTAATCTCTAATATGCGCCTGGGATGGTTCGGCCTCTTGTAAGGCAATCAACAAGAAGAATACCTTTTGCATCCAAAAAAAAGAAGCCATTTTGTCCGTTAGATCGTACTGTTTGTTTTGAGGTATAATGAAAAACCAAGTTTCATCTAGCATGATGAATTGGCGCATTTGTTTGCTCGATAATACCCCAAGCAGCTGCGTTACTTATCTCACTTCTTCACCACAAAAACAGTTTAAAGTTGCGCCATCTGTCTATCATACCACAGACCTTTCAGCTCACCCTCATATAAAAATACAAGATCATTATATAAAAACGTTTACTTATAACTTCTTACTATTCCAGCATGGCCTTTTTGGACGAAGTTAGTGGTAGTAGCAGTCGGCTTTACCGGTGGTGCTGTTTTTATGTATATACAATGTCGGCAATACTTACAGCTATTTTCCAGATGGAAAGCCCACAATAGGTAATTTTTTATGTAACTAGATTTTAATTAACATACTTTCAGCTTAAAAAAGAACAAGATTCCAGACATTTCATTAGGAATAAGAAATTTTGCCTTATGTTCCGCAGTTTTATTTGCTACTTTTTAAATGTTATAAACAAATTTCGTGCAAATGCTTAAAATAATCTATTCGCAACCAAATTCAAAGAGAAATTAAAACCAAGAACAATCCAAAAATAAAAAAAGCAAATTAAGAAATAATAACCAAACAGTCAAAAAAAGAAAATAGGATATTATTTAAGATAAATTATATACATATATACCATTTAGTCCAATACATTTTTTCATCTTTCTGGTAGTGTTTCTTAGTATTTAATTGTCTGCGTTAGATCTTATGACTGAAGACCTTGTTGTTATGATACCACATAGGAAGTCAGCCTTTTTCCACTATAAGTTTGAGGAATTTTCGCCAATGTATTTTCTCTTTTTTATGTATCTAAAAAGTAGAGAAATTTCAATATATATAAATGGTTTCGCAAGTTTTCGCGGGTGTAATATGTGCTGGCGTGGTTTCGGGTTTTTTTCCGCGTAGACGTGTCTCTGCTCTGTAAAGGAGGGGTGCTATATTTCGGTAAAATCTCATTTATCATATTCAAGCGATGCTCTCTGTCAGCAGTAGTCAGTAGTCGTAGTAAAAAATCTAATCCTCTGTTCCTCTTTCTACGCACTTCCTTCGCTTTGTGGCAGGGCCTGCCGTCTTCTATGAAAATAATGTTTCCTTTTGCAAGAATGTTGTCAAAATGAATAAAGAATGCTGTCAAAATTTTGATGTATTTATTAATTAAATTAAAAATTAATGTTTCTCACATCTCATTAGCTATGATGTTCCATCATTGCACTTCATACCATAAAACTAACGCCACCGTATTTGATTGTTGGATGCAGAAATTTATCATTCAATTGTTGAGACGAACGTATGGTAATATCGAGTTTCGTCCGAAAAAATAACAAACCGCCAAAAGTTGTCCGGCTATGCTCGCATCTCTGTGGCCCGGTCTAATTGCCGCTTTTTTTTTGAAGTGTTTTAAAGACAGGTTTTTTCAACTTTTTTTTATACATCTCCATACTGTGTAAGTATCGGTGTCTGATGCGTTTAATTCTCTGCAAAATTCCTAGTAAATCACCCGCAGTTTTTCGCGGATCTTTTATCACTTCGCGCACGAGAGCCCTTTTAGTTCTTTCAGATGGACTTGGAAGACTCGACCCCGACCTCGCTATTCCTTTATCACTGCATTTAAGTCAACTGTAAACAAGCTAACAGTCGACTGAGGAATTTATACTCTACCTTGCATGACATGTATGTAAAAACACTAACAGACTAAACCTTCTTAATAATATATATTTTTAATATTTTATTTGTCCTTTTTATACACAAGCTGATAATTATCTCTTTTTCTCGGAATTTGAATAACTAAGAATTTCTCGAATTTTATAATGTCGATTTTACTTCGTCGCCCTAGTGTATGTATTGGGTCTGGGAAAAAGTTCGTGGCGTTTTTTCAGTAAAATTCAACTGGTCCCCGCATGGCGCGTGGACGAATTCATTTAAACCGAATATGCTCCATTATTATCGACAATGTTTCGCCATTTTTTTGGTAGATCCATGATCCCATCGGTGAAAAACTTCTGTGGTTTCTGGTCGAAAAACTGAATCAAGTAGTTTTCACAGGCTTCTTTTGAAACCAACTTAATTCCATTGAGAGAGTTCTGCAGAGATCGAAACAGATGATAGTCAGAGGGTGCTATATCCGGACTGTAAGGTGGGTGCATCAAAACTTCCCAACCAAACTCTCTCAATTTTGACGGGTCATCAAAGAAGTGTGTGGTCGGGCGTTGTCATGATGGAAGACAACACCTTTCCTATTAATCAATTCGGGCCGTTTTCTTTCAATCGCCTGGCGTAATCTCTCTAGTTGTGCACAGTAGAGTTGAGAATCAATCGTCTGACCAGTTGGAAGTAGCTCGTAGTGGACGATTCCCCTCCAGTCCCACCATACACACAGCATCACTTTTTTTGGCGTCAATGTTGGCTTAGCGAACGCTTGTGACGGCTCACCATCCTTTATCCACGATCTTTTACGCTTCCGATTATCGTACGTAATCCATTTTTCATCTCCGGTTATTAAACGTTTCAGAAACGGCTCGATTTCATTCCGTTTCAGCAGCGCATCGCAGATATTAATTCGGTCCATCATGTTTTTCACGCTCAACTCATGAGGAACCCATACGTCAAGCTTTTTTTGTAACCAGCTTTGTGTAAATGGTTCAAAACAGTTTTGTGGTCAATGCCTAGCTCCATGCCAATATCGACACTGCTGATATGCTTATCTTGTTGGACTTTTTCAAGAATTTCATCAGATTTTTCAGTGATTGGACGACCGGAGCGTGACTCATCTTTCACATTGAAATTTCCAGAACGAAAGCGAGCGAACCATTTCCGCGCAACAGATTTCGATAAAGTACCTTCACCGTACACAGCACAAATTTTATCACAAGCCTGCGCAGCGTTCTTCCCCTTATCATAATAATATTGCAGAATATAGCGAAATTTCTCATTATTCTTCTCCATTTTCAAGTGCGAATAACTTTCCAACCACTGCACCGATTACAATGTTTCTACGCTCAAACTAACGTTCGGAAGGTCATCTAAAAAACGAGCCGTCGGTGGTGTCGCTGTGACTTGTTGTTCTTTAGTTATCGGCAACCAATGCCATCTATCGGGAAAAACGCCACGAACTTTTTCCCAGACCCAATATATACTAATGGATATGATCACTACTATATTTAAATGCATCAACCAGTTGGTATATAAGAAATCTTGTGCATTTTACTAACCAAATCTACAAAATTCAATATGGCACTTCGTCTTCGAAGTATCAACTGCGATTTACTTGAAATTTTCCCAGAAATATTAGAAAAACACATTTCGCGAAACTTCCCATAGATTCACTGCAAATTGAGAGATTTTTTAAAAATTAATACTAATCATATACAATTTGCCATAATTCAAATAAATGTTCCAGTTTGGTGAATTCAGAAGTAAATCGTATTTTATAATGATCATTTCTAATCTAAAGTAAATACAAGCAATAAAGCGCTATTGCGTAAATGTCCAAAATTGTTACATTTATTAACAAACATATGCATTATGCAACCTAGCATTATTTGTATATTCACTTTGTATATATTTGAAGAAAGATAACATGATATAAGGTTGAGGTTTCTACTTTTACTTAGTTCAATAAATTTTACTTTCATTACATGTGTTCACTTTGAAATTAAATCAACGAAAAATATTTAAAGATGCAATCTCAAAATCAGAGTCAGACTGTCCCAGATAATGCGCTTCGCATTACTATCTCAAAAACGGTAAGAGATAAACAATTGATTAAAGGCACAAAATGTGTGCAACGCCAGGGCCCTGTATAGTTTAAAAGCAAAATATTTTAAAAAATTGATCGATACGTTCGCTGTAGGGGAAAATTTAAAAATCTACAAACTCAAGCTAGCTTATTTCATGTTAAAGGTACAAACTCAGTATTTTGACATTATGAAGGTACATTTTAACGTAGAATTCAAATATGAAGCCTCTGTAATTTTTACGTGTTTCGAAATTTTAGTACAAACTAGATCATAGATGGCTTTGACTGTATTTCAATCATGTTTAATAAATTGAGTTTTTTTTACAGAAATCATAAAGTTATTAGAATAACTCGCGTATTTTTTCTTACTAATCCAATTTAGGTTTGATTTATTGTTAATGTTGATAGTCTATAATATTCCACTTCATATACCAGATAAACAACCATTTAGAAAGTTTTGACACATATACAATCCACTGCTCCAGTTACTAAGTCGCGCCACATTATAGAACCATATCAAAGTGTATGCGAAGACATACACGCTGACGGGAAGACAGATAGTTAAAAAAATTCTATTGTCAATATTATAGTACTATAGTATTATAGCACTATGGTATTATAGTGTCCTGAACCCTCGGCAGTCGACATTTTTATTGTTACTAGCTAGCAAAAGACACTGATTGTTCTGGCAGTACAATTACACAGATGTGCTGGAGAAGTTAGAAAAATTTTAAGTATTAAGTGAAATATTGTTTGAGACCGATGGCTCCGTGATGATGATGCTAGTTTATCACGCTACTTAAGTGTGTAAGTATTGTACACAGTGTTATACTTACTTATAACAGTTTAGTGCGTTTGTTTTTATTATACTTGTTACAATAGGTACACCTACGGTGCGCAGTGTATTTCTTACAGCCTTAATGATAACTCAATATCTTTCTACTGCCGTGGATCGGACGGAACATATATCAGATATAGGTGATTTTAAAACACTTCAAAAGAACCTTTTCAACATTTCTGAATCGTACATTATCAATAACATTCTTCATTATTTTTCAAGTATGAAATAAAATCCATAAACTTGAGTTAAAGACATTAAAGACTTAAGAGTCATATACAATGTTGAGTTGAAATTTACAAGTCATACGGACGGATAAGATTGTGGCTACTATAAGAGACAATTTAAGCTTTATTATCCGCAACTGTAGATCGTTTATGAATATAAAAGCGATAAATATTTTATATATTGTCTTAACTAGATCTCGTCTTGAATATGTATTATCGCAATGGTACATCGAAAATTGACAAATTATAGTAGTATATATAAATCAATCTACACTGTCACGACGACTAAATCTGCATTCTCTTCAATTTAGACGTATCTCTTCCAGCATAATGTTTTTATATGAACCTCTACATTACTTAAATATAGCAGTGCTGCGATACGTTGTTACCTTCTACATCTTCATGTACCAATTACCTAGCTGAAATACCGATTTATGTAATGTGCCATAGTTTTAATTATCTTTTGGAAGATTGTTGATATATTTTTATTCCCTAATTTTGTTTATTAAAGCTGTTGTTAGTTATTTTAATGTATTTATATACGTGTTTTTTGTTTTCTTGTATATTCTACTTTTTGTTTATAGATAAATTCTTAACTGTGCACATTTATATTAGTTAATAGTTATATATTTCTCCTGCAATTAAAATTTGTAAATTCTATTCGGCATTAAAATGATTATTATATCCCATTGCCGAGTGCGATTTATTAATAAATATCTTTCCAAATTCTTCCAACGATTTTACTTAAATTTACTACCATTTTTGCCTGTAATGATCGCTCTTCTTCATGCGTATGTATTCTGTGTAGGTATAACAGTGACTGATTCAAATGAAAATGTCAGCGCTCGTTAGTCGCAAAAGATTAGTATGTCATCACGACAACATGAGACCACACACAAGTTAAATCGCCCATCAAAAATTATGGGATCCTGAATGAGATATGTAGTCATACTGATCATATTTGCCAAAACTTGCCCCCCAGAATTACCCTTGTTTCGTTCTCTTCAAAGTATAAAGTTTTTCGTCGATAAAAGAAAGTCCTTCTGTGAACAAGGAATTATGACGCTTACGGCCAATATATAATTGATTGTAACAGAGATTAATAATAATATATTTAATTATTTTCAAAAAAAAATTTTAGATTATCTTTTACTCAGAACATGAAAGACTATTTTATAACTTCTACCGATAATAATAAATTTAAACATATTTGTTTTAAAATATTACAAATATTCTATATAGTCACCGTAGAAATTATTTAAGTTTACATACCGCTCTAACACATCAATAACTATAAAATTGCAATGAAAACAAGGTTTTATTTTTCTACTCAGATAAATTGCAAAATATTATTCACGCGTTACATTACGAGTTGAGTTTATTTTTATGCTTAATCCAATTGTATCTTTAGAAAACGTTCAGTAAGAATGCTCCGAGCGAGATATTTACATACATTGTCAGAGTTTATTTTTACACCTAATCCAATAGTAATCTTTAGAAATTATGCACAAGTAATCCGTCGATGTGATTACATTGACGTAATGTGAAAAACTAATGCTAAATGAAGTAGTTTATACTTGCTATATACAGAATTAATTCCGTCACTACACATACAAAAAAAAATTCCATAGATTATCCGATAATTTAATTTTCACGAAATTTAATAAATTTAAATACATTGATTGGAAGAAATGGAAATACGTATTACATTATTATATCTAAATCATACAGAGTGACGCAAAAGCCGAGATGGCGTTTAAAATAATTATAACTTTCTTTTTCTTTTAGTTGTGAAAGATATATAAATAGTGGCCATTTTTTTCCTCACAAATTTGTGTTCTTTTAACAATATTCTCAATGACAGTATCTCAGCACGTATGTTTTCCGTCAGATAACTCCGAAGATAATAACCAGTGGCCGTCAAATCCGGCGACCGAACTGTCCAGTTAGATACCGAATTTCTTGAAATTTCGTTTTCCAAAAACGTTCCATAAAAGTTTCATAGTGGCTTGGGAAACGTGTACTGTGACTCCATCCCGTTGGAATTACACACCTAGGGTATTAGCAATAGCAAGCCTTAATAATTTTTGTACCATAACGATAACGTTCAGCATTTCCTTCGTTTTCTTGGAAGAAATAAAATCCAATAACCTTTTACAATGTAACAACACACCAAACCGTACGCTTTAGTGGGTGCATTTCTCACGGATGAATTATCCTTTGATTCTCCGTTTCCGCATACGACAGCGTTATTTGTTGACAAATTCAGTCTTATGTAAATGGCAATTCTAACACATACGAACAGCATAATTAAGACGTTGTTGCAAGTCAGTTTATTTCAGCGCCCGCATAAGTTTAATCTTGCAATGATAGAGAAAAAAATTTTTCTGCAAAATTCTTTAAAATGGCTTTCGGTTGATCTCGAGTTCAGCTGAACATCTTCGAGTTGAGGTTCCGTGGCTGTCGTTCACATTCTTCCAAACACATTTGACATTTCGTTTGTTTCTAACGGAACATAATCTCCCGATTAGTAGACAATCTGTCATATTTTCGTCCGAAAACAGACACCCAAACGACGAATTGTTGGTTCATATTGTACGTTAGGAATATTAAAATGACGAAGATATTCTCGCCAAGTCTGTATTATTGAACTTTGATGTTGAAAACAAAATTCAATGGTTTTAGCTTATTCAGTAGCATTGTATCTTTCCGCACCAAATCTCTCAAATGTACTATAACATCCGTAAAAATAAAAAAAATTTTGGGCCGCTCGGTATAATTATAAATACATATTGACATTGTTTGAAAAAGAAGGTTTTGAGGTCGTATTAAATATTGTGTTCTCCCAAATATTTGCACTATAAATGTTCTATAAATATTTACTGCTGTCAGATGAACAAATATAACGCTGGCCCAAACAAACCAACACTCGTTTTATAATATTTCAGATATTAAATATTATATTATTAATATTCCACGAAAAATCGCTTTCAACATTAGCAACTAATATTCATGTATTTAAAAAATTGGTCTTTATTTAATATACGAGATGCGAACAAAAAGTAACAATGTGCGATAAAAAAAATGTGTATTTAATCATTCTTACAATAGTAGCAAGGAAAAGTGTGATTATAAGTAGCAATAAACTTAAACAGCCCTAACTAGGGATGTCATAAGGTATAACTTCGTTAATCTGAACAAATAAGAATTTTCCTATTTCCGAACTAACTAGTTTTACGGATTATAGTTCAAAAGATACATATGTAAATATAACAAGAAAAATATTCTGATTTTTAAACGTTTCTAAGTAATTCCAAAAACTAAATATATTCATAGAGATACGTTTTTTAAAGTAACTACTATTTTTCTGCTACTTTGTACCTTCGAAAAAATGTGCAGTGGCCCATCTTAGGAACAAAATATTTTGCCTTGTAACATCATTTTCTTCTGCCTACATAATACATTTAGAAAATTATAAAACAGCATCTTTATGCGTGATTTTAATACACGAATCTTCTACGACCTCAGCTTCTGAATCGAAAATATCTAACGCAATATTTCCACCTTTCAAAACTTTTGTGATTTAATTTTGATTTGTAAATGTTTCTATGCTTTAATTTTGTCAAGTTCCCTAGTTAAAGGCTTCCTTAGAACTGACGTTTGGATCAATTGAATTTAAATTTACATACATTCAAATCACCACACTTGCTATAACGCTCTCATAGTAATTTCATCATCTTTAGCTCAGTGTTTTGTTGGCCGGAGTTGCATTCATCTTTTTTTGACAATGTTTCAGTCATATCTTGCCATGATTGTCATTGTTCATGATAGCATCCTTTGTATTATAACTCTTCAAAATGTTTGTTAAATTATCGTTAGATATTAAACGAGTCAATAATTATTTTTTTTCTTGTATGTCGATTTAATATTTGATCCTTTGCATTAATGCCGTGCAATTAGGAGGTAAAAACACAATTCCGGAATTAGAATTAGAATGTAATGCATACTGTACTGGATGGGAAGGAGCGTTATCTATTAAAAGAACTGATTTTCGTGGGTTTTTTTAATAATAAACCACTCACACACAAACGCCATATACCATTGGAATCAAATATAAAGGTGATTGCTGGATACTGTTACGAAATGATCAAAAATTTAACGAAAACAGGAGCAGTTGGAACTTTTAAAAATCCAACCGTTAGAGAAGTTAAAGAAAGGCTGCAAGAATAACAAAATCCTTATTCTAACATGCAATCCGTTACTCAATAACGGTACTTTAAAATGCTGGCACAAAGGAAAATATTTGGAAAACAAAATACAGAATTGGTATGTGCTAAGTAAGGGTGTGAAATATCGTTTATTGGGCCCAAGGTTGTAATCAATATTACCAAAACTATTGTATGAACCTAGTTGACTAACACATTAGTTAGCTACAGAGGAACCAAGCAACAAGCAATGACACAAAGTATGTTAATAATTAACTTTAGTCAGAATTCATATCAGTAGCAAAAGAAGACTATATTAGAACAGTAACGGAACAAGGCGTGCACAAGGATTTATAACTAGTCAGCAATTGAAAAAAATACGGTATGTAATGAAAATAAACTACTGCATTAGAGGAAATCTTAATTTTCAAATCACATTCCTAAAGACACAATAAGTTGTGAATTTACTAGGGCTCAAACGAGAATAATCTCAAACGGTAACTTCAGTCAAGCAATTGACAATCAATATCTTCATCTATTAAATGTGTAGACAGTATTCAAAGTATTAGAATGTTCTTCTACATTTAATTGTTAACCTTTTTAATGTTCTGCATTTCGCTGATCATGCTAATGAGAATAACCTCAAACGTTAACTTCAATCAAACAGTCGACAAATCAACATCTTCGTCTAGTAAATCTGAAGACCTAATATTAAAATCTTCTTCCAGATTTTATTATATAACCGCGTTCTGGCCTTCGATGGTACAACTCGTGTACGGAATTTGTTTCGTGCGGGTTTTTGTCGTAGTTTCCAGGTGCGACACTGATTAATTATCTACTGATGATGACAACTTAATTGTCGAAATATGTACGTATATAGAATACGAAAATTAATGTAGAAATGGGTTATATATCAACCTTAGGTGATTAATATTTTATTGTTTAGACTTTCCAATTTTCGGCATTTCGCTGGTCATACTATTAGTGTCCTATTGATTGCTCATTTTCAAACTTTAAAAAACTGATAGCATAAAAGGTGAAACGTTGAAGACTACAATAAACACAATAATTACTTGGTGATTAGCAACATCAACACCAAACTACAATAAAGACAAATATTTATATGTACAACTAAGTCTATATCATAACTTACGTACATTATAAGGATTGAAACTACCTCTCAAATGTTTTTAGATAAAATATTTTTTAATGTAATTTATTAATAATCGCAATAATCCTCAACCTACATAATTTTTTTCTAATTACAGAATTATTCTGGTACAAAATGCACCGGAGAAAGTGATTGCGCCACCATCACCTAACTTCAGTATTACAATACATCCAAATCGAATAGAACCTTCTTCCCAGGTCGTCGCTAATGTCGAGTGTAACGTACCACCCCCTAGAATAAGTAATCCTGTAGAATCTAGTTACATATTCGACGCGCCCAGCAGTGGCACGAGAAACAAGTTATATATGGAAACTATAAGTTCCACATCTAGTCTGATCAAGTCAGACAGTACTGATCCTTCTTACAAAATGACTTCATGTATAGACAAAATTGATAACATTAGCATAGGTAAAACTTCATGTGATGCCCTAGAATTGAATATACAGGAAATATTAGCTTTAGATATGGAATACAATAAGAGACATATGTCGGTGGTTGAACTACCCCACACATCTAAATCGGACAGTGATGATAATAAAGTGAAAAATAAAAATTTGTTCAAATCAATGCCTAATTTAAGTGCCAGCAGTGAGAATTTACTTGTGTAGTTTTGTGGATTAATGACTGTAATAAGTGTTTGTTTTTTTTTAATTATATACTATTTTGTTGTACATGTCTATATACATATATGTAAAAACAAAAAAAAGGATGTGATTTATTTATTAAATGAAAATATTGTACTACCAATACTATACTTAAGCTTCAACATGGATTGCATATTATTAATGTTTTTTGTCAAGTATTTTACGAGTATTGTTAATAAAAATAATTTTGTTAATTTCTATATATATTTTTCTGCTTTAGGCAGCGTTCCACTTTAGTATTCTAATACCCTATTTATGCAAATCTCAAGCAGCCACAGGCAAAATTTATTTCTTTCATTAATGTATGAGTTTTGATCATTCAATTTTTGAAATACAACTTCAAAAAATATACGTAGGAAAGCTACACTATAGGACATTATTGCCTAGAAAGTATTCCATTTAAGCACCAATTTAAATATTTAGCACGTTAACATGATGAATAATTACTTCTGTTCATCCACAAAAATCTACAAGACAAGCTTTGCAGAAATCTTTCTCTCCAGTTCTTCAAGCAACGTTATTTTAAATCTTTCTCGAGTAGTCTGTAATTTTTCAGCTACCAATCTCGTACTAATTGTTTGTCAAACCATATTACATCTCATACTCAAATTCGGAACTATTCGATCAGCAGTGAAGGTGTTAGCTAGAGTATTCTGACATATCAAAAGTTAGTTCTAATCATTTTACGGGAAGAACTGTTAATGTTACAGTCAACTTCTTTCAAAAGTTGGCGACTACAAGAACAAAGCGTATAACAAGTTGAGGGTTAAGCGACATCAATCTTCTTCACGATAACGCGCATTCATATATTGCCCGTTCAACAAAAGTAGTGCTCACATAGCTGCCATGGAAAGTGCTTTCTAACTCGCTATATAGGCTAGATTGATCGTTTCGCGACTACCATCTTTTTGGACACCTTAAGCAGGCTTTGGACGGCAAGAAATGTAAGTAAAATTTTGCACGCAACCGACAGTTTTCCTAGTGGCATTCGATATTCGTAAGTTGCCCAAGCGTTGGAACAAATTATAATAAAAAGAATGTATTGAAAAATAAAGTTCTTTTCATTATCAACCTTTTGTTACATTTACTACTATATATCTATACTCTTCTCATATGAAATAAGAGGAGTATAGATTTGACTGCTCAGATCATACTATAAACTTGTATAACAATCGTTCCACTCCTGAAAATAAGTGAAATAAAATGGAAACTCGCGAACTATACTCGGCATTAACGCATAATTTGATGATAGTTATATAACTTTTGAAATACACTGTTGATAATTTTTGTCTTGGTTTCTATTTGATAATAGCGGCAATTTTATTCAAGACTACATGTATAATAGTCGTTTTAAATATTTTTAAAAAAACATAAAATGCTGCCAACCATCATTCAGTCTAACCCTGTACATTGTAATTTTGAAAATTGTCACTAAAACGCAACTACCGTACTTATTTAATTAGGTCTTTAACATATCTATGGTTTACTGTATTTGGACGCTTTTTAATATTGAACATGCATTTCTTTTATTATTCTTTTGTTGTAATTTGTGTAATTGTTGTTTTGTTTGCCATTACGTATATATATATATATATATATATATATATATATATATATATATATATATATACCATAGTATAAAAAAATCGTAGCACTCGACAGACTAAGCCACACTATAAAACAGTACTTTATTGTTTCTTAACAATAACTCCAGAAATATAAACTGAAAAAAAACCCAAAAACATAAAAAAGAAATAAATTTGATTTTATTATTGAATTTATGTTAAATTTCAATGTAATTACTTTAAAGTATGCAATCTTTAGTATTGCTTAATTATAAAAAAAAACATGAGTATATATGAAAACAACATATATCAAAGTTTAATAATTTTATTGAAAGCTTAATGTACAAAATATGTAACATAAAAAATATAACATGATAGTACAAAACATTCTTCACATTATTGACTGAATACTAATATATATTACAGGAATTATTGATGTTATATTTGCAAAACTTCTGCTTGAGATACAATCAAGAGGCCAGCATTTAAACTCTGGAATTGACACTTTCTACATATGTATATTAAATTTAGATTTAATCATGTAAAAAGAAATAGAATTATGAACTGTCGAATTGTTTTGTCTTTAACATAAAAAAATTAGTTTACACTGTATTAAGTTATAGTACCAAAGCTTTTAATATTATAATACAATATAATAACTTAATGTTTGCTATACATTGATTTACACATGTGGCTCAAGACGCTCAACATTTTCTTAATCTATTCATACATTCATTGCACAAATTATCTTCTATTCTGCTTGTCGAAGTCGTGCTAAACGTTGTGACAACTCATCTTGCTCTTGTGACATCATTGTGTCTGTTCCAAGTGTAGTACCTGGCACCCCTTGTGGTAATTCCATTTTTAATTCCAGGCTGTTAAAATATGCATAATTTTATATTTCATAAAATATAAACGAATTAATTTCAAAATAAAAATTTTTAAGATGTATTGAAGCTAATTTCATTTGTAATAATGGATATGGAGCTAGATATTGTAGTTTCACTATCAACAGCACATATACTTGCCCAGCTTCATCTGCTACTTGTTGCATTAAGCCGTCAACTTCATTTAGTGGCACAGTGGTAGTTGTAGTTTGAGACATTGCATTTTCCATAACATTACTATGCACATCAAGATCTTCAAATTGCTGTTCAAATTTGTCCATGAGTGTAGATATCTTTTCTAAATTCATACTTTTCATTGCTGCATCCATAGCTTTTACAACACCTATCAATTTTATATAAAACGATTAACTTATTTTAAACCAATTTATTATAAATACTTTTAAATAACATGCAATAATGATTTATGACCTCGGGTAGTGTTTTATGAAAAATATGAACGTACCTGCCATTGAATTAGTTACTTTCCTAGTTGTTAAAGCTGTCTGGACTCTACTTGCAACAGCATCAACTCTAGCAGACATTCTTAAATAATTAATAGCCTGATTTTTCTGCCGTATTGCATTTTCTGCATGTATTCTGGCTACCTCAAGATTTCCTTTTTGTATTGCTTGTTTGGTTTTAGCCTTTTCTTGTTTTTCTTCTTTTTCGCATCTTTTAGAGTTTCTTTCTAGCTCCTTAACGGCGAATTTTAAATTAAAAAGATGTTCTATATTGTGTTAAGGTCTGTATATAATTAAATTTTAATTATAAGGATGACTCATCGTTGACGCATATTAGAAATATTTGATTTTTACAATATAATTGGAAAAAGGATACTTTCCATGGCCGAGGCAGACATTTCGTTACCCGTTTTGTAATCCTTATCCTCCAATTGTATTTGGAGGCACTATAATAAAATTAAATAAATAGTCACTATTTCTGTGACTACAAAAAACAACTAAATAACAATCACCTTGCCTTTTAACTGTCAAAATTGACAGTTCAAATAACCCAAACGTAAATGGACAAAGTTAGTTTTTTATAAAGAGCAGTATAGAACTGATTAATATATGATTAATAAATTGTTTATGAATGCAAATGGATTTTTCTTTATCTTTTATCAGTATTTTTATGATAAAAAATGAATAAGGAATTTCCGTGAAATACGAGAACTAATGATAAGAAATTATGAATGTAACGGGATCTATAAGAAACTTACCAAATGCATAGTAAGGTTTAGAAATTTATTGATAGATGACAGCAGATAAATGCAATCAATTTCTAATTTTACTAGATAATATTAAGTAACGTTTTCAAATAACTTATTTTTATTTTTCATTAACTATAATTCTGTAGAACATTTATGGAATTATTTAATACCCACAGAAAATAATGTAACTTTAGAATATTGATGGGATTAATAAGCATACTCGATTAAACATAAACAATTATTAAAATTTATTTCCTACATGAACAATAACCATATTGTATAAGTTTAATAATAAGTACTTCCTTAATTACTACTAATTAGTTCGAAAATTCTATTTGGGATAGAATTATACCAAGATTTTATATCATTTACCAAGTTTTCTTAATAGCTAAAATAAGACTACTTTTGTCATCATGCTGCATTTCATTGCTGATCACTATTCTCAGTAGCAATCTCCATGAGCTTCCATGCTCTCGTTAAAATAAACTAAATGTATTCAGTTTATCTTCGGACATAAAATAAATTACTGGGCTTTAACCATCTCAATTATAATGCATATCTCCGTTTCAAATCATCTACCTACAGTTACTCTTCTGGTATATGGCAAGGTTTGACTTTAGAGACTCTTCTATTTTTAGTTTTGGTTAATAATCTTCTTGAGTGTTTGTCTACTGAATATTTAATGCATGCTAATAATCTCAAGATTTTTAGAAGAGTTTGCTACTACAAGAATGTGCTGCTTTACAAGATGATATTTCACTGTTACATTCCTGGAGTTTGTCTAACGATCTTTTTCAAGTATGTTTAAATGCATTATTATTCATTCGTAGTATTTAGTTATAATAATCAACAATATGCCATTTATGGACAACTATGGAATGTTGTAATTTGATTAAAGATCTTGATGTCTGCTTTAAAACTGAATAACTTTAATCGCCACATTTTAAATATTGTAGGGAAATATTTCACACTACATGGTATTCTCAGGTAAACCGAATGAGGTTGCTTTTATCAGTTTTTACAACATATGTATTCGCACTAAGCCCGATTATTGTTCTGTCACAGATTACCTTTCATATTTCAAATACATGGATGTGCTTAGAAGAAATTGATTACAACTTCTTATTTTGGAAGGATGGCAATTACCTGTCCTATAATTAGACACATATATGACCTGTTAAGAAAATTTTGTTATTTATCTCTGCGTAATTGAAGCATATCTCGAATTTTCTTTTTTAATAAAGTTTTAAGAAACTTCATTTTACATACAATCTTATTAACCCAATTTTCTTTATTTGTTACTTGACTTCTCGATACAGTGAAATTTTCTAATTCCATGTTACTATAATAGTATTCATTATCATTTTCAATCTCTCATCTTGCATGTGTACTATAGTCAGTTGTAGTTGTTTGTAATAATAGGTCAAGTAGGTGTTCAAAAAGTACCTATGTTCCACATAGCCATGGACTGCAAATCGCATGCCTGTACTTAA
Organism: Dermolepida albohirtum; assembly: GCA_031893035.1. Taxonomy (NCBI): domain Eukaryota; kingdom Metazoa; phylum Arthropoda; class Insecta; order Coleoptera; family Scarabaeidae; genus Dermolepida; species Dermolepida albohirtum. Next base: position 181,385 of record JAVIWB010005680.1, on the reverse strand, counting down.
ATCTATTCAAAATAAAACATGACACAAAAATTTACATTTATTATGAATGAATACCATGCTTCATATTCACGAAGACGTAACAATCGGCATATCGTAATTCGCTGATTAAGAGTTTTAAAACTGAATTTTTTAAATAGGGAAATACATAATAATCTCGTAGTCGATCTAGTTCTGTAACTCCGCTAAGTGCCCTAAGTATTTGTAAATATTGTCAGAATTTAAAACAAAATTTAGTATCTTGTATATTACAAAATTTAACATGAGCAGGAATTTAATATTTAATATATTGAAATTTAGCTTCTTACAGTAAAGATGTAAATGATTCGACAAACTAAGTTTAGTTTCAATTGGTACTGTAATTCATTAAATACCAGTCAATATATTTCTTTATTCATTTGTTTCCTATTTGGTCCCTTAAAATATAAGTTTTATAGGAATAAATTTAAACTTCTTACGTCCTAAAATTTTAGTCTCAAACCCAAAGGATACTCCAGCGAAAAGCATTGTAACAGAGATAATGCCATATACTTTTTTTTAATTTCCTTTTCTAAATCTCATTATACTATAGAAAACAATTATTATAATTTTGTCTATGATTTATATAGTATTATATATGGATTGTAGAAATAAATTCTAATTTTTGAAATATATTGAAATAAAATTAAATATTTGGCGCCCTCTAATAATCATTGTACAAACTTCAACGATTTGTTTTTCTAGTTCAAAACCTAAAGAAAGTTTCTGCTGGAAGACCTAGGCAGAAGTTTAGACACTGTGCAATAGATAGCGCCACACTTCAATTTTTAAATTATTTTTATTTTTTTGAAAAGTATTAATTTTAAGTTATCAAAACACATAAAGACCTTTGCTGGTTATTAAAATCACACTTTTTCCCTACAAAATGCGTTTATCATGAAAGAATAGAACTTTACGTTGTTCAACAACGAAACGAATAAGTTGGTGAATGGTAGGCTCAGGTTTATAATTTATCTACAAAGTGTGAATGTGGAAACAATCTAGCTGAGGTGTTAAAGAACAAGTTTATTCTTGGTTTGATCAAGGGAAAAAATCAGAGACAATTTTTGTGAACAGAAGACTATATACGAAAGCTTTGGGCAAATCATTTGAAATTGCACTAGTCAAAAAGACAGAGGAGAGATTTAAACGCAGTAAATAAGAAGCCATTTTACAAGCAGAAAAAGGGACCATGTAGCAGTGGAAATAAGGCTAATTGAAGAATAGAAGAAAGTCAATGCAAAGTTTGTGAAAAATCTCATCTTATGTCTAAAATGCAAGTATGCTAATGTACGTAAAACAGTACCTCATCAATCTAAAATATGTCCTTTAAAACAAAAAACAATCAATATTAAGTAGATGGTGAAAGTAAAAATGATATGGAACAGATAAATAGTGTAAGCCGGTGATTTGCTATATTTAAATTAATAGTTTTAATGTACCTATGCAGTTAGACACAAGCTCGAGAGTTTCTGTACCAAGTGAAGATTATTTTAGAAGATACTTTAAGAAATATAAAGTAATGCTGACCTCAAAAATACTTACATTAAAATACTAGTCACTGTCAATGTTAGAATTAGGTATAAAATTGAATTTGTAGTAAATTTAATATGTATGTTGCAGAAGGAAAATGGCAAAATCTGCTAGGCAGAGATTTGTTAAAAACATTCATTTTGTAATAAAAAAGATACTGGCAACAAACTTAATAATATGTATTTTCACTAGTATAAATGATATTTTGAAAAATACAAAGAAATAATTTATAATTCAGTTGGGTATTATTAACATAAATAGTTTTACTAAAATTGTACACTAATATCAAACTTATGTTTCTCCAAGTAGAAGAGAAGCAGTTGAGGCTGGAAAGAGAAGGCGTAATTACTTTAATGAAATTTAAACGAATGGAGTTCACCTATAATATCCATAAGAAAGAAGGATGATGGTTCAATTTGTCTGTGTGGGGATTAGAAAGTCACCATAAATAAAGAATGCCTAATGTAAAGTACTCATTACCAAGGATAGAGGAGATGTGTTGCAAATTGAGTAGTGGACAAACCTCTATAGAGATTATGTAAGTAAGAGTGAATATCTACCAATACAAACTAAGTCAAGAGTATTGCTTGAGCAGCAAATTATCATGCACAATTTGTATCTCACACAACGATAATGATGAAGCTGTATGATTTATTAAAGAAAAATTCTAAATTAAAATTAACAATGGCATAAGATAGAGTATTTCATGATATTAAAAATATAATGACTTCTCATCATGTATTAACACATTTCGATTCAAATTTGCTAATAGTAGTATCAGTAGATGCATCACACGATAGTATTGCTCCAACATTATCACATAGACTTCATAATGATTAGGTAAGATTAGTGTGATTTATATCAAGGCTATTTTTACCAGCAGAGAAAAACTATTCAGTGCTAAACAAAAACGATTTGTGAGTTTACTGGACTGCTAGAGAATTATGGATATACATTTACTACCATATCATCCAGCTAACAAGTAATGGATTCTTAGAGAATGGTATAAAAAATTTTAATGAGGGACTCGTTGCAGTGGAATGCAATTCATTGTTCTACCAATGAATATCTAGCAAAAATTGATATTGGGTCATTATTCGACCTTGTGTAGTCTTATTATAGAAGTAATAGAAAGTCAGAATGTCAGACGTTGAAAAAAATAAATCATTAAAAAGGATATATGAAGGAATTCAAGGTCGGAGAAGACGCGTTGGTAAGGGATTAAGGAAGCAGAAGCAAAATTTGTTAAACTGAAAAGAGAAAATCTGACATAATTTCTATTTGCAATAATGAAAATCTAAAATGAGGAAGACATAGTTAAGAGTTCTAAGAATCGGCTTAAACTTTTACCTTAAATTCGAACATAGCCTTTCATAATTAAAAATAAAATCTATATTTGCATTTAATTATTACGTAGAACGCTTGTTTTTACTTAAATATAAAGTAATGTTTCATTTGTAGATTGTAGCAATCAGAAGAGAACATGAAAGTATATTCTGATCAAAGAACTGTTATGCTTGTTCAGATAATTTCACAAATTATGATTTTAAAAAGGGCTTAACTAAATCAATTTTTAAAAGTTCAGCTACAGCATTTTTAAAATTTCACCATAAATGCATAATACATGTCAATTCGTTTACTCGTGAATAATATTTAGCAAAATCTTGTTGGAAATAGGCAAATTGTCAGTTCGAAGTTAGCTTATAAACGATTAAATGATATTAGATTATTTGTGCTTATTTTATGATCTTTACAAAATAATTTCTTATTGCACTTCTTCACTACAATATTTTAAGGTAGTTGTTTTGTATGCAGTATGAGTCCAGGTCGCTTTCTGTCTTTAGAAAATCTTCGCAATAACATATCAAGGAATCAGATCTCAAAGCAATTTTTATTTTTCGAAGACTAGTTTTTAAAAGCATTTATTTAAAAATAGTTTTCACATACATATGTTAAGTCAGTATAACAAGTGTTTACAATTAAGTAGTGATATTCAAAATATGATTATGATTTCTAATCTGAGTAATATCTTCGTTAATATTCTGGTTGTTTTTTATGTATTGTTCTTTTTCTTGTATTGTTCATAGCTATGATTTATTTTGGAAAAATAGATTTTATAAAACTTTACAGCTGTAATAAATTGATTGCGTTATTTGTTAAATAATGAATATTTATTTGCTTATACAGACTGTTCATCATGTGTCTAGTTTGCAGAGGACTACTGAAGATAAATAGATACTACAAACTTTCTTTATTTCTGAGATATTGAGTAACTTTAGTCAAATGGGGGGCATCGGTCGTGTATATGTAAGTTACGTATTTTAAACATTTATTTTAGTAAAAATTAATCATATAGTTAATTGAAATTGTTATTTATAGATAGTTAAGACATATTAATATTTGAACTTAGTTCTAGTTCATGACATGTCGAGATTTCTTTTATTTTTTCCAGTTTACTTACATTCTTACCTTCTTGTATGTTGACTACTATCATCTTGGCTACTTGTTTTCTTTGCATTCATCTGCTGTTGTATAATAGTTAATAAATAAAGTAAACTGAACTTTATCAAGCTTTTCAAGTGATCAGTTCTAAATACAGTAAATATTATGGAAGCATTTAAGAATATTATAACAGCTATTGCCAATGCTTCACAAGTTCTGTATGGTTGTTTTACCTTATTTTATTTAAAAAATGCGAAGAAGCAAAAGAATTTTTTCAAATCGAATTAGAATAAGTTCTTTTTTTCTAATATTAGCCCAATAAATTTTATTTGTCTTGGTGGTAAATATTGTTGGTGACTTTCGTTATGAATTAATCAAAAAAGCAAAAAAACCTTTTATCACATCAATGTTTGTATTCTATGTCCCTAAATGTGAGTTCTTAATTGAAATAATTTATTATAAAGCAGTGCTATAAAGAACATTAATAGTAAATAATAATTCATTCTTTTTTTTCAATAACATATTGTAAAGAATAATTATTTTAATTTATTTTTTTTTATATTTTAATACTGAATTTAGGAATAAATTCTAGCTTCCTCACGTTTTTAAAATAATTTCGATCTTCTGAGGCGCTATCTAATAAACGATAAAATGTTCGTGGGTTCCAATTCCAGTTTCAGATCTAGTAGTTATCTCTAACAAGACACTTAGGAAAGTTTGGACGCTGTTTCCTATACAAGACATTTTATTATATTACAGAAAATAATTATTACAATTTCTAGCAATTACAGTAGATTATAAGAATAAACTCAAATTTTTTAAAAATATATTTAAATAAAATTAATTTAATTAATTGCGCCCTCTAATAACCATTGTACAAATTTTCTCTGTTGCTAATTTTAGCAGAAACTTACCACACCTGTGGTAGATTTCTGTTGAAAGATTTATGTAAAACTTTAGATATTGTATCAGAGATGACACCATATCTTCAATTTTCGAATGCATTTTTTTTTAAATGAAAACATTTAATTATATTATTCTCTTTATTAAGTTCAAGCGTTGTTATACCACAGATCTCCTATTACCTTTTATAACGTATCTCCCATACCTTACAGTAACTCAAATGCAAGTAAGAAATAAGAGCTTGTGTTATTAAAACACAATTACAGGTTTATTTGATCAGTATATATTTTTCTAAATAATTTATATGTCCCATTATACAAAATATTGGAAATTGCCTTATCCCTTTTCATTTTATTATTTTATTTTTAAAAATGTAAAAAGCAGAAATGTGTATATATATTTTTTTTAGGACAAATTGAGAAAATATAGCATAACGTGCCTAACTACACTGATTCAAAAAAAAAAATTAGAACTTTAAAGAAGAAAATAAACTTATTCATGCAGCCTTTGGACATACAGAATAAGCATATAGGTGCCATTTTTGAAATGTGTATATCAAAACTTTTAAATAGTACTCTATTTGGAGCTGCTATTACTGAAACATATGCAATAGAACCATAAGGTTTTGCCATAACACTTCATTTTTATTCTGCTAAGGTATTTGATTTAGTTTTCTCTTTTTCAAATGTATGTATGAAATAGAATAGTAATGTAGAATGTATACCAAGATTTTCAAGAGTTTTGCTTTGAAGTATTTAAAATAAAATCTAAGCAAGCTAACTGTCAAGGACAGAAGGCTGCAGTTTATAAATAGATGTACATTAAAAGACAAATTGCCTTTAATGGACATCGTTTTGAGGATATATTGATAAAGGTCTAGATTTGCAAAATGATTAAATTGAAGCAATACAAGTAGCTTTTGTCTTGATGGTAGTGTATGCTAATCCTTAATGAAAACTACCAGTAGCTATTTTTTTATAAAAGTCTTATCTAATACTGAAAAATTCAATATTTTGATGAAGCTCTGAAGAGGCTTCATTAAATATATATTGAAGAAAGTTCAGTTATGTGTGGTTGCCCATCAGTTCATTTTTTCTATATTCAAAAGAGTTGACTGCAACTTCACTGTCATTGAGAATTTAAAATATATTTTTAACATACATGTTGTGCTAATATTCGAGTATATGCCATATGGCACTGGTTGCACTTTTAAAGATTTGTGTGGTGAAACATAGCATGGCAACTCATTATAAAGTACACGAACTACAAGAAAAAGAAACTTTATTATTGGCAAATAGATTAAGTAGAAAACATGTTGAATGGAGTAAACATAAAATGAAAGTAATATATATATTGTGTTTTGTAGTAATTTGTCATTATTTAAAGGTTAATGTAACAACACAATTACTAACTAATAGTCAAGAAGCCTTGGCATTTCTATCTAAGGATTCTGAATGTCAAGGATGTACTTGCACAGTGTGGTTTATTAAAACCATTGGTACCTTTGATATTTTGAACTGTCATTGGTGTCGACTCTGGGGAAAGGTCGATTGAGTCTTAACAGTGAACTCAGGTTTGAACAATTTTTAGTGAATACTCTGTCATATATTGGTAATCTGAAAAATGTAAATGGAAGCCTTTTATGGAAAACCCAGAAAAACGCTATTTTGCATTTTCTTTATATCCATCGAAGCCATTTTTGACGACTTCATTGAAATAATCAAATTAAAGTATTTGTAAACATACAAATTTAGCCAGGACTATCAGGAGTTATCTTCTTTATTTTATTTGGTAAAAAGATGGCCTTGAAATTAATATAAAAAAAACACTATTCTGTAATATTTATCTTTTTTTAATTAGTTATCTAAAAATATATTTGTTAAGGTTTTAATAAATTATATTAAAAAAACATGTGTAAATGAAGAGGCCTTTTTACACTACAGCTTTACAATTTGGTAGATCCTTTAAGAAGTCGTTATTACATACAAATGTATCTGACAATGGAGGAAATTAATACTAAATGTAATAAGTGCTACTACAACAAAAAACAAATTTTGCTTTGTAGAAACATATTCCCCTATAGATTGTTAAAATTATATTATTGTATTGGAAAATATGATTACGATATTTTACAACGTTATATCAATTTTAATGAATTCTGTTTATATAATAAAACTACTAATGAAGTTTTCACATCGCACAATTATATTGTGATTTATTAGTCTGTGAAGTCTTAATATTATATTTATTATATTCTAGGTATGTGAGACGGAGACACAGTTCCAGTTTGAAAGTTTACAAATGTGTCACTTATAGTATCAGTGTGGAACAAAGTACCTTTGGTTGACACATTACATATTTTGGAAGTAATTCAATTTAGAAACATTAAATTTGTACATTCTAAGATTGTTCATTTTCTAAACTTAAGAGACTGAATAAAGAAGAGAGTATAGTGAGTAAAATACAATATGGATACAGAGGAAAATGTATAATTAACACTATTTTCATACTGAGGCAAGTTAATAAAAAGCCATCGGCAAAGGCATATCATATAACATGTTTCATAAAATAACAGAAATGGAAACTACATTTGATAAGATTACAAGAAAAGGCATTTGAAAATACCTAGAGAAAACAATAATAAAGTAGCATTACATAGACACAATAAGACTACTGTATAAGAATTTAAATGTGGTGAGATCATATAACGAATTATCAAGAGAATTGAAACCTGGTTAAAAATTAAGACAAGGCTCTGTGCTGAGTCCACTGTTCTCCTTGGTACTAAACAAGGCTATACAAAAATAACACAAGAATTAAAAGTTTAAATGGAAAACTGAAGAATAAGTCGGGTAAACATAACAGAAGTCCAGAACAAGTAAAATACAGTAGACTTTCAACAGTATGAATCCAAAGAAAAACCACTTGTTTACATTATCAATTTATTCATGTTAATATGTAATAAATACTTATAATTAACAAAATTAACACATGTTAACACAAATAACAACTCATTAAAAATGCCAAGAAATAAAAAATTGCTGTTGCCTAAAAGACCATTTATAATGTGATGGAAGTCTAGAATATTCTTCAAACACTTTTTTTGTAATTTCTATGGTTTCAAGTTGCATTAAGTTGATTACTACATCTTTAATAGTCAACTCTCAAGGTATCAGATACATTCTCTATTACAGTGGATAAAGGACTGTTTCTGTAGTGCAATTTGATTAATCTATAACATTTTGATCCACTGGTTGTATGAGCTGTTATATTACATTGGTATAATTCGTCCATCCTCACTCTTCAGTTCATGTTCATTTAAATAAAATGTCCAGTAGTGGTACACTTTATTAGTGTCTGAATGTGGCAAATCTAGAAATAAAATGGTAGCAGTCATCCAAGCTGATTTGAAATATTCATAGTCAACAGAATAATTGAAATTTTTATGACCTTGATTTCGAAATTTTTCAAAGAACCATTGGTTTTACTTGAGTACTAGTTACACATTAAGAGCAATCTACATAAATTCAAATGTGGTGAGATTACATAAGAGATTATCAAGAGAATTTAAAGCTGGTCAAAGTTTGATACAAGGCTGTCTGAGGAGTTAAAATAGGAAACTGGAGAATTAATTGGGTAAGTGTAATAGAACTCCTGTTCATGGATGACGTGGTGGAGTAAGTAAGATATTTTAAATACTTAGGAGCAATTATAGAATAAAGTGGAAATTTGTACAGGAAAATAAATGAAAGAGAAAGTGGGAAAGATTTTTACATATGACAAAAAGAATTATTTTTCAAAAAAGAAAAGTCATCATTCCTATGAAATATGGATTATCACAAAAAAAAAAAGAATAGACACAGATTGAACACAGCGCGGGTGAGATTCTTGACAAGATCAGAAATGATATATACAGGAAGTAGTTCGAAATAGAAGCCTTAGATGTCATCGAGGAAAGAAAAACTAGGTTAAAGAAGTGAGGGAAGGCAGCACCAAAAGTGGTTTAGGACAAAAAAAAACTCAACTCTACCAACAGCTGGACACCTAGCAGTGGACGGATTTATGATTGAGTTAGTATTAAGCATATCAAATTAATTATTGTAACTAGAAGCAAAAATTAAAATTATATATAAAATCTAATAACAGAAACAAGTTCTACTTTCAACACTAATTGTTTGTTCTAAATATTATAAAGATTTTTTTTGCTTTTCATATTAATAATTACAAGTACATATGTGCATATTTGTTTGTGGAAAATGTATTAATACAAAATATACACAAGCTAATGTTCCACTTTTCTAAAAAAGATTGTTTTTCCTCTATATTTTATGATCAAACATACATGTTGTAATATTAATGTATGTATGTATGTATATATATATCGGGTGTTTTTTTAGAGGTATAGAACTTTAAGTTGGCAACACTTTTTTAACTGGCGGCCATTTTGTTAGCTGTTAAGTGATTTATATTTAGTTTGGTTTGTCATTTCAACATCAATAGACTGACGCCTGAACAACGCTTGCAAATTGTGCAAATTTATTTTGAAAATCATGGTTCTGTTCGAAATACGTATCGCGCACTACGTCAATATTACGGTCAACATAATCGTCCATCAGAGCAATTAATTCGATTAACTATGGAACGTTTTCGCACCACGTATACTCTAAATGATAACACGCATCCAGAGAGACGTCGTACAGTGCGTACAGAAGAAGTCATTGCTGCTGTAGAGCTTAGCGTAGAGGAAGACCCGAATCAGTCTATCCGCCATCGTGCACAGGAATTGGATATGTGTCCATCCACTTTATGGAAGATTTTGCGGAAAGATCTAGGTTTGCGTGCTTACAAAATCCAACTCGTGCAAGAATTGAAGCCACACGATCACCTAGCAAGGCGTAGATTCGGTGAATGGGCCCAAAACAAGATTGCCGTTGATCCCGATTTTCATAATCGAATTTTGTTTAGCGATGAAGCTCACTTTTGGTTGAATAGATACGTCAATAAACAAAACTGCCGTATTTGGAGTGATGATAATCCTCAAGTGTATGTTGAGACACCGTTATATCCAGAAAAACTGACTGTTTGGTGTGCTTTATGGGCTGGTGGAATAATTGGTCCGTACTTCTTTAAAAACGAAGCTGGCCAGAACGTTACAGTCAATGGTGACCGCTATAGAGCCTTGATTACTGACTTTTTCGTTCTTCAATTGAACAATCATGATGTGCAGGAGTTGTGGTTTCAACAAGACTGCGCAACATGTCACACAGCTCGTGCCACAATTGATTTATTGAAGGAAACGTTTGGTAACCGCATAGTTTCACGTTTCGGACCCGTGAATTGGCTTCTAAGATCGTGCGATTTAACGCCGCTTGACTATTTTCTGTGGGGATATGTGAAGTCACTAGTCTACGCCGATAAGCCCGAAACGATTGACCACTTGGAGGACAACATTCGCCGCGTTATTGCCGATATACGGCCACAAATGTTGGAAAAAGTCATCGAAAATTGGCCCTCCAGATTAGACTACGTCCGAGCCAGCCGTGGCGGTCATATGCCAGAAGTCATATTTAAATTATAATGCCAGAAGATTATCTTTCGAATAAAGTAAATTTCATGTCAATTTAAAAAAATCATATTTGTTTTATTCCATTTCAAAGTTCTATACCTCTAAAAAAAACACCGTTATATATAATTTATTAATTAATCTTTGTAAAATTTTAATTCTGTAAAACATTTCCCATTTTCATACAAAAATTGATCATAACTTTTGGTTATTGTAAAAATCTGGAGAGGTCTTTGAATATACATTTTTTTTGTTGTAAAAATTGAGATTTTTGTTTTTTATTTTACTATAATTAATGTACTTCATTTTTAGATCCCTGAATGTGAGACTGCCATAAATTTTCAAACAAGTGAAAAAAAAATTACTGAGAAAGCAATAGAAGCTAGAAGCTCAGTTAACAATAATCTATGAAAATTTAGGAGCTTCCATGTTATGTACATCAAGTCAATACTAAAAATGATATGTATAAAACATAATCTTTTAATAAAGAATTTTTAGTTTATCTAGTATTTTTTTAAAATATCTTCTAATAACATTCGTACAGTGAGTCGAGTTCTAATGGTTTTACTATTTACAATTATTTACTCCTGTGGTTTAAACAAAATTAAGAATTTTCGAATATAACAGTAATAAGAATAATTCTACAGGCAACTTAATTTACACCAGTGGTGTATATTTGGTGGCCTAACTTTGAATATATCTTGCACCTAATACCTCCTCGCATTTCTGTTATCCTGATACAAAAATCGAATTTAACAAAATTGGCTCTTTAATATTTTGTATCAGGATAACAGAAATGCGAGCTTGGTCGCAGAGGGATATTGCTGATTCTAATAATTGAAGTATCGGTTGCAGAATTGGATTATCCTTTAGGGCAAACTGTATCGACAATTTCATTTGTTGCAGATGTGACATAATGTCTATTTTTTCGTTGTAATTTTTTTCAAGCTGGGTTTTATTAATATTAGAAGATTGGGTTAGAGTTTGAGAACTTGAGTTACCAGACATGAGATAAACAGGTGAATATCTAGGGTCTGGCACATTACCGTTAAGATACTCTAGATTGCTATTATGCGTATCTCTATCAAAATTGTTAACAAATGGGATTCTCGGTCTTTTAGCTGACGAAGTAACTTGACTAAAAGACCTTTGCACAGGAGAATTAGTATTATTATAAACAATCGGTCGAATAGGTTGTGACCGATTCAGAAGAGGAAATTCTTGAGTTTTATTAGATATATGGGGTTTCTTTTGTTTTACTAACTTAGCTGCTTCTAAAAACGATAAGTTTTGAAAAGCCTTAATTTCCTTGATTTTTTGAATAGCTGTATCTTGTGGAATAAAATAATTTTCCTGTTTCCATACTTGGTTCACCAGATTGTAAATTTTCTAATAAGTTATCTTATTGACAGTGTTTGGGGAAATCTTATTATTACCAGATTGATTAGACATGATTTATTATTTCTCTCACTAGGGAAAAGGGGTTGTCAAATTCAGGTTATGAACAACTATATAAGATATATAAAAATTAAAGGAAAAATAAGTAGATTTATTAAGTAAATAAGCTGATGAGTAACTATGATTAAGTAACCACTCACATAACCACACCAAAAATCAATAACTTAAAATTTTGCCAAGATTATTACATACGTCCAGCCACTTGACAAGCTAAACCGACGCGACAAGCGGTGATTATATTAAATAAATTACCTAAAAAGTTCCACAAGCGGGAAATTTAAAAATTATAATTTGGTATCAGGAGAGCAGAAATGCGAACAGGTGTTGAGAAGTATTCGCGCCAAGAAAGACCGTGTAATCATAGAAGTATAGAAAATTGCAGATAGCCATAACCAACAATGTCCGCTTGACATTTTCAATTAATTTCAATTCCGTGCAGTTTCTTTGTAATTAAACGGACAATTACAATATTATATGCAAATTAAAAAAAGTCAGCAAGTAAATTTGACTTTTCTAATATGTATGTACATCACAATCAAACAGCGCCCGAAGTTAGGCAACCCGATATATATATAAATTTCATAAATTTAACAGGTGGATATCGGGTTGCCTAACTCCGGGCGCTGTTTGATGGTGATGTACATATATACACATTAGAAAAAAGCAAATTTAATTGCTAATTGCTAATTTTGTGTCGGAAGAACACACAGACTTATTAGAGGAAAAATAAAATCAGGTCGTAAAGTGTTTTCACAAGTTGTGTGACTTTGCATTTTCAGAAAACACTTTATGACCTGATTTTATTTCTCTTCTAACAAGTCTGTGTGTTCTTCCGATAGAAAATTACAGATTCGAAAGTGTGCTGTATTTAGGTTGGATTTAAAACACTTTCGAGAATTTATATGTTTTATTAACCACTATTTACACATACATTACATGCACATTTCTAATACATTGGATGTTCCCCTTCGCAAAATAATGTACATATTACAAAATACAACTTATTACATAGTATTACACACATATTGTAAATAACTATTAGCCCTAAAATCGTAGAGGACAGTATTACTATTGCACTCTTTTAACAATGATGATATCTGCTAAGAAAATTTACTGTATCTCTGTTTAATGTTTCAAAATTAAAATTCTGATCTATTGGAATACTAATACATATACAAACAGGCTGACAAATTTTGATATTTTTTCTAAATATAACTATTCATTTACTTCTGTTATACCCTTATCTAAGTCTCTCTACATACTTATACCTAAATAACTATTAGCTAAGCCTATATATTTTGTTTTAAAATTATTATCATTTAACAAAACTTTTAAAACTTTCAACTTCAGCTTCATCGTACCAAAAATGAGCGTGTATATCATCAGTGTAAATTAGCAAATACAAAGAATTATCTTTACGTAGTTCATTTTTTGGCCAGATAAAACCTTCATCGCTCATAAAATAATCGAATATTTCTGTCCAACATTTTGGAGATTTCTTGAGAGCATATACGAAATGGTAACTTCTTATGGGCAGTCTCCTTGATGTCTCCATAAGGGAATACTTTAGGTAGTTTCACTTTGTTCGCCGCCACTATAAACGAACTAAATGTATGTAATATCATCCGAGTTTCCTCTTATTTTAAACACCCATTTGCCTATAACAAGTTAAATACCTTTGGGACATTCTACAACTTCAGCCCACGTGTTGTTTTGCTCCAACGTCCTCTCCTCGTCTGCATTGATTTTTACAATTTTTGCTTTTTCTCTCCCTTTTATTTCTTCGGGTACTGCGTATCGTAAATACTAATAAACTTTGTTTCGTAGTAGCCTAACCATACCTTCTTCTCTTTCTATTCCATCTTCTTCATTTTGTTCTCTCTCACCTTCTTCCTCTTGTTACTCTTTGACTTTACGTTTTGTTTTCTTGTTTATTTCTCTCACCACACAGTTATTTTCCTGTGTCGTGTTGTTGCGTTGTTCTGTTTCATTCGTTCTCCATTGTTTATGAAAATTTCGTCTCTCATCACTGATACGATATCCATTCCTGGAAAATAGGAGAATAAATCCCGTAGGCTTTTGTCTTTTCCCCATATCCGACGAATTATACTGTTTCTGATCTAGGGTCTCATTTCTGTCGTATTTGTTTTGGAACATGCGCCGTTAATTTGGTACCAAAACACTTTCAACTTTCAACGTTCTTTATCGAACGAAATTTCGCGAGGAGTCTTATTTTTTAGTCTACTGTTATCTTTTATAATTTAAATAAATTCATGAATTTTACTTGCAATTTCATCTTTACTTTTCATCAAATAAACTGTTCCTTATTTTGAGAGATCGTCTCTCATTAATAAGAAATATTCTGCACCACCTAATGAAGCATTCTCAACACGGCCACATAAACTCTTATGCATAAACTGCTCTACTTAAATAAATCTTCGTAAAGCATTCTTCACCACGCAATTTGCAATATATCTCCTTCATCACTGGTAATGGGTACTTTACGTCTCGAGATCCTTTATTTACTGCGACCTTGTAATTTCCACAAGGACGAATTGAACCACCGTCGTTTTTTCTAACAGGAACTACAGATGTAACCCACCCATTTAGATTCCATGGAAGTAATAACACCTTCCCCATCCAGCCCCGATGGCGCCTCTTCCTTTCACCTCGGGTTTCGACGTGAACAGGATCAGTCTTGGCTATAAAATGAAAGAGAGGGTTGATATCAGTGTCCATTCATAATATCCAAGAGCATTATAAATTATGTCACTTTTAACTTTTAGAATATCAATTATACTAGTGGCAAATAGTAAATACACTGCCTTTCTGATTTGATTACAGAATAAAATATTTTTTGAAAGATCTACTGTTTTAGCATCTTCCGTCCACAATATACACTGTTAAAATTATTACAAATTGAATTTTCACAACTAATACTAATACCAACAATGTCTGGTAGTTTCATTTTTACACTGTTCGTATCATTGAGAACAGTCTTATTACTTTACATTTATTAAAGTATCTTTCAAATCAATCTTTGCGTAGTATAGAAAGACCTAAGCCAGTATCTAACTGCACCGATACATTAATATTATTAATTCCGACATCTCAAATTACAGACTCATCACTAAATGAAGTTATGCTATCTATATTTACTTGTTCGAAATCCTCCATACATTCAGCACTTACATAATATTGATTGTGTTTTCTTAAATGACACAACTTACGTGGATGAATTTCTTCTGTCCTTGTAT
The DNA here is from genome assembly GCA_031893035.1 of Dermolepida albohirtum. NCBI lineage: Eukaryota > Metazoa > Arthropoda > Insecta > Coleoptera > Scarabaeidae > Dermolepida > Dermolepida albohirtum. The sequence goes on along the minus strand of JAVIWB010005680.1, from coordinate 166,214 downwards.
CGTCTTGAATTTTACTTTGCTGCTTGTAAAATTAACTCTTCCTTGTTCTATTTACCTTTCCTGTCTCTGCATTCAAATTTGTCCCTTTGACCAGTGTAATCTCAAGCGATCAATCCAAAGTCTTCAAACATAGTCATCTGTTCACATAACATGTTTCTGATTTTTTTTCCCCCTACCAAACCACCAACAACAACAATAATAATAATAATAACACTGGAACCGCCCATTCACTAACTAGTTGCACTGAGTTGCCTAACTGCCGTTGAGCATTGTAAAAGTCTATTCTTCCACGATAAACGCTTATTGCAGGAGGAAAGTGTGATTCTAATATTCTGCAGAGCTTTGGGAAACTGTTGTGTGCGCAGATCGGCACAGACTTCAATATTTTCTGGGCATCTTGACCAATTAAACTTGTAAACTTAAAAAGCCGAAACTCGTTTTCCATCACCAAAACAAGGATACTGTCCACTAATAAATTTTATCGAGGCATTTGCAAACTGATACTATATATTTTCTTTCTAATCTTCATTCCTTTTCCTTTCAATACAAAATTAACTATTTTTAGTGTCGACGCTAGTAAAATTTATCAAACGATTTACAAGCTGATATTCTACATACTTCTGATTAATTCTGTCTCTTGTTCCCAATAATAACCTAATCGCGTATTTATTTCTTTTCTCCGCATAAGAAACACAAATCGAGCGAGACGACAAGCGGTGATTATATTAAATAAATTACGTAAGAAGTTCCACAAGCGGGAAATTTAAAAATTATAATTTGGTATCAGGAGAGCAGAAATGCGAACAGGTGTTGAGAAGTATTCGCGCCAAGAAAGACCGTGTAATCATAGAAGTATAGAAAATTGCAGATAGCCATAACCAACAATGTCCGCTTGACATTTTCAATTAATTTCAATTCCGTGCAATTTTTTTGTAATTAAACGGACAATTACAATATTATATGCAAATTAATCAAGCACAGAAAAATAACTGTGTGGTGAGAGAAATAAACAAGAAAACAAAACGTAAAGTCAAAGAGTAACAAGAGGAAGAAGGTGAGAGAGAACAAAATGAAGAAGATGGAATAGAAAGAGAAGAAGGTATGGTTAGGCTACTACGAAACAAAGTTTATTAGTATTTACGATACGCAGTACACGAAGAAATAGAGGGAGAGAAAAAGCAAAAATTGTTAGAATCAATGCAGACGAGGAGAGGACGTTGGAGCAAAACAACACGTGGGCTGAAGTTGTAGAATGTCCCAAAGGTATTTAACTTGTTATAGGCAAATGGGTGTTTAAAATAAGAGGAAACTCGGATGATATTACATACATTTAGTTCGTTTATAGTGGCGGCGAACAAAGTGAAACTACCTAAAGTATTCCCTTATGGAGACATCAAGGAGACTGCCCATAAGAAGTTACCATTTCGAACTGCTCTCAAGAAATATCCAAAATGTTGGACAGAAATATTCGATTATTTTATGAACGATGAAGGTTTTATCTGGCCAAAAAATGAATTACGTAAAGATAATTCTTTGTATTTGCTAATTTACACTGATGATGTACACGCTCATTTTTGGTACGATGAAGCTGAAGTTGAAAGTTTTAAAAGTTTTGTTAAATGATAATAATTTTAAAACAAAATATTTAGGCTTAGCTAATAGTTATTTAGGTATAAGTATGTAGAGAGACTTAGATAAGGGTATAACAGAAGTAAATGAATAGTTATATTTAGAAAAAATATCAAAATTTGTCAGCCTGTTTGTATATGTATTAGTATTCCAATAGATCAGAATTTTAATTTTGAAACATTAAAGAGAGATATCGTAAATTTTCTTAGCAGATATCATCATTGTTAAAAGAGTGCAATAGTAATACTGTCCTCTACGATTTTAACAATATGTGTGTAATACTATGTAATAAGTTGTATTTTGTAATATGTATATTATTTTGCGAAGGGGAACATCCAATGTATTAGAAATGTGCATGTAATGTATGTGTAAATAGTGGTTAATAAAACATATAAATTCTCGAAAGTGTTTTAAATCCAACCTAAATACAGCACACTTTCGAATCTGTAATTTTCTATCGGAAGAACACACAGACTTGTTAGAAGAGAAATAAAATCAGGTCATAAAGTGTTTTCTGAAAATGCAAAGTCGCACAACTTGTGAAAACACTTTACGACCTGATTTTATTTTTCCTCTAATAAGTCTGTGTGTTCTTCCGACGCAAAATTAGCAATTAGCAATTAAATTTGCTTTTTTCTAATATGTATGTACATCACCATCAAACGGCGCCCTGAGTTAGGCAACCCGATATCCACCTTTTAAATTTATGAAATTTATATATATATCGGGTTGCCTAACTTCGGGCGCTGTTTGATTGTGATGTACATACATATTAGAAAAGTCAAATTTACTTGCTGACTTTTTTTAATTTGCATATAATATTGTAATTGTCCGTTTAATTACAAAAAAATTGCACGGAATTGAAATTAATTGAAAATGTCAAGCGGACATTGTTGGTTATGGCTATCTGCAATTTTCTATACTTCTATGATTACACGGTCTTTCTTGGCGCGAATACTTCTCAACACCTCTTCGCATTTCTGCTCTCCTGATACCAAATTATAATTTTTAAATTTCCCGCTTGTGGAACTTACGTAATTTATTTAATATAATCACCGCTTGTCGTCTCGCTTCGATTTGTGTTTCTTATGTGGAGAAAAGAAATAAATACGCGATTAAGTCATTATTGTGAACAAGAGACACAGGATTAATCAGAAGTATGTAGAATATCAGCTTGTAAATCGTTTGATAAATTTTACTAGCGTCGACACTAAAAATAGTTAATTTTGTATTGAAAGGAAAAGGAATGAAGATTAGAAAGAAAATATATAGTATCAGTTTGCAAATGCCTCGATAAAATTTATTAGTGGACAGTATCCTTGTTTTGGTGATGGAAAACGAGTTTCGGCTTTTTAAATTTAAAAGTTTAATTGGTCAAGATGCGCAGAAAATATTGAAGTCTGTGCTGATCTGTGCACACCACAGTTTCCCAAGAGCTCTGCAGAATATTAGAATCACACTTTCCTCCCCCAATAAGGGTTTATCGTGGAAGAATAGAATTTTACAATGCTCAACGGCAGTTAAGCAACTCAGTGCAACTAGTTAGTGAATGGGAGGTTCCAGTGTTATTATTATTATTATTATTGTTGGTGGTTTGGTAGGGGAAAAAAAAAATCAGAAACATGTTATGTGAACAGACGACTATGTTTGAAGGCTTTGGATTGATCACTTGAGATTACACTGGTCAGAAGGACAAATTTGATGCAGAGACAGGATAAATAGAACAAGAAGAGTCAATTTTACAAGCAGCAAAGTAAAATCCAAGCCGGTAGCAGGACAGAAGGAAGGTTAGCTGATGCAAAGTTGTGTCTCATTTCTCGAAAATGAAGTATGTTAATTATAAATCAATATGCATATGTAAGTACTGTAATGTGTTTCATTTAAGAAATCACAATAAATATATGAAGTGCATAAATGTAAAAACGATTTTGAGTCTGTGATTTGAGATGTTCAAATTAATAATATTAATGTATCGGTACGCAGTTAGATACTTAGGTCTTTCTATACTAGCGAAAGATTGATTTGAAAGATACTTTAATAAATGTAAAGTAATAAGACTGTCCTCAATGATGTTAATACAGTGTTAAAATTAAACTACAACATTGTTGGTGTTAGTATTAGTTGTGAAAATTCAATTTGTAATAATTTTAACAGTGTATATTGTAGAGGAAGATGCTAAAACAGTAGATTTTTAAAAAATATTTTATTCTGTAATCAAATCAGAAAGGCAGTGTATTGTATTTGTATTTGATACTTTCAAAAGTTAAAAGTATAATTTATAATGCTCTTGGATATTATAAATGGATACTAATATCAAACCTCTCTTTCACTTTATAGCTAAAACTGAGCCTGTTCACAGTGAAAACCAATGCGAAAACAGGAGAAGCCGTCGAGACTGGATGGGGAAGGTGTAGTTACTTCAACGGCGTCTAAATGAAAGGTGTACACCTGTAATTTTTGTAAGAAAGAGCGACGGTGGTTCAATTCGTCATTGCGGAAATAACAAGGTCGAAGTAAACAAAGGATCACCTGACGTAAAGTACTCTTTACCAAGGATGAAGAATATATGATGTAAATTGAGTGGTGGAGAATCCTTTAAGAAGATTAGCTTAAGCAGAGCAGTTAATGTATATGGATTTACGTGGTCCTGTGGAGAATGCTTCATTAGATGGTGCAGAATATTTCTTATTAATGTGAAACGATTTCTCAAGATACGGAAGGGTTTATTTTTTGAAGAGTAAAGATGAAACTACAAGTAGTATTTGTGAATTATTCAAATTGTAAAAGTTAACCCTGAACACACGATTCAAACAATAAGAAGCGAAAAAAGCACAGAGTTTGTAAATGATATAATAAGAAAACGATTGATAATGGAATTCAGCATCAAAGAGAAGTGTAGCATGTACACCTGAACGAAATGTCTGTGCTGAGAGCGAAATAAGATCAACAGTAGTAGTAACAAGAGCTATGCTGTTAAAAAACAAGTTTTCTTAAAATCCACAGACAGAGCCTGTAAATAGTGATGTTCTTGTTCTAAATGGAGTATGTACCAGTAGCTTACAAAATAAAACTCCCTGTGAAATTTCTTTCAATAAAGAAATGCGTGATATAACTAGTTTAAAGTGTTTTTGTATCAAACTAACTGTGCATATTAAAAAACAAATACGACAGAAATGAGACCCCGGATCAGAACCAGGATAATTCGTCGGATATGGGGAAAATATGAATGGCTACGGGATTTATTTTCCTATTTTCCAGAAATTGATATCGTATCAGTGATGAGAGATGTAACTTTCATAAACAATGAAGAACAAAAGAAAGAGAACAACACAACACAGCACAGGAAAATAACTGTGAGATGGGAGATATAAACTTGATAAGAGAACATACGCAAGAAAATAACAAGGCAACAGAACACAAAGTCAAAGAGTAAGAAGAGGAAGAAGTTGAGAGAAAACAAAACGAAAAAGATGGAATAGAAAGAGAAGAAGGAAGAGAAAACAATGGGTACGATTAGACTACTACGAAACAAACTTTGTTAGTATTTACGATACACGGGGCACGAAGAAATAGAAGGAGAGGAAAGGCAAAAATTGTTGGAAGCAATGCAGACAGGGATGAGCACGATAAGGTATTTAAATTGTTACAGGCAAATGGGCGTTTAAAATAAGAGGGAACTCGGGCGAAATTTATGCACCAGTTGTAAGATTGACTACATTTAGATTGTTTAAAGTGGTGGCGAACAAGATGAAACTACCTGTGCATCAATTCGGTTACCGAAGTATTGCTTTATGGAGACATCAAAGAGACTGTCTGTATGAAGTTACCACTCCATTCCATACATGGTCTCAAGAAATCTTCAAAACGTTGAAAAAAAAATTCGATTATTATTATTTTAGGAACGACTAAGGTTTTATCGGGTCGAAAAATGAATTACGTTTATATAGCAGACATAGTGGAGGTAATTCTTTGTATTTGCTAATTTACGTTGATGATATACTCATTTTTGGTACTGATGAAACTGAAGTCGAAAATTTTATAATTTCTTGTTGAATGATAATAATTTTAATTATAATAGTTATATAGGAAGACTTAGATAAGGGTATAACGGAAATAAATAAATAGTTATATTTGGAAAAAAATAAAAATTTGGAAGATTGATATTTGTTACACCAATAGATCAAAATTTTAATTTTGAAACTTTAAACAGTGATAACCCTGAAAGAAACTAGTGTAACAGTCAATTTTCTGAACAGATATCAGCATTGTTAGAAGAGTTAAAAGAGTACTATTACCTTACATTAATTACGTTAAGCGTTCTTGAAATTTATCACTAGTGTTCAACAGAAATACTGTCCTCAAAGATTTTAATAATATGTTTGTAATACTATGTAATGAGTTGTATTTTGAAATATATTATGTTGCGAAGAGGAACATGAAAAAATGATTTATTTTTTCAGCATTTATTTTTATTTTATATCTCCAGTGTTGTCATGTAATATTTATTGTATAAACTTCCGAATGTTTTAATTCAGGTTTTAAACTCAAATGATGACTTACTGTTAGAAGTTCTGGCACTGTATTAGAGATAGTGCCACATCAAATAATTTTGAATATTTATTTATGACAATACCAAAGTGTTGGCTTAAGTATTTTCAAATTCTCTATCTACACCTTGTTATCTAGGATTTATTATACTGCTCATTAACAATATATGACTGTAATGAATTATTATAAATCTGAACCATAACCTACGATTTATTACTGAATTTAAAAATAAATTTTACTTTTCATATTTCACCTTGCATTATTTAATAATTAGGTGGCGAATTTTTGCAGTTATTAAATCTAGTTTGTTTCCAGAAAAACAAAGTATGGAAAAACACAGAAAAGTTATGCCGTTGTATCAGAGATGGCGCAACTTGCATAAATTAAAAATATTTTCTTGGCTATACGAATTATTGTCATAGTTTTTAAGAATATATCATATCGATTAGTTGTTTTAATTTTTTGGCTATACCTACATAATATTGATTAATTATAAGAATAAAATGTAATTTAAAGTAGCACATAAAATAATTTTTAAAATAGTGAAATTATATCGTCGTCTAGTTGTCATTATTCAAAGTTACATTGTATAAAGTTTGAGGTTGAAATTATTGTTTCTAAATCCACCGGGCAAACTGCAGCTACTCTATCATAGATGCCGTTCAGAATATTACACTTTAAAAGTTCTTATTAATGTGCGTATTTATTAACTTTTAAAATAATGACATGAAAATTATTATATTTAATTTAGTAATAGCATTCTAAAATTTTTGATTTTATTTAGACAAAGTAATAACAGTGATTTTCGCTATTTTATGTGCTTCCATTATGTTGAAATATTTAATGTGTAATTGAAACTAATTTTAGTAAATTTTTTAATTAGTATACTGCCTTTAATAAATCATTAAACGTATCTTAATCGAGCAACATAAATTAAAAACTTCATTAGTTTTACGTCTTTGTTTTTAATAGAGATGAATCAGTATAACATTAAACGGCATTTTAGGCGATAATTTTTGAAAAGAAGGCATTCCAAAATAGTCAGTTATACATGTTACAGATTTCATTTACAAATATTTACTTCTGATTTGTTTTTCGAATTTTTTTCGCGACAAACTTAATATTTCAGTATTAGCAATCTGTTTGACAAAAATCATGAATATGAAATTATTGGAAACCAACGACAGATTGGCAAAAGCTAAACTCTTAAAAGCTGATTCTTACAAAATAAGATTGAGAACACTAGGTAATTTTTTTTAAATGTTACGCTTTTTATATAAGTTTATCTACCGATCTTAAACGCGAAAATTATATTAAGACACCGTTTGTGTTACATACATTTATTTCAAAGGGAAATAACTTCGTTTGTCATTATCGGTATCATAAAACTAATGTTCCGTCTGCAAGATCGAACTTATTTAGGCATGTAGGTTCGTTTTCTAGAATTTATATATTTTGGCCAATGCCTGGAACATTCTTGGTAATAGTCCAATTACTTACATTCAATATTATTTCTATTTGAATTAAAAATTCAAACTTTTTCCACACAGAACACATGTTCATTATTTTGCACGACCATTTATCCATCTGGTAATTATATTCAATGCGCCTTTTAATAAATTCTAATTTTTGGCGTGCTTTTCCTATTTTCGCATTGATTCATTTCAAATATGATTGATACTTTATGGTCAAGTTATAATTTACAATTGTGTGTATATTACCGGTTGTAAGAAGAATAATTATTCTTACAATTATTGTTCTTACGACTTTAATGGACTAATATTTTTGTATTGTTCTTACTAAGCATTACTTGTATTATTTTATTAGAACTATTATGAACCGATGAATGACTCTGGTGCGAAGGAGAAACTGGCGTCTAGCCAGTAGGTACTAGTCTCTATTTCTGGAATAATTACTTGCTTATAACACCTTATTAAATTTATGTGTGAAATATTCATAAGTATATTCAATAAGTTACTTTTGTCAAACATGTAAATTAAATTTTGAAGAAAATAAATAACTTTTATCTTGTTATATGTAAGCCTGCAGAAACGAATGCCCACTCATTGGCGGCGATGATATATTTCGAAAGCGGTCGGATATACCCGAAGTCGAGATTCATATGCGTATGGTATGTGTATGAATGCCGGATTAGATTGATGATTGATGATTAATAGATTTCTTAACCGATTTTCGACATTAGAATACACTGGCATTATTATTAAATGTTTTATTTGCAATATCAATACTTTACCGTACAGTATTTTATTGTGTAAAAGACATGTTAATAGCAAACAACACGGGTTAAATCCGCAACGTGATGTACCATATAATAAATTTCTATACGACTTTATTTTTACGTTAAGTGTGTGCAACATTCCACAAAATATTGTAGACAATAAAGAATTTCGAAACTTTTGGGCGAAATACGTTCCGGAATGGAAATTGCCAAGAGGTCAATTACAGTATAATTTCTCTCTGGTGAAAAACACGGATAAAATGAAAGGAGAGTTAAAAGATCAGAAACTATGGCTAAGGGTAGATGAAACAACGGATGCAAGAAAGAATAGTATTTTAAATGTGTTAATGCGCACTTTAATAAGCGGTGAGATTTCCTTGGCTCTTCTTTTACGTAGTAGAATATTACAGAAGGTAATTATATGCGGAAAGGATAGCAGAAACTATAAAACATACCTTTGGGAAGTTCAATATATCGGCAACCCAACTTGTAATATTGGTTACGGATGGGGGTTCGAATATGATTAGAGTTGGAAAGTTACTAAAACAATCTTATCTTCCATTGCTTCATGTAACCTGTACTATTTCCAAATTAGAGAACACCAAGTTGTCATACATGAAGCACTAAATATGTATAGTATCGGACCTCAAAGTCTCGTTAGGAAATCTAACAGATAGTATAGGAAGATTAATAATCAATAAATTGTGTGCGGTTATAAATAAGAACCTGGATTCTATAGTGCGTATAGACAAGAGTTTAACTGACATCCAAGAGCGTGAATATGATGCGAACGTCCTTTTTAAATTTACGAACATCACATCATTAAACGCAGAACGCTCCTTTTCTAAATACACCAACATATTTTCACCTTGCCGTAGGAGTATGACTGAGTCAGCACTGGAAGACATGCTAATGACACAACACTAGAGCGAATTTTTGCTTCACTCTACATTAATAACACAAAAAAATTAAAATAGTAAGTAATTACATTTATTATTTTTAATATTGATAGTAACCGAGCTGTATGTTTCTGTGAAAGCTCTCGTTTCTGTAGTCTTAATTATATGCATAATTTCATTTCTTTAACTATTAGAGTCCTACTAATTTATAAATATTAAATTAAGTAACACTTCAAAGTAAAATTGGAGTTCGGAACTAATGCTTAACAAATATACAGTATTCAAAATACATATATATATATATATATATATATATATATATATATATATATATATATATATATATATATATATATATATATATGTATATGTATATACAGTAACTGGTAATTAAATTAGCATAGGTCCCAGTTATAATGAACAATATATTTAAAATAGGTATATATTATTGTACTTTCCCGGGAAGATAAATGTGCATATTACTTGAATGCATAAACTGTTAGCCTAGAACAGGGATGGCGAACCAATGAAAATTTTGATGGCACACACAAAAATAAAATTATTTTTTTAAGTTATCTTCTGAAAGTGAATGTCAAGAAAAGCTAAATAAAGAGTCATTAACGAAAGAATTTTCAATGGTAATTCAATTCCTGATTCAGGAATTTTCTGCAAAATTTACGCAGTTTGAAGAATTTGAAGAAACTTTAAAATTTATTTTACATCCTGATACAACACCATTTGAAAAATTAAATTTAAAAATCTTTGGGTGGTTAAATTTTAATGAATTAGAAATGGAATTAGTTGAATTTCAATCAAGTACCATATGGAACCAAAAATTTGTTGATTTAAGAAATGATTTAGAAGTTATTGAAAGTAATAGATTATTGGATAAAATAAATAAGATTGCAGAAGATGAAATTCTAACTACAGGGAATTCAATTCCTGACACGTTTAATTGTTTAAAAATATTAGCAAGGGCAATTTTATCAATATTTTCATCAACGTGGGCATGTGAATCTCTATTTTCCGAATTAAATTATATAAAAACTAAATATAGAAATAGAATGACGGATGAGTCTAGCTCTGCATGCGTACTGTTGAAATTAACTAAATATGAACCAGATATTAAATCTTTACCATCTTGTGTACAGCAACAAAAATCACATTAAAAGCAATTGTTTTTAATTTGAATTTTGTGAATTTTGTGTTAATGTGAATATTGCTTTTTGTAAAACATTGATTAATAAAAAATTGTTTAAAGAAGAATTGCTTTTATTTGTTTATTTAGTTATACTTGCGTATAGTTTCATCACCCTGAAATTTCGAATGAAATTTTATTGTGGCACGTTACCTATTTAAAAAGGAATTTTTATGACTTAATGGCACTGACATCAAAAAAGGTTCGCCATCCCTAGCCTAGAATATACATACATATATTTATTTAATTCGTTCATATTCATAGTCTTGTTTCGGAGGCGCTTATTCCTTACCGAATTTATAAATTATGAATTCGGTAAGAAATGAGTTATAAATTATAGGTCATAATCTTTACCTGCGCTCGCTAAATTCTAAGTGAAGGGATGGTATAATGCGTTTTAGAAGTAAAATTTATTTACAATTATTACACTCCCGAAGAGTGTGTTTGTGACAATGTATTTAACGTTTTAGTTTGGTATCTTATAGTTAGTTATAGTTAGATTGGTGGTGTGCTAATTTTATAATTTATTATTATTATTTAATTTATGCACCATGAGCAGGACGAAATATATTAGAAACAGTGACAAAATTAGAATATTAGAGACTGATTCGTATTCCCAAAACGAAATCGCTAGGAAAGTAAAAGTTCAAATAGAACAATAGAAAATTTGACAACATTGTCACCGGCTACGCAATGCCACCGAAAGGAAAGATTATTATTGTTTAGCAAAATAGACAAGTTTCCATCAGAGAGTTATTACATCTTCTGCAGTCCTTTAATATAAGGGTATGGGAGTGAATCTTATAAACTCGATTATACGCTGTTGCATTAAAATATCTCTGGGCTACGAGAAAAACCGTTTAACCGAAGCAATGCTGAAGAAGAGTCTACAGTGAGCTAAGATGTATTAACATTCTGCTATTGGAGGATGGAGAAATTATATCGCAAACATTTTAAAATGTATTACCAGGTCGGCTGAAAAGTCCCCGGTCTGACACATAGATGGCGTTACTCTTATTAAATCCATATGTTTTTTAGATAGTACTAACCTTCAAACGAAACGTGTCAAAATTTGATAGCAATCCGATCATTAGTTACTGAGATATTGCGTTAAGAGTGAAGCTACTTTTGTTATTTAAAAAAATGGAAAAAAAAGAATTTCGTGTGCTGATAAAGTACTGCTTTTTGAAGGGAAAAAATACCGTTGAAGCAAAAGCATGGCTTGATGAGGAGTTTCCGGACTCTGCGCCAGGAAAATCAACCATAATTGATTGGTATGCTAAGTTTAAACGTGGTGAAATGAGCACCGAAGACGGCGAACGCAGTGGACGATCAAAAGAGGCTGTCACTCAATCATTTTAAATCATTTTAAATGACCGTAAAGTAAAGTTGATCGAGATAGCTGACATCCTAAAGATATCAAAGGAACGTGTTGGACACATCGTGCATGAATATTTGGGCATGCGGAAGCTCTGTGCAAAATGGGTGCCGCGCGAGCTCACATTCGATCAAAAACAACAACGAGTTGATGATTCTGAGCTGTGTCTGAAGCTGTTAAATCGTAATAAAACCGAGTTTTTGCGTCGATATGTGACAATGGATGAAACATGGATTCATCACTACACTCCAGAGTCCAATCGACAGTCAGCCGAGTGGACTGCACGTGATGAACCGGCTCCAAAGCGTGGAAAGACGCAAGTCAGCTGGAAAAGTTATGGCGTCAGTTTTTTGAGATGCGCATGGAATAATTTTCATAGATTATCTTAAAAAGGGCCAGTCCATCAACAGCGACTATTATACAGCGTTATTGGACCGTTTGAAGAACGAAATCGCAAAAAAACGGCCCCATATGAAGAAGAAGAAAGTGCTGTTTCACCAAGACAATGCACCGTGTCACAAATCAATGAAAACAATGGCCAAATTAAGTGAATTGGGTTTCGAATTACTTCCCCATCCACCGTACTCTCCAGATGTGGCCTCCAGCGACTATTTCCTGTTTGCAGACCTCAAGAGAATGCTCGCCGGGAAGAAATTTAGCAGGGATGAGGAGGTGATCGCCGAAACTGAGGCCTATTTCGAGGCTAAAGACAATTCGTACTACAAAAATGGTATCGAAAAGTTGGAAGAACGCTATAATCGGTGTATCGCCCTCGAAGGCAACTATGTTGAATAATAAAATCGAATTTTGCCAAAAAACTGTGTTTTACTATGGTAGACTGGGGACTTTTCAGTTCGACTGTTAGTTACTGTTCTTAATTTTCCAATCACAAGTCATATTCAGTGACGAATAACGACTCGAAGTAGCTTTATAATCTGTCAAATTTGTGAAACGAAACCTTCAGGACATTATAGAAAGAAATATGTAGCGAAAAGTGTTAAACATTCCCCCCTGTGATAATCATGCATTACTGGGGCTGGAACGGGACATCTGTACCTGTCGAATGGACAGAGAATTAGTATCAATACAAAAATGTAATAGAAATTACTTTAGTGCTCTTTATTACTTCGCTAGATGCAGAGGAAAATTTCTCCATATTTATGTAAGATAAAGCTGTGTGCCTTACGGTGAGATCCGTCCAGAATGTTTTTGGCGGATTCGGGATACCAGTATTGTTCTGGCTTGGAAATTCACTGAACGTCGATCTAATCGAGAATGTTTGGAGTGTTTTTTAATCTATTGTTTACTTGTTCCCAAAGCATTTTCAAAGAAAATATCAAAAAAACTTGGAAAGAAGACAGAAAGTTGTAAGACAGCGTAAAAGCCTGTATTGACAGTATGTCGAAGCGACTTCAAGCGGTCATTCAAACTAAGGGAGGTTTGACCAAATAGTATATAATTGTAAGTATGTGTTCAAATCTATACTAGTATGTGTGATATAGAAGTACACGTCTTTAATTTCCTGTGTTCGGATTTTGGTTAAAACTGAAATTGAAGCAGATCGTTTGATAAAAAGGACCCGATGCTGTAGAAGTTTAATTTGTTTCTACTTACATGTACTTTGTCTGAGGTAAAACGGCAAATTAAGTTTGTAAAGCAATAGGCTCGTTTTATCAAACAGACTGTATATGTATGTATTTTGTATTATTTGTTGAATATTGGGTACCATGAACCAAATCATTTTCTTCAATCGCGTTTACTTTCGATGCTCCCGTATCTAAGTTCACAAACATATTTTCAATTTTGATTCCGGAAACCAATTTTTTGACTATTAAATGTGAAGGGAAAGAATGTGGTTCTATTATTATGAATTTATGGAGACGATTCCTTTTTGTTGAGATTCTTTATGGTAGATCATTTCAAATTTAACCATTTTTCAATAAATCGAAGTGCTAGTATAATGTAAAAAATACCTCACACATAAATATAATTGAGGAACCATGAGATGGCATTACAAATTTAATACGATGCGAATTCAAAAACAATACAAACTATATTGCATTTCGTTTCCATTATTAAATTTATGCGCATGTATTTATGGCACTGATAAGAAAATTAATTATTCTATCAATTTTATTAAGAAAATAAAAATATGTTGCATACGTGCATTGATGAATGCCTCTCAAAAAATTTTTAAGCATTCATTTGTTGAAGTGAATTTATAGAACGTAAAACGATTGTTTGTATACTTACCACATAAGGAGTTTTAGAAAATATATATTTTAATATTACCTAGTTCCCAAATTACGTTTTCTTACTAAGACAGTAATGGAAAAGTGTATGCTTTTCTTGACACTTGGAATGTTGTTATTGATGAATCTGGAAGGATATAACTCAGGTAATAATAATATAATACGCTACTGCAGAGCATATAACACAACTGTACATAATGTAAGAGCTGGAAAGTATGCAGAATTACAAATAATTTTAATAAAATATACTGAAAATGGAAACAGCGTGAAGAACGAAACTGGTAGTAGTTGTCAATTTAGTTTTTAGTAAGGGGTATTTGTTTAGTATTATATGCTTCATAGTAGATCATTAATAACATCTACAAGTAACAAAAAGGTGAAAAAAAGTCAATTATAAAGTAGGTATACCTTCAAGTAGGTCATATGTGGGCAACAACCGGCCCGCGGGCCGAATTCGGCCCTCTGTTAGATTTGATCCGGCCCGCGAGACATTGTCGTATTATTTCATGTCTAATATCTATCGCTAAAAATTATGAACACTACTTTAAAATGCACTACTTTTAAAGGCGGCCCGCGAACGTATTTGCACATTAAAGTTTGGCCCACAACATATCTAAAGTTGCCCATACCTGAAGGAAGTAATTGCATATTTTAAAATCCGTTGTTAAAACATTGCGCAGCTTTTCATTGATATCATCTTTGTGATGGAGGATTGGAGAGATCGCCACAATCTATTACACTTTTTAATATTTAATTTTCGCTTCCAGAAAACTGGCGAAAGAATTTTCTAATTAATAATGTTAGATTATATTGTAAACGTTTAAACATTTACAGAATTATAATGAATATTGTCAATATAATGAAATTTTGAATCCTATAATACGAAGAATTTATGAGAAATCCACGTTTAAACCTTACTGTAGACAACTTCCTTTATGTTTTATTTAATTTTTAGAGACTAATTTGTAAATCTAAGCTAGTTCTTTTGCTAAAATTCAAGGTGCTAAATTCCAAAAGAATTTCTAAAAGTTTATATGTAGAAACACGTAAAAGTTTATGGTGGATCTTAAAAAAGCTATCTTAAAATGTCATATAACTATCTTATGATGACATGGACATTGTCCTCATAAGACAGTTATATGATATTTTTCCTAAAAATTTTATTTTCAGGTCATTCTGTAGAAAAATGTGTTCCCGGTACTAATTTTTATAGAGGTTGTGACTGGTGTGTTTGTTCCCAAAAGGGTTATTTAAAATGTACACCTCAAGATTGTCCAAAAGAACGCACGTTTTTGGGTTTATTTTCGTACTAAGCGACGTTGGACCATAAAGTTAAATTTACCGTTAAAACACTGCTTATTTTCTGTAAATAAAAATTATGAATTTCAGACAATTTAGTTTATTTCTAAACATCATTTAGTTTCAAAGAAAAAATACAACCTTCACATAGAATAGCGGATCGCAGATCATATCTATTGTATAAAGCGCAGTTCTCTTTATTCTGTAGATATAAGTTCAAAAGCTTAAGAATGCCAAATAACCTTAATTTTCTGTGTAAAGTGGCATGGCCAATGTTATCGAAAGTGCTGAAGGAATCGTTATAAATAAGATCTAACGTCCTTCTTCATTCAGTACTTCATATTGACATATGTAGAGTCACAAGATTTGTTACTATTGACCTTCTTGAAACAAAGCCACGTTGAATTGTTGATAAATAAGGAATGACTGCACTATAATCATAAAGAATTGCTTCAAAGATCCTTAGCAAAATTTGGCAAAATCTCTATTAGATAATAGTTGGTAATATAAAAATGCCGCAGGTTACAAAACGATGGAATCAGGTAGTCTAGGTTTATCTGGGTAGCAATAGAACGGTGACCAGTTAGCTGTCGCGGTGGTCGTGGTCCACAAAGCTAAATAGTCGGAGATCGATGTTAAAATGTTAGCACATCGTAGCTCCATTAATACTCTAAGTTGTCTTAGATTTCTCCCAAGAGAACGACCAGTATAATAGACTCTTTATTTAATGCAAATCGGCAAAAAAACAAAGGTACATAAGACAACGGTGAAATAATTTAAAAATAAAATGGATACTAGGAATCTATCCAAAGTTGAGTAAACAATAAAAGTAAATCTCGACATAAATGTATAAATGTACACTATTTTGGTATGAATAAAAAGAATGTATGTAAGTATGTTTCAAGGACTATATAAATTTAAGTGTTTAAACAGTCTTTACATTGATCGTAGAAACTTTAGTGCAAAACAAAAAAAAATTTAAGTTAACGAGATTTAAAGTGATCAAAAAAACAATAAACTATCAAATCAAAGTGGATTTAAAGAGAGCAAAACATTAATAAACTAAAATTTTCTTTCTGACCTTGGCCAATAATTTTTGACCTTCCGTGTGGAAATCGGCCGAACAATGTTTTCTTGTACCCCGGGAGGGGGTCTTCAAATGTGATTCGAGGATAAATCCAATAGTGATAATCAATTAGAAGAAAATAACAAGGAAATTGAAAAAGAAAAATCCTAGAAAAGTAAACAAATGTCAGTAAAATATATGAGTGTACATGGTGTCAATACAATACAATAAACGTCTTGGTCGGGTTTACACATGTGTAAGCGAATGTGGTCGTTTTATATATATATATATATATATATATATATATGCTGATAAAAGCAAATGAAGAACAGAAATTACTTGTGTCACTTCTTGTGTTTCATATCCCACTAAGGGGGAGGATTTCACAATACTTATAAGAAGGACCACAATTTGCAAATACTTCGCTTAACGATTTTTCGACATACGGATAAGATAAGGAGAACACACTCGGATCAAATCGATATAAGTACAACATCGCAAAAAATGCGAACCAGGTAAGATGTTTATTTTTCGACAGTTTTAACATAATAGATAAATCGTACCTTTTCGATAGACAAAAATAATGAAAAAACATTGCCTCCCTCTAACGACAAAACGAGAACGCGTCTATCTCGTATGTCGGCAACAAAGTTGCTAGAGCGTATAGATAGATGCTTGCTATATCGGTGATTTGCTAAATAGATGAAAAAGAAATGTTCTTTTCATATAAAAACATTTTTTCCTAAGTTTTCCTCAAGGCGAACTAGATTTGCTGTAATAACTGTGGAAATATGATTAATGTTTCAAATATTTAACCGATCTTGCCCTGTTTCACGTTTCATATTATATATTTATTTTATTTTAGATATTGTAAAATCGCTTAAGAGTACTGATGGAGATAAATATTAGGAAGTGTTACGTGAAAAAAAGTTGCTTAAGTATTACAAGAAACTAAAAGAATACTAAATATCGATTGTACGCGTATACTTTTAAGATAAAAAAAATAAAATTACGCTAAAAGCTTTACGTTTAATCATATCTTTTTTTTGCACTACAGGTATTTTGGGTTAAAAATGAAACTTTAGGTTGTAAAGAAAGAAATTTAATTAACTGTATTAAATATTGTATATATGTATATTCTTTACCTTTTGGTATTTCGAGAACATTTTCCGTTGGTCTTCCTTTTTTAATTCGTCAATTTCGTTTACAATAAGGTGCATTAAAAATTTAGGTCTTCATATCAACATCTACCTTATTATACGCTTTCCACTCTGTGCGAGTCGAATCAATCAACTCCAAGATGATTTCCCACGAGATGAGCGACTGCTGCCGAGAAAAGAAATTTTTTCACTTATTTTCTTGTTCATACAGACGTCTCTCAAAGTGAACGTAAAATGATAATAAAATATAAAACGGGGATAATTACGAAAATTCATAAAAGATTGTACTTAAACAAAAGCTAGAAAGCACGGTTATAAATCTCGTATGTTTTTTTTACGATAAAACATTTTCTTTAATGGAACAGGACTATTACGATGGTTTCAGTTTTAACAATGCTGTTTTCTTAGAAATTACAGTAACATACTAATTTGGCTGTAAATGTTAGATTTTATGTTAGAAATTATGGTTATTCCGAAGAGAAAATCATATTTCTTAAGTAACTAAAAGCAAAAGCGTAACTTAATTATCTGTTATATGAAACTAAACAGTTCAACAAAATATAATATAAATTTACCAGAGTTGGCATATGAAACAATAGTATATAAATTTAGGTTTCTAGTTTGCTCGTTCGAAAATACTGATTCAAAAAGATTTTTAAAATTATTTACCTTCCGTAGAAAAAGATATTAGTATTTATCCGAAGCGATTGTGGAGTTTTGTTTGGAATAAGAAAATAATATCATCTACACCGAATGCAATTAGTTTTAACAACAAAGTTGCAATAGACAATTGCCGAAGTATTTTGCATCCAACTTCAGTGCCGTGTACAATCAATACATTGCCGTTAGGGGTATTCAGACTGAGTCCAGTAGTAGTATCCTCTTCCGTCAGGTTTAAAAATAGAAAACATTCAAAGATCTGATGGAATACCATCCGTATTTCAGGTAAGATGTGCTCATACGTTAAGTTCTCCTTGTAATAACTGCAGTTACCTTCAGTAATACGCTAACGAAATTACGAATGACGATACAAACGTTAAGGTTTTCTTGGGTATATCACTGGGTTCCAGAAGTAAAATTAGAGTTTATGCAAAGAGTCTATAAGATTTCTCCATCCCCCAAAAAATTCCCACACACAAAATTCAGCTGGAACACTCATGTCAATCGTCTTTTGCGATCAAGCAGGATTTATTTTTGTTAAAAATATGCCAAAGAGGGCTAGAACAGTAGCTGTTACCTACGGTAATATATTAGCAAAATAACGTACGGATATTTATCAATAATATCCAGGTTTGCGTCACAAAGAAGTCCTCCTTCTTCATGACAATGTGCGATTTCCTCACAGGGCATCCAAAATCCAATTCATTCTCCGCGAGTATGACTTCTTTGAGCTAGGCCATTAAGATATAGTCCGGCTTCGAATCCATGCAACCCTTTCTTATTTAGAAATTTGGAAAAAACATGTCACAGGATATTATTTTGCAGATAATAACTGATTGAAAGAGGAGATTAATGCCTATTTTGAATAGCAATAAAATCATTTTTTCTGAAGGAATAAAGTCGTTGAAGGACAGGTAGCGGAAGTACATTGAAGTTAAGGCGAATTACGTTGAAAATTAAAATTATTAAAAAAATCGTCTTTCATTTCATTAAGCAGAACATTTTATTTCGCTTAAATATTTGCGAACGAAATAAAATTTATGTAAGAAAAGTAAAGATCTTTATATAACAATCATAAACAAAGCTTTAGAGCGCAATTTTCTTATTTTATACACGAAGGGTAGACGAACCTGGGGGCAACGAGAATCTTGCCTAATTACATAAAAGAAATGAATTTTCAACGACATAGCCTGGAATTACAGCGTCAGCAAATGTGGGTTTTAACGCTCAAGGTAGAAAATTGGATATTTTCTTTGTTGTATTAAGCGCAAATTAATAAGTAGGTACATATTCTTAAATTGCGCTTTTGGGAAAGGAAATCTTCTTCGCCAGTTCTACATATACTGTTCGCCTAATTTAATTTGAAATCTAACAATAGGATTGCTTAAGCGATATCTGTGAATACAAGTACTTTGATAAAATAGTAATGAATCATTATAAATTAAATGTTGTTGTTCATTTTGGTATGTCAAATCGATGTTCTTTTAAGAAAGTAAAGTGTAAAATGGAATACCAAGTCGCGTTATTGCACGTTTTTGGTATTCTAAAAAGTTTAATTAACTAAAAATGTTGAAAATGAGTATCAAGTATATTTTTTACTTTTTCGAAAGTTAATTACAAAATAACGTGAAAGATTATGTAGTTTCACGGTATATACATTTAGATATGTATTTATTTCAAATACATCATACGTAGTAGGAACTGCAATGAGCAAATACGAGGTGTGGCTCAAAACGAATCATGTATAAAAAGAGATTGGTAATAGTGATTGGTGCGCGTATGTATAGAGTTAATTAGTATGTTAGGAATGCAATCTCCATATTGTCGCCAGTTGATTGTTGTCTACCTTCCCAAGACAGTATGTTAAAATGAGTATGGTAATAAAAAATCCCGTCTGTTTTGAAATTCTACCAAATTTTTTAGCAATAAGAAGGTGGAAAGCAGAATTTAAACACAGCTGAACATCGATTTAAATTTGCTCATACGCATATATAGATTTAAGCGGATTAGCTTTTCGAAAAACCAAAATCGATCATAATCGATAATATCAGTAAAAAGCTCATGATGCAGTTCTAAATGATAATCGTATTGAGGTGTATATCTATGTGGACATTGTAAGGATTTGAAATGTTTCACACAGCATTTGAATGTGATGAAGTTTTCAATTAGAGAGGTGAAGTTGGTAACATTCGATCAGAAGAGTAAAAGCCGAAGATTTGAAAGAAGTGTTTGGAATTTTTCCGACTTAATCCTCTCAGTTTTTTCCGCGTTTCATACATACTGATGAGACCTAAGCTCATCTCTATACACCTGATTCAAAGTCTGAGTCTAGACAATTGGTAGAAATTGGTTCAAAGGCTTCCAAAAAGGCAAAAATAATTCTATCGCCTGTTGGGAAGTGCATGATGTAGTATTCATCTATTATTTCGAGAAAGGGAGAACTATCGCAGGAAAGTATTATGCGATATTACCAAACAAGCTGGACACTGAAAAAGTAAACGATCATATTTAGGAAGGAAAAAATGATGTTTCAAGGCAATGCACCAGTTCATTTGTCATTAGCAGCACAAAGAAAATTGTTTAATCTACGTTGTAAATTGTTTTCATATGTATTTTAGTCGCTGCACTTAGCCTCTACCAATATCTACTTGTTACGCGACTTGTAGAGATGGTTAGTTGGGAAGAGATTTAGGTCAAATGAGTATGTATGTAACTAGTATGTATATGAGCAAATTTCGTTCATAAAAAAGCTATATTTAACTTAAGCTTTATTTAAAAGTAAATAAATATTTACTTGAGCTAAGATTATATATAAAATTTGTTTTATTGAGGCTGCTTCGAAGTAGGTAAAGACTGTACTTACTCTCTTTTAGGACTGCACTGGGGTTCTACGATTATCTTCAAACAGGTGAAATGATAACAGACGAATATCATGAGCTCAATTGCACGATGTTATACAAAGCAAAAGATGAAACGAGTGCTGGTGTTTATACATTGATTGTTTCAATGGTAAAAATTCATGAGTCATATTTAGAACTGCTTCTGTATTCAGCTTATTCGCCAGGTTTGACCCCTTCCTTCCCATCTTATTCTTTTTCCCAACCTGAAGACTTATGTGGGTAGCAAGAGATTTGGCTCGAATGAGAAGACAGTTACTGAAACTAATACATATTTCGAACAGTTTGATAAAACTTGCTTTTCTGAAGGAATGAAAAGACGTGAATATTCATGGACCAAATGCAATGAGTTAGAAGAAGAATATCTTGGAAAATAAACAAATTCGTTGCCAAAAAGCTTGTTTTTACTTGTCTAGACTTACTACTGCTCCACCCGTGTAAATAATAAGTGAAATGTTCAATCTAATTTGGATATCGTCTATTTAATACATTGCGAAATTTGTGTTGTATTCCTTTTCAGGGGAAAACGCATAAGGAAAAATATTTTTGTATGGTTTAATTTTAGTTAGAATTTAAAACTGAATTTTTTTTAGGCACGTTGTTTACTATTAGCTCCTGCAAATCTTGTGTTATACAAATATTTTTCATTTATATTTTTTTACATTTAATATTAAGTTTGATTAGAAAAATTATTATTGTGACGAAAGACATTCTTTAGCGATTTATTGAACACACAATGTTGGATGAAATTAAATTTAATGTAGTACATAGTTGACAATGATTTAATTCAATCGGAGTTTCGGATAGGGAACCTTGAAATGTAATTGATAGTATTTCTTAGATTACTCGAATTGATTTTATAGGTTATAAGTATGTACCTTCTTAAATATCATTAATAATGAACACTGTCTAACAAACATTGTCTTGCGAATTACGTTACGATTTATTTTTTAAATATAGTCTACTTAAGATCACATTTATTTGAAGCAGCAATGTTCTTAAGTCCTTATGATCTGCGTTTATTTTATAAAATTATTTACGCAGATGACCTGAAGGTAACAGTTATTGCAATCTCATGAGATAGATAATAACTTGAAATTGGTCCGTAGTTACTCTGGGAAAAACAACATTTCTCTGAATAATAACAAATATGCCATTGTGTCAAATTTCAGAAGCGTCCACTCATGTCAGTTCCTTTATGATGTTGATGGGGTTAAGGTTCTTCGGCGATGTGTTTCTTCTGTTCATCAACCACCAACCACATTTCTTTCGCGTGCAGTGCTACCTCCAAGTGTTTGGGTTCCTTGATTCACTTGCGACTTTAACAATCCTACGACCCTGAAGTGTTCCTTTAGTTCTTATATTTACCAATGGAGTACTTTGGAGAACACTCAGAAACGTTTTTCAAAATATCTCAGTTTCGAGTGTAACAGCTTTTACCTTTTGCACGTGGAGCCGACTGCGGCTCTTTGCTTGATAGAATAGTTTCCGCTCCAAGAGGGAAGAAACGAGCGTACCTTTTGAGATTGATCAATGATGTCATTGATTGTTCGGTTTTTTTTTACCTCAGGCCGATTTTCTTTTGCCGTCTTACTGTATTTGTTCGTTTGCCACGTTCCTAATAAGACTGTCAGAATTTCATTTTTGTTAGCATACCATAAATAGTCAACTCTGTTCTAATTTTATTTAAATTTTAGAGCTTTTTCTGTTATTACAATGTTATTTAAATATTTTTGTGTTAAATTATGTAAAATTCTTATCCCGTAAATGAATTATTTAATGAATAATAAAGATTATTATTATATTTTAAAAATTCTAGCTAATGATTTAAAATATAAGAATAAATTATTTTGATTACGCTATGTTTATTTCTAAATAAAAACATTGCAACTTATATCTAGTCGTCAATATATTTACACAAAGGATTTACATTAAAACATCCAGTAGTTATATTTTCATTAATCAAATGTTAACTGAATATATAAAGCTTTGATGAAATGAGCATAAAAGATCTTTTTTATAGACTGTGCGGTTTTCATTGTCAAAGTTGTCTGGCTTAAAAGTCAAGTTTGGGTTTCCGGACATGCAAAACTTCCTCAACCATTAAAGCAAAGAGGACCGAGTTCAGAAAAGAACACTCTCTGTCCATGTTTTCTATATATAGCCTGATGGATTCTCGTACTTCAGATGTAACCCACGCGCTGTCGGTTTATATTCACATGAAAGCATCTTGAAACCAGTGGTAGAAAAGTAAAAATGTATGAAAGAAAGGAATACATAAAAATATTAGGAATGTTTCAACACAATAGAATATTTTTATTTGGGAAAACACAAATAAAATGTTTAATTTGAACGAGTGCCACATCCGAAGTTATAATGTCAGTCTAAAAAATTCAGTTATAAATTAAATGAATTGTAATTACGAACAATTACGTGGGCAAAAATGTATTTAGAAAGCATTGTCGATTACAACTGATATTATTTGTTTTCTTGGAATATTAAAGTATTAAGAACGAATCACCACAATTTTATACCTATTTACACGGTTGTTTTAAGCCACGATTAAAAAATAAGAACGATTTGTACATTATTATACCGCAGCTAAAAGGGTTTAATTTAAATTTTACTCACATTAAAGCTAGCTTCCTTAAGATTTAAACGTTTAAAAAGCAATATTCTTTAATATTATTGAATATATTTGCAATTTGTCGATAACTGTAGCTACTTTCATATTCAGTATTTATTCTTTCACCCTTTTTTGTAAATATGAATATCAGTTGGGATGATATGCTGGAAAGACATTTTATATGTATTATACAGATAAATTTATTATAGGGTTGACGATTTTAATATTTTGTTCTGAAACAAATTTAATTATAAGTCTATTAATTTATGATGAATATTGAAGATTCAAAATATTTGGAATACAGTAAGAAGACGGCAAAAAATTAGTCTTTCTTCAGAATTTCATTTTAAGGAAATAATTAAGGTTTTAGTTAAAAATAAATGAAAATAAATAAATTATTAATAAGTAAGAAAAAGTGACATAATATTTATATAATTGAGTAACTCTAAGAAAATAATAATGTTGCGGGATACATTTAGAAGCCATCAATAAGAAATAATTACAGACGATGGGTGAGCATATGAGGGGCGTTTAATATATTCTTAATATCCGGGTGATTTACTAATGATGTGGGCAATTTGACTAATTTATTAGATAATGACATTATCTGAGGATATAAATATAAAATATTATATAGTTGTGATCATCAGTTGGCTAGTAATCCAGTCAACGAAGATCAGAATGGATGACGCGACAATGATGAAGAAAATCGAGCAGCGCGCTGTGACTAAATTTCTTACAAAATAGGAAAAGGTCAAAAAATCATTCACGAAAAGATGGTAGCCGTTTCTGCAGTTCAAAACTAGTCAAGTGGTTTCGCCGACATAGATAACAGTGGATTTATTACTGTTTAGTAGATTTCGCAGGTCTTGATGTATTCTTCACTCTCAAGATTTTAGATAAACATTTAGCGGCTTTGGTTCCCTTTGCTAATCCATTTCTATACCTTTTCTTTGCCTCCTTTACTTGTTAGAGTTACGTCCAGATATTCGACCTGTTCCATTTTTTCTCTTTTGAATCATCTACTTCGACAATTTATGACTTAATATTCTTACTTCGTTCCATTTTCGTGTTCTTTCTTCACAATGTATTTCATCAGGCTTTCTTCCAGCAGTTTAAATATATTTGTTAGTTCTTCTTTTGATGATTTCTTTGATAGTACCAACATAAAGAGCACTGTGGATAGGATCCTGACTCGACGGCTTTTTTACTGGATTTTTTTAAATATTTCTTCCAATATTTTTCAAAGGATAATCTCTCTTTCCAATAGTTTCTCAACTTGCATGGTCTTTCGAACTTTTCATTGGATCGTACAGCTTCTTCTTCTTCTGATCGAATAGTATGTTTGTTTGTAATCTATGAATATATGATACAAACTTAAGTTTCGTTCATGTCTATTTCTTTGAATTTATTTCATAATAAAAATTTGATATATCGTTGGTTTTCCTGATTTAAATTCTGCCTGATACTCTCTCACAAGTTCGTCGTGATAGTTATTTAGATAACTTTTGATAATCCTTGTCGGTACCCTATGTGATGTATTTGTTGAGTGCTATTCTCCGGTAGTTATGGCAATCTTTCTTAGCTCTTTCTTGGTTCCACTTTTCTTGTATTTTTTCAGTTTTCACAGATTATATGCGGCTAATGATTTACCGCTATATTTTAACGATTCCTCTGATATATTGTATTCTCCAGCACTCATACTATTCTTCAGTTGTTTGATACATTCACGCACATTATTACCGATCCTTAATAATAGTTATAATAGAAATAATAATAAAAATACAAGGACTTTGGGTGATGCAACAATTTATTGTATTTTAACACAACCGTCTGGCTAGCGACTGGATTTAACATAGACTTTACAATGATATAAAGATGATACTTCTTTTGTATGTAATAATTCTCAGGGCGATTCAGATTACGAAGGGAATGCACACATATAACACCTCTTTTATTTAAATCGCGGAAAGATAAAATATTTTCACGTTCAGTAAGAATCAAAATCGCTTTAAATGATCTTTCTTATAACTGACAAGAAGGAAAACAACAAAATTAACAATATACATACAATTCTTTACCTTATATAAAGATGTTTCAAATTTCGCGGTTTTTTAAGGAATAAATAAAACACATAATTTGCATTCACTTTCAAAAACTTTATTGGTAATTTAAGTATTAGTTATGACATTTATATGCGAAAAATAATATCTGCCAAATGGCCTACTCTTGCAGCTTCACAGACGTCCACTCTTTTGTTAAAATTTTCAATGACGTTTTGACACAATCAAGTCTCTATCTCACCAATGAAACAAATAGTTTCATCTTTCGAAGCAGGAATTGATTGTGGATTGTTTTTATAAACCTGACTTTTCACATAACCCCAAAGAAAATAATCTAACGGTGTCAAATCACATGATCTTGGTGACCAATTAACATCTCGTTTCTTGAGATTACACGTCCAGGAAATTTTTCTCTCAATAAATCAATTGATTCGTGTGCAAAGTGAGGTGTAGCGCCATCCTGTTGAAACCACATATCCTCTAGATCAATATTCATTAATTCAGGCCACAAAAATTTGGTTATCATCCAACGATATCGATCACCATTGACAGTTACAGCATTTTCAAAGAAGTAAGGTCCAATTACACCATTTGATCATAATGCACACCAAACAGTAGCTCGTTTAGGATGCATAGGCTTCTCATGAATAATTCGTTGATTTTCCTCACCCCAGATACGGCAATTTTGTTTATTAACATAGCCACCAAGTTCAAAATGTGCCTCATCAAAAACATTATTTTTTGAGAAAAATCAGCTGGTTATTCATTGATGAAATTGACAAATGAACGACGTTTTAAATGATTTAATGGCTTCAGTTCTTGTGTTATTTGAACCTTATATGCCTTCAGAGCTAAATTCTTGTGTAAAATACGCCATGTTCTTGATCCACTAAGTCTAAGTTGTTGTGAACATCGTCTAATGGACAGGGTCTTCAGCAACATTTTCACGAAACAAACCAATATTTTCTTGTGAAGGACCACTACGACTGTATTTTTTCCTTTTTTGATCTTCCGCGGAACCGGTCTCTTGAAATTGTTTAATAATTCGACCAAAAGTGTTGGGGTTTACATCTATATTTTATTTATTCTTAAAAAAACCGCGCAATTTGAAACACCTTTATATTGTCTGTTTATAAGTATAAGTTTATAAGTGTATGCACACTATTCAACTACAGGTTGTCTCCACTTTAGACGTTTTTTACCCCAATGCGTTGATTCGCACTTATAATTATTCGCTGTTGAATAAATTTATATGATGCTTGTCGATCTCCACTCCCACCGATATATATATATATATATATATATATATAATAACACAATACACGCACTAATACTTTCTTTTATAAATAATTAACAGATACGCTTCCTATATTGCACTTCACACACTCCGTGAGCGGAAGCGGCCTGATATATGTACGAGGGAGCGTTTTTATATTCGCGGAATGGGGGACAAGGGGTGGAAATAAAAAAACCAAATTATTTTTCTTTTTCAATATATTCACCTGCAAGACGGATACATTTTTCGCATCTTTCAATTAATTTATTTATACCCTCATAAAAAAATGATTTCTCTTTATCTGCAAAATACGCCGAAACTGCCTCCTTGACTTCATCATCGGCAGTAAATTTTTTACCTCGGAGCTCTTTTTTCATTTTCGGAAACAGGTAATAATCACTCGGGGCCAGGTCTGGGCTGTAGGGTGGGTGATTCACAATTTCGAAGCCCACCTTATGCAGGGCAGCTAACGCAACGCGGCTCTTGTGGACGGGCGCGTTGTCGTGCAAAAGCAGAACACCTTTTGTCAATTTTCCCCGTCTTTTCCCTTTAATGGCTTCTTTTAGTCGCTCTAATATTGAAGCGTAATATTCTCCGGTTATAAAAACACCTTTATCTTTATAATCAATCAATAATATTCCTTCCGAGTCCCAAAATACCGTTGCCATGAGTTTCCCAGCTGATTGTGACACTTTAAATTTCTTGGGAGGTGCTGTGCCCTTTTTATGCCACTGCATGGAGTCTTGTTTGGACTCAGGTTCATAATGATGAACCCAAGTTTCGTCTCCAGTAACAATTCCACTCAATACACCATCCTTGTCTTCATTACAGAGGTCCAAAAATGCACGCGAACACTATACGCGCTGTTGTTTTTGCGGCGGCGTGAGCATTCTCGGCACCTTGCGCTGACCCTAGACATGCCGAGATGATCGTGTAGGATTTTAAAAATTGTTGTATCGGATACTCCAACCATTTCTGCGAGTTGTTTCTTCTTTAGTCGAGCATCTTCGAGTACAATTTGTTCAACTTTTTGGATAAGTGCTGGCGTGGTCACCTCAATGCTCCTGCCCGGCCTCGGGTCGTCTTCAAGGGATTCCCTTCCTTGTTTAAATAAACTATGCCACTTGTACACTATGGTTTTTCCTGGACAAGAGTCGCCGTAAACCAATGACATCTCATTCATTATGGTCGCGACTGATTTTCCTTGCCTGGTAAGGAACTTTATAACGGCACGATATTCGATTTTTTCCATATTTCACTTTTCACTCCTGATTATGTTACTTGGTTGACGATAGCTCAAAGACTAACTGTCTAATAACAATGAAACTTCGTATTTATACTAATCATGAGTCGCTGCACAGGCCACGCCCCCAATGCGCCTACTCACCCCTCTACAACCCGCTCATTCCGCGAATATAAAAACGCTCCCTCGTATGTATAGGTCTAGCTTCTCCAACTATTTACATAATTACCATTTTCTGGGATGTATTCTCAACACAAAGGGAATATTCTCTTCCGACCACTTGGGTTATTTCTTTTAAGAACTTATCGTAAACTTTGACAATATATTGTACATAACACATTCAATAACTAAACTATGAACTTGAAACCTTTCTTAATACATTAAGAAAAATACAGAATAGATTTAAACATTCTTTTCAAATTGAACCAACAATTACAAAATAAACCATATAATATAAGGATCATCAATATTAATAAACTTCTACATTAATAATATATATATAAGGGAAAATACACATAACTTAAACTAAATTAATATAAATACCTTAAAGTATTAACACATCTCTTCTGAGAATTATTATAATACGCTTACATTAAGAAATAACAATTAAGTAACATCTTTATTTTAATGAAATTAATAAATAAAAAATAGAAAATAACAAATATTCTATACACAAAATTGCACGCACCGTTACAACTTCTTGTTTGTAATTTGTTTCCTCTTCTTCATTTAATTATTCTATGTACGATATTTTACATGGCAGGTATGTTTTTTACAAATTTAATTGCATTTGGAAATGCAGTATATAAAAATCTAAACTAAATGTATTAAAGAGATTTTAGAAAATGAAACTAACTTAAAAGTATATTTTGTTTTGATTGTGTATTATTTCTTTTCGAAAAACTGATGTAGTTTCTTGAATAAGCCACACAAATATTTTGCGAAGTCATTAAAACTGTATAGATTCCTCTAAGTTAATTCAGGTGCTAAAAATACCAAAATAATTTATTGCGAATTTCCATATAAAGGAGTTTCAAACAAAATAATATTTAAATGCCCATAACGCAAACTTAATTTTCTGAAACATACATAATTGAATTTATAAAGATTCTTCTTTAGAAGTTCTTCTAAGAGAATATGAAACTTCTTCGGAAGTGGAGTGGGATAAAGTCTAACATAGAGCTTGATATTACACCGGTGAATTTAAAACTTTATAATTTAGAAGTTTTCTCGGTTCGGAAAGAAGAAAAGAGGGAGATCATTGTAGAGTGTATTATAAATTTCATTAATAATTACTTTACGTGATGGTATACGATGAGTAGGATGTAAGATCGGAACAAGCTAATGAATAAATTAAATTTTCCTGTCCTACTTATGACTTAACATTTGCTTCTAATTTATGTATATGTGTTTAAATAACTGCTAATTAATTAAATTGGTGTTCCTTGGCTTGGTATAGAATAATGTTTTGGAGGAGCGTAAAGTAAAAATTCAAATATTAAGCATCGTTACGCTTCGTATATATAATCATTTTTTGTTTTAAAGTTGTATTAAACTTTAAATATGATTAGATCTAAAACACTAAAATTATTATTAAAGGCCAATATTTGTGCAATACAAATATTCGAACGAGAAATCTCTTTTGTTTTGTCGTGTACTTTCCATGTAATATTCATTTTTCAGAAAAATCTATTACTTAGAACAAACGTATTAGGCTAATTCCTGGAGTATTCTACTTACATATACAATACCATAATATTAATTCCATTTTATTTAATTTTCAGTTGCGATTAGAAATTCAAACTTTAATTCCTTTTCACACAGAATACACATTTACTATTCTGTTCAATTATTTACAAGCTTTGTAATTATAATCAATGTACAGATTATTAATTTATTTTTAATTTTTGGTCTGTTTTTTCTATTCTCTCAGTGGTTCATTTCAAATTGATCTGCGCACTTGCTGATTCTTTCAAAAGACCTTGTTTCTTTTAGAATCACTCTCTCTGCTGTAACAATACCGGCTTACAAAACATCCCTTAACTGCAAAACACGCACATGTCCGTGAGTGATTATTTCACCGTACATGTACGAGGGTGGTCCCATAAGCCTGACGTAGAGATGGAGGTAGTTCTTTGAAAAATATCACTATATTAGAAAGTACATAATCTATAAAGCATATGTTTCAAGTTGGAAGACGCCACGTTGTTTAGTATTTGTTTGGCAGCTATAAATAGTGAACGTTTTCAGTGAATTTGTAAAAATGGAGGAAATTGGTCATCGTAACGTGATACAATTATTTTAAAGGCCTCAGCCCAATCGATATAAAAGCAGGACTGGATTCTACTCTAAGTGAGTCTGTTCCTTCGTTTACAACAGTGAAATATTGGGTAGCAGTGTTTAAACGAGGCTGTACGGGCTGCCAAGACGAGCATCGCAGTGGTCGACCAAATGAGGTGACGACTCCAGAAATGGTGAAGAAAATCCACAAAGCGGAACACCCCCTCGGATCATTTTCTGTTCCCAAAATTGAAAAAAAGTGATGTCGGTAGTTAATGACTATTTTGAAGAGCAATACAGTTCTTACTACTATAAAAAGGGTATCGAACTTACTGAACATTGCTGGGAAAAGTGTATAGATCTCAAAGGAGATTATGTTGGAAAATAAATATATTTCTTTCCAAAATTTTTGTGTTTTCTTTGCTGGGTCAGGTATATCTGGGACCACCCTCGTAGTGTTCAATGTACATATTTCGCGTTCGGGAAGTAAAACTCCCGGTCTAAGGGGATACATATACATATGCAAGTACATCACAGATTTTTCGACACCTTCCTTTATTAGCTAATTTATTTTTTTACAGCATTTTGCAATTGATAATATTTTTCCTTTTATCTACTTTTCTCTTTTATTACTATAATTATTTTTTATATACATTCATAGCTTTAAGATTCCTTTATTTGAATTAGAGAACATTTTAAGGACAACTTTATGGTTCTGCTTCTGTTAATCTTTCTATCAGTTTGACATAAGTCCTGTATATTTTGATCTCATTATAAATTAGTTAATTATTAAATATTTTAAAATTATTATTGCAACACTAGAACAAGCCCGAAACTCAATTATTTTCATCTCCATAATTATTATATTTTAATCAGTGTAATAGCGTTATGCACAAGACTTAACAGGACAGTAACGTAGTTAGTGTTCTGCACCAATCAGCTACCATTACTTTAGTGTTTCATGTTCAGGTATTTATTTTCATTAGCTTGAGCTGACTAAATGACGAAAAAGAGCTATCAGTGTTCAAGATTGAACAAGGAATTGAACCAGTAATCAAGTCTATAACTAGTGATCTATCTACATACATACATTGTGCACTGCGGTGTCTTACAAAGTCGCGATACACATTTTAAAAATATATACATACATAAGTATTGGATTAATTTTTGCTTACCCCATTAAGTACCAAAATTGTTGGTTATTTAGCGAAATTACTTCTTGGAATTTGATTTTGAAAAGCACCAAGAATTGAAAAAGTTTTAGAACTTACTATACCAGTGTGATAAAATAAAATGTATGTGTAGAAAACGAATCTATTTAATATGAGGTTTATTATGAGAAATCAATTTTTCAGTTCGGTTGTTAAATATTCTGAATTAATAAATGTAAATTATCTGGACTATAACGACCGATGTCACTCGGACTTTCTTTTACTTACGATTGGTCGAAATTGTCAAAGAAGGGCGAAAAAAATGAGAACGCGGTAACGACGAAAGGCCATTATTCAAAGAAGTGTAAGAATGATCCAAAGAGAAATATAATAATAACACGAAAGCATTGTGTAAAGTATTAAATTGGCTCGGCCTTTACTTGATGAAAATTTATATTAATAACTATTAGTAGCAAATACTCATAGATTCTTTAATTTATAAGTAACTGTCACAAAAGTACAAGACTTCCACTCTGTGGTCTTGTTTTTTAAACTATAAATCTGAAAGAAAACGTAAACCTGAGTAAATATAATAAAATTATAATACAGTAAAACCTGTCAATAACGGCCACCCAAAAAGCAAAATATATTGGCCGTTATATAAAGGTGTCCGTAATTGACAGGTTTTTCGTCTCACAAATAAAATACATAATTAATTTTAGGATTTGCTTTCTTTATTTTATTAATTAAAGTAAATAGTATATAAATACAAATATGTGTAAGAAAAACTAAAATTTTAATGTATTTACATATTATAGATAATATGACATCTAATAAATTATTTATATGTACATATTATTACAATATATTCATACGAAAAAACACAATTTATTAGGATTTTTTAAAGTATGTTTCAATATTTGTTTGCTTCACATTTTTTAGCTTCGATTTAAAAACTGCAGCTTCATATGTAAGTAAAATTTTAGAAACATCCATATAAATGTCACCATTGTTATTGCACAATAAATAATTTTATATGTCTCTTAATTTTGCACACACTTCACTCATACTAGATAAACTAGATTTTGGAGTTTCACATTCGTCCAGGTCACTATTATCAGAGTTATGTTCTTCATCATTATTGCACAAATCTTCAACAATTTCTGGAATACTGAAGTTAGGGCTCTCTGTAGGCACATGACGATTAATAGAAGCATATTCATCTAAATCCATCAAAAATTCGTTACGAACTGCAGGATATAGCTGGACAAGGGGTATTTCGTCTTCTTCATCAAACATTGTGTCCTCCTGGATAACATCAGAGAATCCGGCCTTGGAAAAACATTTTTTAACTGTAGCAGGAGATACCTTTTTCCAAGCAGCTGTAATCCATACAAGTGCATTGGCTAAATTTATGTTTTTTTCAAAAATTTCAAAATCACATTCATTGTCAATAAACGTTAGAAGCTTTTTAATCAAAAAATTTCGGTAAATCAATTTGAAATTCTGAATTATTCCTTGATCCAAGGGCTGACAATACGAAGTGGTGTTTGGCGGCAGGAAGACTAGTTTAACATTTTCTAATGGAACTTTAGAATGTGAAGTGGCATTATCCAAGAAAAGAAGCACTTTTCTATTTTGTTTTTTCATTTTATTGTCAAATTTATGCAGCCATCTTGTCATAATTTCCGTTGTCATCCATGACTTTTTGTTAGAAACCCATTCTAAGGGTAATTTGTCCACATGACTACCCTTAAAACAGCGAGGATTTTTACTTTTTCCAATTATTAATGGATCTTCCTTCTCACCTTCCATATTTGCACATAGTAAAACAGTCAAACGTTGTTTTGCTGCCTTCTTCCCTGCACAATTCTCACTTTTTAATGCAAATGTCTTATTTGGCATAGCGCGGTAATAAAGACCTGTTTCGTCGGCATTAAACACACAGAATAATTTATTAAAATCAACGGTAACTTGGTTTTCCAGTCTTTTATATCGTCCAAATTAACCTCTGCGGAATCACCACAAATTGATTTAAAAGTTATACTGCGTCGCCGACAGAAACTATCCAACCATCCATTAGATGCTGCGAAATTTTCCATCTTTAAACTGCTTGCTGTCTCCAGTGCTTTTTGTTTAAGTAGCGGCCCAGATATTGGAATTGCTTTATTTCTGGCTTTGCAAAACCAATTGTAGACGACTTGATCCACTGCCAATCCTTCCGACTTCGGAAATTTTCGTTTTAGCTCCATGTTAACACCTTCCTCGACCATCTTTTTTAATTCACCTTTATTTTTCATAATATCGTTAATTTGTCTTTTTCCAACCCCATATTTTTCGGCCAACTTTCGCGAACTTAACGCATACTTTTCACTTTCCGCGATTATATTTATTTTGTCTTTTAGCGACAAACGTTTTCTTTTTTGCGACATACTTAATTAAGAACCTTTCCAATACGGAGACAACTTTAAACTGAATTGTTTCCTTTAGAATAATAAAGTTTAAATCGAAAAGGGTGAATTACTACCAGGTAATAGGAAACCCCGGGAAACCCCGACAATTTGTATTAGGTATTTCCGTCAATAAAGATATACATGTCATAATAGAGGAAGAATGAAAATTACATTTCAGAGAAATTCAGCATCTTAACTGAAAAAAATTCCGAAAGTCCTGAAAAATATTTGCTTGGAGTTAAAACAAGCGTTAAAAACCTAAAGTTTCAAAAACTCCAATATTTATTTACTTTTTCTTTAATTTCATATCGCAGAGACGAACTTTGGTAATTCACTATAGATAATATGTGAGATTTTGATTATATGATGCTGGACAAGCTGACAAACATAAAAGTAAGATTATAGGACCAGTTATTGTGGTATAACGTACAAAAATACTCCAACCTCCACCCAACCAATGTAACGGACGAGAGGTTTCTTTTTGAACAATCACTGGATAAATCGAACAGGACATACGGTGTGAATCAAAAAATGCGACGCATGGCAAAAGAAATTGCTAAATTTTCGATGCTACTCAAGATATTGCTTTAGGCGATCGTCGGCTACCATTTTAGTCAATTTCCTAGCTTTGAAGCATAATGCTGTATGGAAATCAAGTTCATAGAAGATAAAATCAGGTGTCAAGGAGAAACATAGTTATTACAACTATCATTCTGAAAATGCAGCTACAGAAGAATGTCAACAGATTCCATCAACTTAAAAAAAATTTTAATTTTAGTTTAATAGAGTATTTAATCCAGAACAACATAAATTCTAATCATTTCTTTTCAAAATTACTGTAATGTAATCATAAATTTTTGACTAATGTAGTTTTTAAATTTTTATTTTATACTTGTTTTAATAAGCGAATAAAGCGTATTTTATTGTTTTACGTTAAAGCATTTGTAGGAAAAGCAAAACACGGTTGTAAATACCTTTACCCATCTCGTTTAACTTGTGGCCCTCGCCTGTGGATCGTGCCAGAAAAATGTCACCAGTACGTAAAAGTTCTTTTTCAAAAAATTTTTTTTATCATCGCTGATATAGCAAAAAATATTGAGCTTTCGTTGCATAATATCCCTCACTGTAATATTGTATGTACTTAGTTGGTTGTATATGTATGTATGTACTGTAATATATAAATATTTGATTAACGAGAAGTACTGGTTCTCATTTATGCTTTTTTTTACTGCAGTACAGTTTGTAATCTTTAATACACCCTCATTTTGTATTCTTGCCCTTTAAAATTATTTATTTCCGTTGCTAGAAAAAAAACGTTTTTCGTTTTTATGAGTTTATATGTGAAAATGTTTTAGTTAAATATTTTCATGAATATGTGAAGAATAAAAGTAGCACATTGCGAACGTGTTGGAAATATTTTACGGCTTATATATTATGCATTCCTCTTAAATGGATTCAATTACGTTTCTCTCTTTTCCCTACTTACTTCCGTATGATTATAAACATAAAATAAAAATATTATCCTTTGAACCTTTACATCAGACTGTAATTGTAGCAAGTTTCATCATGCTGAGTTTCCAAACAAATATTTTTGTGCTTTCGTTAATTCGTTTGCCCAGTTTTACTTATTATTTCATTTTGATTCAGAAAAACAACGTAAAAAGAATTATTATTTGACCTTTTAAAGCGAAGGATTTCGAATGCATATTTTTATGAAAAAATTGTATTGAACAAAAAGCTTTCACATTGGACGTATTTATATAGTTGTTTGAAAATATTTAATAACTCTTTTGTCAATGAACGCATTTTAACGTATCAAAAAGAGCAAATAATACTGGTATGTGCTAATTTTGATGTCGGTAAAATTGTAGTTTGCGTGTTGCACGTTGCAAATAGAAATATGTATGTGCAATATGCAGTATTGTACAGTTGGGACAAAGTTACTTGGCGACGAATTTACGTAGAAACTACATAGTACTTCCAACGCGTAGTAATTGGTTGAACTATAAGATAACAGATACCATACCAGTCCATATTGAGAACGTTTCGGAATTTGTACATGTTTAAATTATATACATATGTAAATCGGGATAATCGTTAGACGAATTACATTCACAAGTGAATGAATATTTTAATTCTATAAATGTTGGTATTTTTTATTTTTATTAGTATTTGTCAAGAAAATAAAGACCAACTGCTCTGTCTCTTAGACTGTTGTAATAGACACGTAGTCATTTCATTACGACTTTACCTGTTGTAACATGTTCTTTCTATATATTTTACATTTCCTTTTCTTAATCTTCACCTCTTATACCTAAATTGTCGCCTGAATTTACAACCAATCTACTTAGTAGAAACGGAAAGTCTATTAGACTGATAGTAGGATATTATAAACTCAACAAATATGAATAATTTGAGATGACAGAAGAAATCGCATTTAAATTGGGACCTGCTAAAGAGGACACCGTGACCTAAGTACTATGCCAATGTATTAATTTGACAAGAACACAGATTTTACAAATCGAATATTAAAATCCTGAAGTGGAACTCTTTGTAGGAAAACCGCACTCGGAAGTCGTCTAGTAAACATTTTCTATATTCATTGTTTTTTGTCCTAAATTATTTTTCAATGTTGGACACTGAAAAGTCTAGGCACGTGAACATCAATCTTTTTGCACTGCTCTTAATAAACATTTCACTCTTACTCGATTAGTTCTGTGCTCTCTATGAAGACCACTAGTTTGCTCAGGGAAAGTTTAACTATTCTTGTAGACTCTAATAGATCCTTGTTTCTTATTATTGTTTAAAATATTTATTTTTTTTTCTAATGAGGGAAGACTTCATGTTCGGTGTATAACACTATTAACCACAATCGGTAGATGAAATTTTTTGTATATTCTGAGGTATTAGTAATAAGAATAATAATCTTAATTTGGAATTTGATCAATAAGGTTGATATATAACCCCTTTCCACATTAACTTCTGTAAATTCTGTATACGCATTTCGACAACCAAGTTGTCATCATCAGCAGATAATTTCAAAGTGTCGCACCTGGTAAAACACGGCGAAAAACAACCGCACGAAAATCAAACTTCGTACGCGATCCACACCGTTCAAAACCAAGATGTACACAGTGTACATCTTGGTTTTGAACGGTGTGGATCGCGTACGGAGTTTGAAGATGTACACAGTGTACATCTTGGTTTTGAACGGTGTGGATCGCGTACGGAGTTTGATTTTCGTGCGGTTGTTTTTCGCCGTGTTTTACCAGGTGCGACACTTTGAAATTATCTGCTGATGATGACAACTTGGTTGTCGAAATGCGTATACAGAATTTACAGAAGTTAATGTGGAAAGGGGTTATATATCAACCTTATTGATCAAGTCAATCAACCACAGGCTCCATCAAATTCAACTATTAATTTGGAATGACAAAATCCAATTGCAGGACAAATGAAAAAAATTACAGTGCAAGACAGTAAAATAAGAAAACAATACATACTAAATAATACTAATCAAATATAACTTTAAAGGAAAAAGAATGAAAGAAACACGAGACTGCAGACACTACAACTGCTGAAATGGATCTCCAAATAAAACATTCATACTTTTGCCAATATTAGTTAAATGAGCTTTAATCACTTAAGAATAATATATAAGCCCTTTTCACACTAATTTTCGTATTCTATATATGTATTTCGACAACTAACTTGTCATCATTAGCAGATGATTAAACACGGTCGCACTTGGAAACCACGGCACGAAACGCACACTGTGCGTTTTGGATTTCGACGATACAGATCATGTATGGAATTTGTTTCTTGCGGATTTTTGCCGTGGTTTCTAGGTGCGACACTGATTAATTATCAGCTAATGAGGACACTTAGTTGTCGAAATACGTATACAGAATACGAAAATGAATATAGAGAGGGGTTATATATCAATCTGCAGTGATTAAGTTAATCAACCACAGGTTCTATCAAATTTACCTTAAGGGAACTTTATGTAAAACATTTTTTCTAGATCGTGAAACTAAAAAGAGGTGTTATTAATTCGTTTTGAACCAATTGCAACATGGAAGTTAGCCTGCGACAAAATTACATTATTGACTAGTTCAATTAAAAATTCGCCTAGTTGAAATTAATTGGAAATCGTACGCACAAAGAAAAGCAACGTTATTTATACTACACTTTTAGATTTAGCTGTAAAATATATATTTAAAAAATTGTACTCCTTCAAGTTTCAAATGTAAGTACAGGCAATGAGGATATCAAATAATGGCTACGTATTCAAGTTTCGAGTCTAGGATGGCGTAATACAGTAGTCTTAAAGTACAAGTATTTGAGAAACGTTCAACGAAATTGAATTGCAAGTATAGAGAATATGATTGGAAAAGCTTAGTTGCGAATCGAAAACTCCT
Source organism: Dermolepida albohirtum (assembly GCA_031893035.1). NCBI lineage: Eukaryota > Metazoa > Arthropoda > Insecta > Coleoptera > Scarabaeidae > Dermolepida > Dermolepida albohirtum. Next base: position 127,476 of record JAVIWB010005680.1, on the reverse strand, counting down.
AATGTATTTAACATCGACTTGTCTAATCAAATGGATTCGATCCAATGAATAATTACATACGATTAGTTTGCGTTTAGAGTATGTACGATATTTATTGACAAGGAATTATTAATATAAACACAGCAAAGCGAAAGTTCAAGATTCGATCCGTGCGAAATACCTTATGGAACAACAAAACAATTCGAATTAAAACCATTATCAGAAACATGACGAGTGAAATAGAAAGGATTCTATTATTATTATTTTAACTAATTAATTCAAGGTACTTTGGAATTTTTGTCAATAAAATAATATGATTCGTCGCCTTTCTTTCTAGAATAGATCACATACTTGGATGAATTGAGTTGGTATGAAATTTATGTAAACTAATTTTCTATTTTTATTTAAGAAAAGTTTTCTGATTTACTGGGTAAGTCGCTAGACTATGATTATGGATCTAATGAACCAGATGTGAATCCTGGCATAGTTTAATGACATCAAATATGCTTTTTTTGCTTAGCTAGACTCAGTAAGAATAGGCGGTCAGTATGTAGCACCAACCATATTACTACACTGGTGTATTATAAAATTCGAGTCCTTATTATGTAAATTATAATTTTCGTTTATAAATTTAGAGGTGTGCATGCTTAGACTACAACAAACCAATTTGGAATGAAATAGATGTTGGCCTTCATAACGATTTTCAATGATGTTTATTGGAACTGCATTATATTTATAATACGAGAGCGACTCTAACAATAGAGAGCATTTTGTTCTGATGAGCAGTACAGTTTCTTCACCACGACCGCAGTTGTGTCATTGACATTCCCTTTCTTTCGCACTGGTGTGACGTTAACAATGAGCCGCTACAGCCGTTACAGTTATTTATTTGTGCGACTTCAAAATGTATGGCAGACTAAATGATCTCACCAAGTGTGGGGTTCATAGTGTAATACACTATTTGAATGCGAAATAAGTTTGCTCTATTGAAATTTACAGATCAGATACCCAAAGTTCATGTATGGTAATGTGATGAATGAAGCTTTAGTTTAAAAATGATGCATCATGTTCAATAACGGACGGACCAATATTCATGATGAAGAACGTTCGGGCCAACATTTAGTTATAATTGACGAACTTAAATCAAGAATTGATGAAAAAATTTAACAGGACAGACGTTTCACTGTAGATGGACTAAGTTTCTTTTTCCTGAAATTTCAAAAATAGTTCTTTATGAAGTTGTTAATGGTGATTTGGGCCGCAGAAAAATATATACAAAGTGGATTCATCGAATTTTGACAGATTAACACAAACAAAAACGAATGTTTCAAGTTTGAAGAGTTTAGTATTTGTTTGACAGCCATCAATAGTGAACGTTTTCAGTGAATTTGTAAAAATGGAGAAAATTGGTCATCGTTACGTGATACAATATTTTTATTTGAAAAGCCTCAGTCTAACCGATATAAAATTTGAACTGAATTTTACTCTGGATGAGTCTGCTCCGTCGTTTACAGCAGTGAAATATTGGGTAGCAGAGTTTAAACGAGACCGCACGAGCTGCTAAGACGAGCATCGCAGTGATCGACCAAATGAGGTGACGACTCCAGAAATGGTGAAGAAAATCCACAAAGCGGAACTGGATGATCGTCAACTGAAAGTGCGCGAGCTAACACACATAGTAGGCATTTCAAAAACTGCGGTATATCGTATATTATCTGGAAATTTGGACATTTGAAAGCTGTGTGCAGATGGTTGCTGCGTTTGTTCACACTCGTGCAAAAACAATGTCGTGAAGATGTTTCAATTGAGTGTTTAGCAAAGTTTCACAGCAACAAAGCAGAATGAACCCCGTTTCATAACCATGGATGAAACATGGGCCCATCGCTTCACACCCGAGGCAAAAAAACAAGCAAAAGAATACTCAAAAGGGAGAACCGGCTCCAAAGAAGGCGAAGACCGTTTCGTCTGCAGGCAAGGTCATGCTATCGGTTTTTAGGGATGCGCGTGGAATAATTTTCATTGACTATCTTGAAAAAGGAAAAACTACCAACGTATTATGCGAACTTATTGCAACGTTTGAGTGAAGAAATCAAGCAAAAACGGTCGCATATGGCAAAAAAGAAAGTGTTGTTTCATCAAGACAATGCACCAGCTCACAAATCCGCTATTGCAATGGTCCTATTCATCAAATTTAGCCCCCTCGGATTATTTTCTTTTTCCAAACTTGAAAAAACGGCTCAGTGGTCAAACATTTTCCAACGATGAAGTGATGTCGGCAGTTAATGGCTATTTTGAGGAACAAGACAGTTCTTATTATAAAAAGGGCATCGAACTTATTGAATACCGCTGGGAAAAGTGTATAGAGCTGAAAGAAGATTATGTTGAAAAATATATTTCTTTCCAAAGTTTTTGTGTTTTCTTTGTTGGGTCGGGTATTTCTGGGACCGCCCTCGTATGTAACAGTATTCCAGATTAATTGTATTTGTATAGATTGAAGCAGTTGGATATATTAGATCTATATTTTGACTTCTAAATTCATTTAATATTTTTATTACATGAGAATTCCGTATTGTGAATAATTCAAGTATAATTTCCATCTAGTTTCCAATGAATAACATTTCCTTAATTAATACGCCTTACACGTGCGTATAAGAGACACGAACTAATTTCGTAGTGGGCTTTTGATTGTTCTGCTTTTAAGTTAACAAGTGAAAGGAACATATTGACGGTGTTTGTTTCTATAATACAAAGGAACAAAGGCAGTGGTTGAGATCGAAGATACACAGAGAAACACTAATGCCGGCACAAAACGCACATATACAAGGAAGAGATAAAAAGAGGGGCGTTAGAGGTGAGAAAAGGCGGAATGTGAATGTGCAAATCTCATGACTTCACGTTTTTCTTTCTTCCGCAGTAAAATTCCCTCGCTATAAAAAGGAAAATGGATTCAGAGGAGGACAGACGTCAAATTTAAGGCAAGGCAGCGGGTATTCGGAAACGGTGTTCTGTTCGTTTTTATTTTTTTTTTCTTTAGATTTTGGTGCTGTCGTAAAATTTGGGAATAGAAAATTTAAATTTATCATGGAAGCTGATAACGAGAAGTAAAAGGTTTTATGGGTTCGATTATGGAAATTTCTTTTAATGTCATAAAAATTTACGTTATTTTTGATAACTTTGTCAGGGTCCATTTAACATAGGAGAAATAGTTCAGTACTTTTATGTAAAGGAAGACAGACAAATTGGAATTTAACTTCAAATAATTATAAAATTTTTAAAAAAAATAATTATTCGAAACCTAGCGATATTAGTAGAAATTATGACAGAAGATTGAATAGTATTACACAATATAGAATTAATTATATCTCTCAGTGCTGGGAAGAGCACAGTGCATTTATCTACTAGTATCGAAAAAGTTTTTTAAATAACAAAAACTGCATAGGTTTTAGAAGATAAGAAATCGTAAATTAATCTCAATTAAATATTTAAAATTACTCTTTGGGGAAGAAAAACTGTTTGAAAATTCTTTAAAAATTAGACGAAATTTTAGTTATATTCGATGAAATCTTATTGTCTGGTTTTCGTCTTGTAGCAAAATCTTCAAAATACTTAGCCGGTGAGTTCTAGAAAAAAAGCAATTTCAAATGAAATGGATTTTACAAATTAGAATTGTTTGCATGTTTAAAATTATGGACACTGTTTACACGGATTTCATTAAGGCTTTTGACACAATTAACTACTCCATACTCCATGCAAAACTCGAAGGTATAGGGTTTTCTCATTAATGTTGAGATTAATAAAATTATATCTGCCTATCAGGAAAAGCTTCGTCTTTTACAACGGATTCCCTTCTGATTATATTTTTCCTATCTCTGGTGTCCCGCAAAGGTCTAATCTTGGATCTTTACTTTTTGGTATTTATAAAAATTTGCCTGAGAGGTTTGGGTGGATATTTAGGATACCCAGATGAATAAAAAATTTATAACATTATTAATACATACGCTGACTTCGTTGCGTTACAATTATACTATACGTTGGTTTGAACCAAGCTAGAGTATGCATCCGTTGCTTGGGTATCGTATTGTGTTTACAAGAGACTTCTTATTGAGCGAGTACAAAGAAATTTCTAAAATTCTTGTATTTCAGACAGGATGAGGAATGTCAATTTTGTGGTAGACTATTAGGCTTTGCTTGAAAGACATGGTTTTCAAGCACTGTCTTTGCGACGGGATATCTCGTGTGTCAGGTTTACGTCTAATTTAATTAATAAAATTAATTATTATTATCTATCACTATTTTCACAGATTTATGTTCTAGTGTCCTCCTACGGAAACCGATCTGGTGATGTACTTTGCGTTCCGAGAGCAAGAACCACATTATGTTGAAGTATTCAATAGTGCATATGGTTAGCAATTTTAATAAACATTTTGGAAATCTTTAATAATTATAAAGTAAAGAAGTTATCTCTTTTTGTTATTGATTTGATTTTTTCACATTCAAAATTATTTCTTTTGGTATATTATATTTATTCATTTACTTTTTTATTTCACTTTATTTATACATGCAGTGTCCTGTTAGTGGATGTAATCTGTTGGATAATAAAAGTTATTATTATTATAACAATATATCCTTAATAACAAGATATTATAGTGACATCGTATCGACAACTAACGATTCGAGTTAATAACTTACTTATTCTGCACAAAACAGGAAATGCTGATTCGATTGTTTGTATATATGTATATACGAGGGTAGCCGTTTCTATTTCGGGAACTGGCAACACTGTTAGTGTTGCCTCCAATCTGATGATTGTATCGCGAAGTTTGTCATTTTTGACAATATATTTACCTTGACAGTTTTATTGTCCGGTCGTTATTTCTATTATTGACAGTAACTTGAAAATTTTATGTCAGCGAAAAAATAATAATAATAATAATAATAAGTCTTTATTGTCCAACAGATTGTTACCATCCAATAACAGGACAAAAATATATATATATGTATATATATATACAAAAATACAAATCATCAGATAATCAAACAAAACAAAAGTAACCAATTAATGTTCACAGTGCTTTAGAAAATAAAGATATAAATGAATATAAATATAGGTTATACACACACATCCATAATTAAGAAAATAAAGAAAATTAAGAAAATTAAGAAAAATTAAGGAATCAAAATTTAAATTACAATGGTCCGACAAACCGTTGAAGACCCGACATGCAACCGCTAATGGGGAATTGAAACCAATATTCGTACTAAATGTTTCAACATAAAAGCAATGGTTTAGTCTAGCCGACACTTGTGGTACCATAAAATTGAGCTGAGATAGCAACTGAGCACAATCTATATTCCCTCTAACCAAGTTAAATACAAACTTAATACTGCTCAGTTGACGTCTGACTTCCAAGGGCTCCAGTCCACACTTATTTAGAAGAAAAGAGTTCTCGACTCCTCGCGGAGGACACACATCCCCCACCCTAAAGCTCAAAAACCTTAAAAACCTTCTCTGAACTCTTTCAAGTGACAATTTGTGAATCTCATAATAAGGATGCCAGATCAAAGATGCATACTCCAGCCTCGAACCCACATACGTCATGTACAGCTGCTTAATCGTAGAAATACTGAAACAATGAGAATTCCTTATCACGAAACCCAGCACCCTCAGAGCCGCCGCGGTTATGTGATTGATGTGCTTAACAAAGGTAAGCCTGGAATCAAAGTAAACACCCAAGTCTTTTATTTCAGTGCATCTAACAAGAGAAAGACCATTAAGTGAATAATTATAGATTACCGAGTTAATCCTCCTCGTATATGTTACAACTCTGCATTTATCCACATTCATCTGCAAATTGTTCAGCGCGCACCAATCAGAAATTCCATCCAACGCCAACTGCAAGCGGTTACAGCCACCCATATCGTCTACACATCTGAAAATTTTTAAGTCATCCGCAAAAATGTACCTATTGCAATCCACTGTCTCAAGCAAATCGTTAACGAAAAGCAGAAACAATAAAGGACCCAAATTGGAGCCCTGCGGCACTCCTGACGTGGCCGAGAACAGGTGCGACTTGTAACCGGCATGACAAACATATTGGCGTCGGCCATGCAAATATGAATAGAAAAAAGAAATGAGTGAATCACTAAATCCAAAAGAGCTCAGCTTGCCAATCAAAATTGCGTGATCCATGCGATCAAACGCCTTAGAAATATCCGTATAAATAACATCAACCTGGCCCCGGGCATCAAGGATACTAGAAGTGAATTGTGTAAAATAGGCCAGATTGGTAGTAGTTGACCTTCCCTCCATGAAACCATGCTGGAAAGGTGATATGTAGTTTCCAACGAGAGGATAAGCACGGAGGTATATCACTGTCTCAAATACCTTAGCAAAATTATTTAAAATTGAGATTGGTCGATAGTTACCCACATCAGACGGAGAACCGCTCTTCAGTACAGGACACACTCCAGACACAAAAATGGAATTAACTCGCGAACATTTTCGTGCAATTATTTTTCATAACTTTCGGCGTGGATTATTTCAACAAGAATGCATCGACGAGCTGAATTTTTTATATGGTGATGAAGCACCATCGACAACAACTGTATATCGTTGGTATAGTGAATTCAAACTTGGACGACGTTCTTTGGACGATGAATTTCGTGAAGGTCGTCCCACAAAAGCTGTTGTGTCAGAAAAATTAATGCAGTGTCTGAATTGATACTGCAAGACCGTCATGTGACATACCGGAAGATAGAGGCATCTCTAGGTATTAGTAACACCAGCGTACATAACATCCTGCATGAACATTTAGCCGTTAAGAAGCTACGATCACGTTGGGTACCACATGATTGGTGCCAAGAAATGCAATGGCGGTGCTTCAAAGAACATTTATAAAGTCGTCACAGGTGATGGATCTATCCGTATGAGCCCAATAGTAAACAGAAGTCAACTGTGTGGGTATTCCAAGATGAGCCAAAACCAACAAAAGTTGTTCACGGTCGAAGCACATCAAAACAAATGGTCGCCTGTTTTTTTTCGGAAAACTCGGTCACGTTGCAGTCGTGCCTTTAAAGAGTTGTAGAATGGTCAATTCCGAATGGTACACAACTATTTGTTTGCCAAAAATTTTTGAAGAAATAAGGAAAACGAACCGGAAACGACAGATCATTCTCCACCATGACAATGCGAGCTCTCACAGGTTGGTTCAAACAATTGAATATTTGACCGGGCAAAACTTTGAATTGATGAACCATCTGCCGTACAGCCCTGTGATTCCTTTTTATCTCCACACGTGACTTCATGGTCAACTGTTTTCTACGTCGGAAGATGCAGTTGAGGCATTCAAAACTCATATTTTGGAGATATTGCCTTCACAGTGGCAGCAATGCTTTTCGGATTGGTTTAAACGAATGTAAACGTGCATTGATTCTCAAGGAGAATATTTTGAAAAGCAGTAAAACTATTTTCGATAATAAAAGATTTTTTTTGTTTTCCATTCCCGAAATATAAACGGCTACCCTCGTATATATATATATATATATATATATATATATATATATATATATATATATATAATGAATCGCGAAACATTAAATGTGGTATCCTAAAATTCTATTTAGGAATTACACATTAATAATGACGGCGTTAAGATACAATATGTAGATTAATTTATGTAATATAGGAGAAATGTATAACGACTGACGACAATTAACCGAAACCAAATTAGATAATGAGATTCCATTTGCTCAGGCATACATGTAATTTTCCAGCAGAGTGGCGTAAATAATGTTATCATCCTACGTCCTCGAGTATTTTGGCGCATTACCTATTACTGTATAAGTCGCGTAATGATATTAAATGTGTACGTTCGCTTCACAACAGGTCCGAATTGCACATATAAAGTTGATTTATAATATGACACATTTCTAGTTTATTTTCTTATAAATAATTTTATAGATAGAAAATCATATGGTAGTGATTTTTTAAAAAAATAATAAAACTACTTCTTAAAATATATTATATTTTTATAGCTGTGCTTGGGCAAAAGCCCTTTCACCTTTAAAAAAATAAAAAGTGGTACCTTTTGTCAGATTTTATAACTATATAGCCAATGTAGATTGACCGTTTATTGAATTTTGTGCAACCGTTATTATTACTGTTACTACGCTTTATGCTGAAATTTATAACCCTATCGTGTGTACTGTAACGAAGCTTAAATGTTTCTTCTAAATGCATCCTCTTATTATGGTTTAGTATTACGATTGGAGATAAAAATGAAAGAATATTATTTTAAAAATTGCAAGAAAAGTTAATATTAATTTTGCCGTTGCGAGTTATAAAAGTTAGATCTACGATCAGAGATTGAATTTTTATTGTGTGCAAGAACCACCAATACATGGAATCTTTTCTTGCCCACGATCAATCAGCGGTTTGGAAATAGATTAAGGGAAACAGAATAAAACGAGAATTCCAAGTAACATGTTACATCATGGCATATGACCGTGTATCCCCCAGGCGGTAATTACTGCATTTGCTAATGGTTTTCAAATGTGATCGCGCCTACTGCTTCAACATCTCTTGTAGGTTATTATACAAAGGATATTATTACCAGTTCTACCAGCTAGGATGTTTTGCGATGTATCAAATAAATTTTACAAATTCTTAGAACTAGAGATGTTAGTTTACTAAATATCTTCCCCTAAATATTGTGATTCTGTGAATTATTGTTTATCATATTCAATAATAAAAATGTTCCTGATATATAGAAAATAAACAGGGTTGCATCAGTATACGATATGGAGGATGGTCTAAATGAGAACTAATTATAGAGTTTTAAGTAATTGTTTGGTTCTCTTACTTATCAGCAGACCATTACTGAATCTAAAATTTTACTTTCGCCACCTCAATATGGTTACCTAAGGGAACAAACTGTTCCTAATAATTCCACTGAAATAACTCAATATATGTAACTCTACGAGAACTCTTTAATAACGTACGAAAGTATACACGGAGCGCTGAATTCTGAAGGACATAATTTTTGCCTATGCATGTGAGCGAACTTAAACATGTAATTGTATTCTTTCAATAAATCAACCAGAAAATAATATTGAATGGGAAACTGCTTACTTTCAAAATTTCAATATTGCGTCGAAAATCAAAGACTGTTACAGCATCCCAATGTGCTGGGCAAAAAATTGTCCAAACCAACAGAGGAAGCGAAAATACAGTAGAGAATTACACTTTCAGATCTTGTGAATAAACTGAATTAGTGTGTAATATGTACTGTGGTAGTTTACTTCTAAAATTATAATATTAATATTGAGTAGATGTGTTCAACGAAATCAATCTACTCAAGTCATTTAATATCAAATTAATAGCTTATTACTGTAGGGCAGATTGCTGAATAAATGAAGTTAAAGAAAATTAAAATTTAGACTTCATCTTGGCACAGTGACTGCTGATAAAAAATCTATAAAGAACTATTTATAAATAACTAAAAAACGCGAATGACCCAGAAATATACGGATCTTTCTGATTCATTAGAAGAGAAACATTTTAGTGATGAAGATGAAGTTTAGACACTTGACTTTACCAGAACTTTAGATGAAAATGAATACTCGTTTGCTTCAAAGTTTAACATTTTAACTATTTTACATTCATTCCTTCCTGATACAACCAATTGGAAAGACACCTCGACAGAATTAGATTTTGTTATCGTTACCTATAATGATCAGGATGATCCAGATCAGATTTTAAATACGCTTCCATCACTGCATTAAATATTCTAAAATGTATAGAGAAACTAAATAAAAGTTGAATAGGGCCAGCACATTTTGAAATTACTGTTTACATATGGGATAAAAGAAATCAATCTCTTAAAGAACTGTGGAAGGACTTTCTTTCCTATCTCAGAATTAAATAAATGATTTTAAGACTTTAGATTAGACTAAAGTACATGTGTGTATTTTAAATTTTATTTCTGATAGTTACTGTTTAGATAGATTCTTAATTCAGGTATCAAAAAATCATGTTGGATGAAATATTAAATATTATCATCATTTATTTCACATTGAAATATACTAAAGGGACAAAGTAACCGTGGGTTAAAGTTGGCCTAAGTGTTTGAAAAATAAAAAATGATGTTCAAAATTAATTTATAAACTTAAATTGCTATTAATTTGTATTTCAGGTGGTTATTCTTTGAACTATTTTAAGATTTTTTGTTCTCAATTTTTGTCCAATATCAGCATTAAATTTATAGAAATTGTAGCCGTTTCTTGTTAACGAAGAGTTATTATAATTTTGGACAAAGTAACGCCATATTACTATACAAGATATGTTCCCTTGCAAAATATTATTAAAAATTAATTAAGAATCATCCAAACAAAAACAGATTTAAACAATGTCGTCCTGTATAAATGTGGATATACATATGTATCTAAGGTATATTATAGGATGTCCACTAAACATACGGCGAAAATTCAGGTGGTTATTCCTTTGTCTATTTTAAAAATTATTTGGCTTCAGATTATTTTCGCAAAGACGCCTTCTTTTGAAGATCGGAATGGTAAAGATTTTTCAAAAAGAAAGACTTTATTACTTACTATTACACGTAAAGGGTTTTAATCTATAAAAACTGCAGAAAATGGCTATCGTTAGCTAGCATGTATCAAATCTTTTCCATATTGATTTTTAAATTCTTTCAAAAACATCAGGTTTGTTTCTTATTGAATTACACTCATAAATTATTCGATTTCTCAAATCTTCATTTTCTACTGGGGTAGAGTACACTAATGTATTCAAATGGCCTCGTGGAAAAAACAAGATATTTAAGTATAGGGATCGAGTAGGTAATAATAAAGAATAAATATACTATTAATGAGATCTACCTCTACCAATCCAGTTATTGCAATTAAAAAACGCTAAAATGTGCTAATGGGCCATCGCGCATAAATCGCATTCCATCTCATGTTGCCAATGGTAAATCCTTTAGAAATTCAGGTGTTTCTTCCAAAATATTTCGATATACCTCATCGATAAATCCTCTTGGTAGAAGTTCCGGTCCAGTTAACCAGAAATTCCAACTCAAATGTGAAAATTTATATTGAAAACGATCATCTGGTACCCCATGTGGATTTTCATCAGCCAATTCTATTTCTTGAGGAAATGTGCTTTATCGGTAAAAAGAGTCAGCGCCAGTAGTTGAGGGATTTGAACCAATTTACGAAAAACACAATTGCTAAATGTAATACGTGGAAGAAAATCAGTAGAATTTAGCGCCTGAATATGCTGAATGTGGTATGGACACGAGCACTGCTATTTCAACATTTTCCAAACAATCTTATTACTTATATTCAAAGTATTTCTTATTTTTTGGAAGATGCAGTTGCATCATCTGTATCATGTTCAGCATATTTTCTACCAGTTCTGCTATTATTATATTCAGCCTTCCCGGTCCTCCATTACTTGCAAATGTGTCTGTTTAACGAAGACGTTGATGAATATATTAGAAACATGACGATTGAGAGATCATTCACTGTACAATCGCCTAGCCTCTAACGAATTCTCATTGCCAAGTCCATACATAAAATGCATATCAGTTATTTCGGCCTTCATATAGGGATTACTATTGAGTTTCAATCAATAATGTATGAAATCTACTGTTAAACGACTTGTGTTTCCGACATCTGCACTAATCTTGTGTGAGTGCAAATAATATTCCCTTTTTCTAATCAGAATATTGTTAAAAGTATAAGAACGAATTTCTGGACATTGCTTGTATTCGGTGGGCCCAATACAGTACACCATAGTTTTATTTAGGATGAATTAATGACATTAAAAATATCCAAACTTTTATCGCTCTGTATCTTCAAAATGAAGTGGAAGCGTTTCCGAAAATTATTCGAGAACAAAAAAATCTTAAACTAGTCAAAGAAATAAACCCCTAAATTTTTGTCGCACATGTAATTTGTAATATGCATCAATTTAAATTCACGGCTTGCAAATACTTCAATACGACTCTGTGTCGTATTATCTACCTTTTCTACCAATCGAAATTGAAGGTAGCAATGAAACTACCGCGTAGGCGTTATATTCTTCACTATTTGCCGAACAAACCTGAGATATAACAGATATCTTGTTTGACATTTCCTTCATATTATCGTAGTACAGTTCCTAAGAATTTCTGTGCGACGTGGAAAACTTTTAAAGGACCACGTCAAACGTAATGCAGTCCCTTTCATCTGGCTAGACATGCGGTATGAGCATCACTTAGCAGAGTGGAGAGACACGACAGCGGTCCTTCTCCATTTACATGTCACGATTTCTCACGAATGACGCAAACGTCGAATGAAAAATGACGATAACGATGCCAGGAAAAAGAATAACGTTGTCTACCATTTTTGATGTTTTTTTAACTTCCATATTTTTACTCGATATTTGATAACGTTCAAAAATGTTTTAAATTTTTAAAGGGATTAAAGAGATTGAATATTTGAAGTGAGATAGAAACTTTTGGATAAATTTAGTTATAATAATCTGATAATAATAATGGGAAAAAATGAAATTTAGTAATTAATAATTTATAATAATAATAATATAAAGAAAAAGTCCAATGCTACACAACCTGGTGAAATATCTAATGTTTCTTCTTTCTTCTTCTTATAAAATATACTTATAAACAGACTACAGATACATACAAAGAGAAACAATTCATTCAAGGGGGTATATCTAAGACGATTCGTTCTGTGGCTTGTGGTTCCCCATATGTGACACGTTTCCCGGAAAAGGATTGATCAAGTTAGCAGGATATTTTTATTGAAATAAAAATGTAATATGGATATTTTACCGCAAATTATTCGTGAAAGCAAACTTGATATCAAGTTAGCAGGCTACCATAACAAGAAAATACAGACAATTATCTGCTTAAATAACGATAAACATCAACAGAAACTCGAAATTCCAAATTGCATCAAGAAATATCCATGCAAAGAATTGTTACACTGAGTAAGCAACTATCATTCGGCTTGACCTACAAAACGGTAATGAACGAAGAGCCTCCCTTACGAACGGAAGTTTTCATATCCACTTCTTTAGAAAGTTCTAAATTGACATTTCATATATCAGAAGCAGAAGAGCATGGATGCAAGACACTAAACTTGAAATTAACATTACATGAATAATAATAATAATAATAATAATAATAATAATAATAATAATAATAATAATATTTATTAAGTTACCCAACAGAGATTATTACTCCAAAACGGGTAACAAACAAAGAAATACAAAAAAAAATTAAACAATAGTTACATTGTGAAAATGAAATATGTATCTTAAAACAAAATATATTCATACAAATAGTGGTCATAGCAAATCGTACTGCAGATTGTTGAAATTCACCGCCGAATGAACCAAAGGGGCCTTCAGCAAAATATTGGTCCTTGCCGTAGGGACATAAATTAGTTGGTTCGTCCTAGATCCCAGGCGTGGAACAGTGAAATAAACACGCGACAGTAAACCCTCCCAGTAACGACACTCTATATAAATAAAGCGCTAAGAGTTTTTCTCCTATCAGACAGCGATACGATGTCATGTCGCTCCAACAACTCGTTGTAATTCACTCCACGGGCAGGATATCGACCATCACATTTAAATGAGAGGAATTTCAGAAATTTGCGTTGTATCTGTTCCAGGAGGCTAGTTTGAGATTTGTAGATGGGGTACCAGACTATAGATGCATATTCCAGTTTGGAAACGACATGAGCAAAGAAAAGAGTCTTCAAAGTGCCCATATTATGAAAGTATCGGCATGTGCGAATTATAAAACCGAGAGATCTGGAAGCCGCAGCCGTCACACCAAGAATATGATCGGAGAAAGTAAATTTCTCGTCAAATATTACCCCAAGATCTCTGATCGAGGACTTACGAGAAATCGTAACGCCGCCAATTGAATAACAGGATTCTATTCTAGAAATCCTTCTAGAGTAAGACACTAGGAAACACTTCTCAATGTTTAAACTTAAGCGGTTACACAAGGACCAGTTATAGATTTTGCTGACATTGGCCTGCAACAAATCAACGTCGGACAGCGAGTCAATTCGATGAAAGATTTTAATATCATCGGCGTAAGCCAAGACCGGGCAGTCGATAGACCTAATCAAGTCATCCACAAAAATATTAAACAAAAGTGGTCCAAGGTTAGACCCCCGTGGAACACCGGAGGAAGAACGAAAGAACCGAGACTTAAACCCATTGTAATAAACATAATTCATTCTATTGCTCAAATACGATTGGAACAGCTTCAACAGCGATCCACCGATACCAAAGGAACTCAGTCTACACAGCAGAAGTCGATGATCAATTAAGTCAAACGCACGGGAAAAGTCCGTATAAATGACGTCCAATTGACTACCAGCATCGAGAGATTGAGCGATCTCCTGGGATATAATGGCCAAGTTAGTTGTAGTAGACCGTTGAGTCATAAAGCCATGCTGTGCGATGGACAGATGTGGTTTGGTGCCAACACACACACGCCTATAAAACAGCATTTCAAATATTTTAGCAAAAGTGGAGATCACTGCGACATGTCTATAATTCCGAACATCAGACTTGTCCCCCCTCTTGAATACAGGTGATATCCTAGCGACCTTCCAGACATCCGGAAACACGGACGCGCGGATGGCCTGATTAAAAATTTTGCACAATGGAACGGCCAAAACATGGGCACAGTCCCTCACCAGAAAGCAGGGAATGACATCTTGACCAGCGGTACACTTATTTTTTTAATGTTTTATGAACATAAAAAAGGGAGATAACGTACATATAAGATTCGAGAAAAACAAGGATATCTATTTAACACCTATGTATATGGCCCTAACATTATACTGGAGCATATGTAAATTGAATTTAAATTTATTAAAAAAAGTGGACAGAATATATCAATAAATTCGGACGATATAACAAATTTATAGCTATGAAACAAAGTTACATAAATTATTGCGGGAAAGTCGTATAATATACAGGAGTTTTAGAAATAAAGTGAACAAATATTTTGAATGTGGAGAAGTGAGAAAATTGGATCAAAACAAATGATAAATACACTTAGTTACATAAGGATTATTATGCGGGCAACAACCTGGTCTCGTCAGTATACTTCTACTGCATGGTTTTTGCTATGGTGGTCTGCTAATTTGATATATTGAGAATTTAAGAAAGTTAAGAAACGCGCTAAATTTTGAATTCAGCTTCGTTGTGCAAAAGCCCTCTCTTTCCTAGTGGTTGGTGAGGCTTAATTCAAAATATTTGAACTCGATCAATTAAAAAAAAATTTCTTGGAATCTGTGGACTAATTCTAAGCTTGGTTTCTTAATTGTATCTCTATCCCCATTTTCCTGCAGTCTTACATCTGTTCTATAAAGAAAATGTCGCGACAAAAATACTTCTTTCAGGGACAATTTACGGCAAATTACACACATGTTACGTTTTTGGTTCATTAAAAGCGCCTTGATAACTTTATGGTGGTTGTTTAAATATACTATCATGAGCGCTGGATGACATCGCATAAGATTTTGAGGTAAAGCATAGGAACAGCCTTAACATAAAGTTAATTACTTTTTATACATTGTCTATGTATCAACCTATATACCTCCTCACATAGATAAAACTTATTGAAATAACATACATTTGCATTCAATTTAGATATAAAGCTAACGCATTCTTATCATGGAAAAAAGAGGATGAGCATAGGGTTAGGAGGTAAGGATGCTTCATGACAAATACCTAGACTACAAACGGAAAAGAAAATTAAATTACAAGGAAGTTAAGGCGCAAAACATATGAAACGGTTGAAATAACGTCTAGCATCTAATAAAATAGCATAAATAAAGGGTGTTTCAAATTGCGCGAAGAATAAGTAAAATATAGAAGGCGCACTGAACTTGTCTGGATATGTGGGCATTTAAAAAGTGTGATGTATGACATTTATAAAAATGGCTTCGTACACGACACAACAACGCATTCAAATTGTTGAATTATTTTATGAAAATCAGCGTTCTGTGAAAAGAGTTTTTAGAAAATTACGTGAATTTTATGGTTTACATAATCGTCCATCTATTGGTCGAACTATTAAAAAATTTCAAGAGACCGGTTCCGTGGAAGATCAAAAAAGTGAAAAATACAGTCGCAGTGGTCGTTCACAAGAAAATATTGGTTTGGTTCGTGAAAGTGTTGCTGAAGATCCTGAAATGTTCATTAGACGACGTTCACACCAACTTGGACTTAGTGGATCAACAATATGGCGTATTTTACACAAGGACTTAGCTCTGAAGGCATATAAGGTTCAAATAACACAAGAACTGAAGCCATTAGATTATTTGAAACGTCGTTCATTGCTTTATCTGGGGTGAGGAAAATCCACGAATTATTCATGAGAAACCTATACATCCTAAACGAGTTACTGTTTGGTGTGCATTATGGTCAGGTGGTGTAATTGGACCTTACTTCTTTGAAAACGTTGCTAGTGAAGCTGTAACTGTTAATGGTGATCGATATCGTCGGATAATAACCGAATTTTTGTGGCCTGAATTAATGAATATTGATCTAGAGGATATGTGGCTTTAACAGGATGGCGCTACACTTCATTTTGCACACGAATCAATTGGTTTATTGAGAGAAAAATTTCTTGAACGTGTAATCTCAAGAAACGGTGATGTTAACTGGCCACAAAGACCATGTGATTTGACACCGTTAGTCTATTTGCTTTGGGGTTATGTGAAAGGTCAGGTTTATAAAAACAATCCACAATCAATTTCTGCCTTGAAGGATGAAATTATTTGTGTCATTGGTGAGATAGAGCCTCAATTATGTCAAAATTTCAATGAAAATTTTAACAAATGAGCTGCAAGAGGAGGCCATTTGGCAGATATTATTTTTCGCATATAAATGTCATAACTGATACTTCAATTACCAATAAAAAGTTTTTGAAAGTGAATGCAAATTATGTGTTTTATTTATTCTTTAAAAAATACGCGAAATTTGAAACACCTTTTACATATGCATCTATTAGTACATTTGCTATTCTAATTTTAATATATTCATTTGGCGCAATACAGTAGCTCAACATAAAGTTAATCAAGCTAAATACGAGGGAGCGTTTTTATATTCGCGGAATGAGCGGGTTGTAGAGGGGTGAGTAGGCGCATTGGGGGCGTGGCCTGTGCAGCGACTCACGATTAGTATAAATACGAAGTTTCATTGTTATTAGACAGTTAGTCTTTGAGCTATCGTCAACCAAGTAACATAATCAGGAGTGAAAAGTGAAATATGGAAAAAATCGAATATCGTGCCGTTATAAAGTTCCTTACCAGGCAAGGAAAATCAGTCGCGACCATAATGAATGAGAAGTCATTGGTTTACAGCGACTCTTGTTCAGGAAAAACCATGGTGTACAAGTGGCATAGTTTATTTAAACAAGGAAGGGAATCCCTTGAAGACGACCCGAGGCCGGGCAGGAGCATTGAGGTGACCACGCCAGCACTTATCCAAAAAGTTGAACAAATTGTACTCGAAGATGCTCGACTAAAGAAGAAACAACTCGCAGAAATGGTTGGAGTATCCGATACCACAATTTTTAAAATCCTACACGATCATCTCGGCATGTCTAAGGTCAGCGCAAGATGGGTGCCGAGAATGCTCACGCCGCCGCAAAAACAACAGCGCGTAGAGCGTTCGCGTGCATTTTTGGACCTCTGTAATGAAGACAAGGATGGTGTATTGAGTGGAATTGTTACTGGAGACGAAACATGCAGTGGCATAAAAAGGGTACAGCACCTCCCAAGAAATTTAAAGTGTCACAATCAGCTGGGAAACTCATGGCAACGGTATTTTGGGACTCGGAAGGAATATTGTTGATTGATTATAAAGATAAAGGTGTTTCTATAACCGGAGAATATTACGCTTCAATATTAGAGCGACTAAAAGAAGCCATTAAAGAGAAAAGACGGGGAAAATTGACAAAAGGTGTTCTGCTTTTGCACGACAACGCGCCCGTCCACAAGAGCCGCGTTGCGTTAGCTGCCCTGCATAAGGTGGGCTTCGAAATTGTGAATCACCCACCCTACAGCCCAGACCTGGTCCCGAGTGATTATTACCTGTTTCCGAAAATGAAAAAAGAGCTGCGGGGTAAAAAATTTACTGCCGATGATGAAGTCAAGGAGGCAGTTTCGGCGTATTTTGCAGATAAAGAGAAATCATTTTTTTATGAGGGTATAAATAAATTAATTGAAAGATGTGAAAAATGTATCCGTCTTGCAGGTGAATATATTGAAAAAGAAAAATAATTTGGTTTTTTTATTTCCACCCCTTGTCCCCCATTCCGCGAATATAAAAACGCTCCCTCGTATGAACAACATAATTATCTTATGGAAATACAAGAACCATCATCCAAAAACATGTTCATACCTCTTCTATCTGCCTAAACAAGTAAGAATGTGAGGTACAGTAGACATAAAAATTGTTCATAATAAGAAAATAATTAGCTTTTCGTATACTTTCAATCGACAATTAATAGTGCCATATGAGGGGTGGTAATTAAATAACGAGACGGGCGTGAGAAATGTTCTTTATTGTAAATAAACTTATATTTATCTCCTACAACATACTCTCCTCCTCTATCTATACACCTGTATATACGTGTTCCATTGTTCAATACGAAGCTATAGTTCATCAGTTGTCAGCCTCTTCAACAACTCTGCCGTTTTTGCTTTTATATATTTAACAGACTGAAAAATATGTACCCTTTAATACATTTTTCTCTTCTGGAAATTGGTTGAAGTCACATGGTGCGAGATCTGGTGTATACGGAGGATGATCGAACACAGTAATAGCGCTTGTCCGCCAAAAACTGCATCACAGATAGGGCGTTGTGAGCTGGTACGTTGTTCTGGTGCAGAATCCACGTTGTTCTGTCACAAATTCGATACTTTTTTCCTTATTCTTTCCCCCAGCTTGATTACGACTGCTTTGTAGTATTTCTGATTAACTGTTTCACCCTCGGACACCCAGTCAATCATGGTAACACTCTTGGTATCGAAAAAACGATCAGCATTGGCTTCAGTTTCGACTTGCTCATTCCTGTTTTTTTTGTCTTGTCTTTCGCGCACGTGGCAAAACTTTCTCACCACACACCTCCTTTAACATTTGTAAACATTCTGTTAGCGATTTTTTTAATTTGACAAGGAATTTTAGGTTAATTCGCTGCTCGATCTTTGTGTCAACCATTATCACGGCACTACTAAGTAACAGTGTCCTCTACAATTAAAGTTCGGAAGTAAAGTAAAGTAGACAGAGAGACGAAACTACGAATTGTTGCCTAATAAGTGTCAAGGTTAATGAAAGAAGATGATATTATTAGTTACAAGTATTACCCCGCACACATTCATTCACAACATATGTACATAGACTCAATTCACTTGTACATACTAACTGGAAAATACAGAAATCTGTGAATTAAATTAAACATTCATGGTAGATATCTTTTACTATAGACGTGAACTTGGCATAGTCTGTTCTAAACTGAAGATGCGCTCTGCAAGAAAATAAAATAATACACGAAATTTTTGGCTGGCACTATATGTGCTGATGTATGAAAAAACACTAGAAAGGGAAACTTGGAGAGTGTGTCCATTCTAGAAAGAGAAAATTGCAAAAGATTGGTAGTTAGACTGGCATTAACTCGTAGAGATTGATATGTGTTAAGTAGCTAGTGCTTCAACACTGTTAATAGAGCTTATGTGATTAATGGTTAAGAGTAAATTGTTCCTAGCAATGTTTTTATTAATTCAACGTTTTATTTTATTATCGTTAGCTAATCCTTGCAAATACAATAATAGTAATAATATTGATGATAAAATATAATAATAAGGTAATTAATGAAGTAGTCGCAAAAACTATTGAGAATACACAATTAAAGAATCTATAGACAGCGATAATTGCCGACAATGCCACCAACTCAAAGAAATAATAGAATATATAGCATAGGGATTTAGGATTGAACATACTACCCAAAAAACAAAACGAAAACATTGTAACAAAGATTATGCACTAAGAACTAACACTAAAGCATCGACTCTTAGGGATTAATATAGCATATTACAAATATCCTATTCACAACTTAATTTTTATAACATTAGGAAGATCAAACGTATTTGCACATACAAAATCAGATTCTTTAAGTTCTAGGTACACAATACTCTTAACATATGCGTCTACGTGAAAGCAATGTGGGGTTTGTGTTGAATAATTTAATATGAAGAAGGGTGCGTTAATCTAATCTAATTTATTTTCTATCACAAATTTACACGCACCCCGAGAGTATTTTGCTTTTAATATTAGGTAAACATAAATAATGTGTGAAGTCGTAATTCTCCAAGGTGCTAATTCCTGTCCGTGAAAGCTGTGGCAACCGTTAGTGAGATAATCGTCGTCGTTTAGAGTTTTTTTTTACGATGCACGGCGACTCCTCTGATGATTCGCCGAGCCAGACCTTTCCTGTTAACTGGAGCGTGTGCCCCGGCTTTGCTGGCAATTTACCGCGGATGCCATTACCATAAAGACCGGTCGAAGCTCTTTTGTTCACGGCTTTCCTTTTAATATGCTGCCCCCACACGTGAGCAAGCTTTTTCACAATTATCCCAAGCTGACTACGGACACATATGCTTGAAAGAAGCTCGTTACTAAACACGAAAGTCTACAGAACAGCGAAAAGGAGAATAATAGAAATAAAGTGCGGAGACGTGGAAAACAGCGAGAATATATGAAACAGCCTACTAATGAAGTTATGCGTTATTTATTTAGGTACGTTGTGCAGGATGCTCGATTATAATTGAATAGAGGTTTTACAGTATTTACGTTCTAATTTAGGAAGCTCTAGAAATGTCCTTGTAAAAATTGCGATGACACCTAATTAACGACTCAAGTGCTTTATTTTAGAATGCAAGTACTTAATAAAAAGTACTTTGTTTTAATTTAATTTACTTAACAATGAACAATTGAATTACAAGAATTATATAGAAAATAAAGTTACCTGTATATGTTCGGAAGTCAAGAAATGAAAAAAAGATTTTCACTTATTTAAAATAATTAAAAAGGTCCTTCTAGTACATTATTAGAAAAGTTAATTTCGTAATTTAGTGATCTCATAGTTTCATTATTATTGGTGTTACATAAATTTTCCAATATATATTAACAAAGTGTTGAATAGAAAGTTTCACAGACAGTTAGACTGCCAAACCAAAAATTCCACATGGTCACTTTTATTTTAGATGAAAAGAAACCAAGATATTCATACCAATGCGGAATATATTAAGGATTTTTCTCATTTTAAGTTATAACACTTTTTGCAGTAGATGAAATATTTAATAAAAAATTTTAAACTTAAATTTTGGTATAAGTATTACTTTCCAGTTTATTCTTTTTGAATTTCTATGCTGTTCTTGTTATGCTTTTATGTGTAGCTATACATTGTTATCGCTTTTATAATATCAGCTCAAACTTACCATGAATTAATTATTTTAATCTTTGACAATTATTTTGAATTAAACTCGTTTTCTATGCTGGCGTTCTTGTTTGCTCTTAAATCCCGGGGTTTGGTTAATTCGCATTTGCAGATTAAAATTTTCAAGAATTAACCGAGCAGATCAAATCGGATTTAATGTTAAGTGAATTTTAATCCTTATTTATTAAGGTCCGTTACAAAGTATGCAGATTGGAAAAGCTTTAATATTCCGTGGAAATTCTATAATGTTATAGTAGTTTACAGCTTGATATGAAAACAATGACAGAAGTAATATACCGTTAAGAATATTTATACTTTTGACATAATGTGAAGTATAATAATAGTAACAATTTATTTATCCAACAATACT
The DNA here is from genome assembly GCA_031893035.1 of Dermolepida albohirtum. Taxonomy (NCBI): domain Eukaryota; kingdom Metazoa; phylum Arthropoda; class Insecta; order Coleoptera; family Scarabaeidae; genus Dermolepida; species Dermolepida albohirtum. Next base: position 105,570 of record JAVIWB010005680.1, on the reverse strand, counting down.
AAGCCAAAAAAAGAATAATATCATTATGTTAGATTAAATTTAATTAATATACAACATAAATAACTCTAAAATCGTTCTTACGAGTATGTACACTTGGCAAAATATTTACTGTCGCTCCTAAAGGGAATTTGTTAATGCATTCATTCTACATTTTTATGATTGCTGTTGTTTCTATATTGATGAATAAAAATTTAAAGCGACGTGTATTTTATTTATTTATTTATTTATTTATTTATTTATATATATATATGTATATATACAAAATATTAAAACGAAAACATAAGACTTATAAGGAAATGGTTTTTAATTTCTTTTCCAGTATTTTTTTTTGAGGGGAATTTTTCTGAACGAAGAAGAATGTAAAAATAGCTTTTATACTGCAACGGCCATCCAATAAAATTTTTCCGGATTTCAGAAGAAATTATCACGAACAAAGTGTGCTAAAATACCGTATGCGGGTACTATGATGAAACACATAGTATATAAGTCTCTATATAGAGATATAAATAACACTGGGAACTACAAATTTCATCGACTTAGATCTGACACTTGTTTTTAACTAACTTTTGGCATCTGAATCCAATAATCACCACAGTTTTTGTCTATCACTACAACTGTTTAATCTACAATATACCTGCTCTTTGTCCCAAAAAATCATACAAAATATGCATACGAAGGAAAAATAAAAGCAAAAATTACTGAGTATACTGTGCACAGAGAATAATTTTATTCAAACAAAGGCTAGATACAGTTTCTGTAAAATAAATTGTGTTCATACAAAAATTTCGCTGATAGTTATTCCTGGACTGTTCAATATATGGACAATCTAGCTTAATGCTCCAACAATAGTCATCCATTATATGTACATCTAATCTATCCTGATACCATACCTTCATGATCTTCAAATCTTGGTGGGATTGCTCATCTTGTTTATCACTGACTGCGTAAAGATTTTTCGGGAAGTCAGCAAGATGGCTATGTAGAAAATGTAATTCGATGCTCATGTTACAACCAAGCATTTTGAAGCTCTCCAAGAGTTCCTGGGCAATTTAGGTGTAATTCTGTGCTCGTGTATTTCCAACAAAGCCTTTGGCGAGGTTTTTGAAAGCCGATCAAGCATTCTCATTGTTCCGGTGAAATGTTCATCTTTAAGGAGCTACTGAATCTGTGGACCTTCAAACACATCGGCTTTTGTCTTTTTAAAAGACAAGTTAGGAAATGTCGAAATGAGATACTTGAAACAGTCTCCTTCATTTGACAAAGCTTTAATAAATTGCTTCAGGAGACTCAGTTTTATATGCAGAGATGGAAATATAATGTTCTTTCTATCGACAAGTGGCTGATTTAGAATATTTCGATCACCAGGTTTGAGGTCAGATTTTGACGGCCAATTCGACTGCACCTAATGCTACTCATGAGTTCTGCTGTCCTAAATACACAAAAGAATTAGGATACTCGGTATATTCGTGCGACTGACCAAGAAGGAAGCAGACTGTTTTAAAGCCACCACAGAGGATCATTTGTGCATGTGATATTGCCACAAATCAATGTCTCTCTTTATATCTTCAGGTTCTTCACGCAAATAAACTGAATGGCCTATTGGGACTGCACCAAATAAATTTCCATAGCGAAGGACTGCACACTTCAAGCTCCGCTTTAAATTATCGATGAACAGCCGGCATTCAGTTGCCTGATAGTTTGAAGTTCTTAACTGCTCCATTAAACTATGTATGTTATGACAATAGAAAAAAAAATAGAAATTCACCCTTATTTGGAAAGTATTGCACTTTCTTTTGATCGAAAGTATTATAGAAAATCCTAGCCCCTTTCCTAGGCAAATTTTTCTCATACAGTCTTCATAGTAAGAGTTCTGACGCTTTTTTGGAATTGTCCAAAATCTCGTGCCAGATCATTTAACTCATGCTGATCAAGTCTCTTACGGACGGAGTCATCTTCTATTTCGAAATCTTCACTGTTAGGTTACGTCGATCTTCACCATACTCATATTCCTGTATTACGAAAGAGGGTATTTCTCTGAAAACTGGCACTGGGCTTTCAACTAAATGATGCACGGGGCGTATAGTTGACGGTAAACTAGGATATTCTATTTTATGTTCGTTCTTCTTGCTATATCCTGACGTTTTCACTAGACAAAAATAACAGCCACTTTAATGATCTCTGAGCTCTCGCCAAATAATAGGTATACCAAATGGCAATTTATTGCTATTCCCTTTGTTTACATCCGTAAATTCTCGACACACTGCTTGCACACATTAGGGACCTAAGATTTATCTTGATCACCAATTTTCATTTTAAACATTTACACTGATGTCCTTTGAGTAGGAATTTTGAAACCGATACATATATAACAAAACGAATCGGTATTGTTTAAGCACTTACGAAGCGAAATAGCAGACGTACACATAATCTCGGACTCTATTTCGCAATGTGCTTCACCATAAAAAACTACCCACAACGTCTTACTACACTATCTCAGGTCTAACTGAATAATCTAGACAAGTTTGAACCTATCGCTAGCCTCCTACGGCGTCATTTACTCCTGTCAATCGGAGAAGGTTTCCTTCAGCCAATAGGAGAGCAGTAGAGCTTCCAATGACCCACGCTCGATCCAGCGGAGAGTAGTCACATTAATATAAGCCTATTTAACTTTAAAATGGCTGAAAAATCGAACTCAACAGAAATCATGTTAAAAACCATTCCCAAATGTAATTAGTGCTATTTGAACGGCTAGCGATAAATTTTGCCTCCCAAAATTCTACACCATACAAAAAATTAATTTGTGTACACCTACTAAAGATTATCTGCAGATCATAAAAACTTATGCCTCTTAGTAGTGGCAAATGTAGTAGTGGCATCTATATCTTGTTCTGTCTACTCCTAATCAATAATCTGTGGTTAATTAACTTAATTACTTAAGGTTGATATATAATCCCTTTCATTAATTTTTGCATTCTGTATACGTATTTCGATAACTAGTTATCATCATCAACAGATAATTAAACAGTGTCGCACCTGGAAACTACGGCAAAAACCAGCACGAAACAAATTCCGTACACGATTTGCACCGTCGAAAGCCAAAACGCACACTCTCTCAGTGTGCGTTTTGGCAAGTATATTTTTCACTCGAAATTAGTACCTAAAAATACTAAATGCAAATACGTAAAAGCGAATTCAATACTGAATAAGCAAAGACATGCTTCATTTCCAATTGCACGTTTTCTAATTGGCATTAGAAAAGAACATAAACGTTTACGGAACTGATTTACCGAATTTACTATTAACGATATTGTTACAATCATAAACTGTTTAATTAATATTTAAAGAAAACTATTGAAAGCAAATGAACGAAGATTGTATAATAAATCTCTTTCAAATTCTCTTTTAAACAAACCCTAATACATTCAATTCGGTTAAGCAGAATGGAAAGCACAGCAATTTAAATTAACTACTGAAGAATGACATCTTCAGTGAAATTTTCTAAATTTCTTGTATATCCAAGCAATTGTATCCCCTGTGAACAAATCTGAAACTTAATATTCTTAGTTATCCAATATGTTACAGCATATTACTATAGTGAAAACTTTGTATATTTGGTTACATATTTTATGCTTATTAGTTCTAAGGGAAATAGCCATAAGCTATGTTTATATGTTTTAATTTTTTTATTTATATACATTTAATGACCTTCAAAATCTTAGAAAAGTTACAAAAAGTATTGGTAAAAAATTTATAATATTTTTGTTTGAATCTACATATATTGCAAATAAAGTATATCAATAAATTTTTATTACTATTGGGTTGGCCACTAAGTACTTTCGGTTTTTACTGATAGAGAGCGTTGCTTTATTTTTTGTATAACGTGTGTTAGTGCTGTACTTTACCGTTTGTCGCGTGATACTAGTCACATTGACGTAACTTCAGAAGCAAGTATTGCGTGATTTTTATTAAAGCTATTAGTTGTGGGTTAATTTTAAATGGAGTGCAGAAACGAACATTTTCGACATATTTTACTATTTTATTTCCGTAAAGGAAAGAAAGCTGCTGCGGCTCACAAAAAGATATGTGAAGTTTATGGTGATAATTGCTTAACAGAGCGCACGTGTCAGAATTGGTATAAAAAATTCCGTTCTGGAGATTTTTCCCTCAAAGATGAGCAACGTTCTGGTCGGCCTACTGAAGTTGATGATGACCAAATCAAAGTCATAATTGAAGAGGATCGTCATATAACTGTTCGAGAGGTTTCGGAGAGGCTACATGTATCGCACACAATAATTGAAAAACATTTAAAATGTCTTGGGCTAGTCAAGAAGCTTGATATTTGGATACCTCACGAACTGAAAGAAATTGATTTAACACAAAGAATCAACTTTTGCGATATGCACCTTAGACGAAATGAAACCGACCCTTTCTTAAAAGGAATCATCACTGGTGATGAAAAATGGGTCCTGTACAGTAACATAGTTCGAAAACGATAATGGAGCAAAAACGATAAACCAGCTCAAACCACATCGAAAGCTGAATTGTATCCAAAAAGATCATGCTGTCACTTTGGTGGGATTACAAAGGTGTTGTGTTTTTTGAGCTGCTTCCAAGGAAACAAACGATCAATTCTGATGTTTACTGTCAACAATTAATAAAACTGGATGAAGCAATCAAAGGAAAACGGCCAGAATTGTCAAATCGGAAAGGTGTAGTTTTCCACCAAGATAATGCACTCACACATCTTTGGCAACTCGTGGGAAACTATTGGAGCTTGGCTGGGAAGTGATACCACATCCCCCATACAGCCCTGATCTAGCACCATCTGATTACCATTTATTTCGAAGTTTGCAGAATTCTTTGAATGGTAAAACTTTCACAAATGACGATAACCTTCACTCGTACCTGGTTCAGTTTTTTGATGATAAGGACCAGAAATTTTATGAGCGCGGAATCATGCAGCTGGAAGAAAGATGGCAAAAGGTCATTGAGCAAAATGGAAAATATATAATTGATTAAAAACTATTCTTTGTTTAAAAAAAGTGTTTTATTTTATACTACAAAACCGAAAGTACTTAGTTGCCAACCCAATACATAAACCTCATGGGGATGACATTAAGTATTTTGCCAAGTGTACATTATACATAATACATAAAAATCACATTAAGACTTTTATCAAAAACAAATATTTCTGTTTAAAAAGATTTTTTTAATAATATTCATGAAAAATATACGTAATATTGACTTCTCTTTCGATTTAAAAAGAACCACTAATTGATTGACGAATGGAGGAGAAATATTAATGGTGTTAGATTAAAAGAATAGGGACTTACGATTAATCTTACGAAAATTCAAGACTTTTTAATTGTCGTCCAAAGTTCGACTTAATATTACAACAAGAAAGAAGAAAGTAAAGAGATTCATTACTACACAAAAGAATTAAAAGGAATTTTTAACATTTTTAGAATACCGAGATGTATTTTAATTTGTATAGATATTGTGCCGACGAGTGTTCTGTATGACTTTGATAGGAAATATATTTGAAGGAAAACTCTAACCAAATAGAAAGAGATTTAATATTGCTAAAATTATAGCGTACAACTAAAAATAAGTACATGATATGAGATATGATTTTATTCATTATTTTCTGTATCGAAAGATATGATAAACACTCTGAAGGAATCGTTCATTAATAACACAAATCAACCTGACGATCCGTGATATCGGTGAAACATATGTAGTTGATAGGGTGTTATTAATAATAGAATGATTCCTTTTTAACATTCTTTAATTGGCATAAAGCCTAGATGTAAGTTTCTGTCTATTATACACTGGAAACATAGTCTCCGATCTGTAAGATAGAAGCGTTCTTGCTTTGTCGGTCAATACATTTATGTATTGGTCGAGAGAGGGAGATATGATTTTATTCATTATTTTCTGTATCGAAAGATATGATATACACTCTGAAGGAATCGTTCATTAATAACACAAATCAACCTGACGATCCGTGAATCGGTGAAACATATGTAGTTGATAGGGTGTTATTAATAATAGAATGATTCCTTTTTAACATTCTTTAATTGGCATAAAGCCTAGATGTAAGTTTCTGTCTATTATACACTGGAAACATAGTCTCCGATCTGTAAGATAGAAGCGTTCTTGCTTTGTCGGTCAATACATTTATGTATTGGTCGAGAGAGGGAGATATGATTTTATTCAAGTCCGATTTTATTATTACGTAAATTAAATAGAATAAAGAAATGTAGAATATATATACATTTTATATTTCGTTATTCTTTATTCTAGATAGAAATGGATTTTTTTCAAATTATTTATTCAGTGTATACGGACAGGGTGGGGCGTAAGAACTTTTTTTTTGAAGGAGCGTTATAAAGGAAGGGGAGATCATAGAAAACTTCGGCGATTCTGCAGTCGCGAAAGTGGTAATGTGATGAAAAATTTCTCAGGACGGCGGCGGAACAGAACGATGCCAGAAAATGTAGAGGCAGTTCAACAGTTAATTTTTAGCCGTGTGTTTTAATTTTTTTTAACAATTTTGTTTTTTATTACTTTATTTTCGAATTTTTTTTTTGTTTGCATATTTTATTTATTTTCTTCTGGCTTTCGTTTTTAAAATTTTTAATTCTAAAGCATATACATAAGAAATGTGTATGAGATATGAGATGTGGTACTCAAGAGTGTGTAATATTCATTTTAAGACGGATTCAATATACGAGGGCAGATCAATAATCAGTCAGTCTAACAAGAAAACACAAACTTTTTAGTAAAAAAATTATTTAATTTTGCAACATTATCTTCCTGTAATTCATTAGTTTTAGTCCATCGACATTCAAGATTTTCATTCCTGTGCAAACTGTTAGAAATATTCGTTAGTTTCTGTGATTGTCTCGTCATTCGACTCAAGGGCCCAAATCTAGCGAGATAAGCTGGATGTGGAAGTAGGCTGAAATGTAATTCATGGATTTTTATCATTAAGACCATGAAAATGTGAATACATGTGTTAATGCTGAAGAAAAAACACTTGTTTCTTATTTGAGTGGGTCTTTTGCATTGTATTGTATCGCGCAGTTGATCTAGATGGTATTCACGGTGTTCGCTTGTTATCGTTTCATCTTTTTGATGATAATCGATGAAAGTAATCCTACTGCAGTTCCAAGGAGAGTAACCATAAGCTTTCTGACCAGGTTGACGGTGTCTTTATCTTTTCCGGAGTATTTGAGTCACATTCAGCCTATTGTTTCGATGGTTGCTTCATTTCGAGTATGTATTAGTGTATCCATGTTTCATAAACCATTATTATTCGACATCAAATTCATTCGGATCATGTCTTAACTTCGCTAAATTGAGGGCTGAAATGCGTTCTCGTTCACGTTTGTCATCCAGTCAACAAATACGACACCCTTCTTGTAAATAAGTTCATTATGTAAAGTCTGAATTCAGATCTTTCAGCTTTGATTTAATTGCTTTCTTTTTTAAAAACAAGATCTTAATCATTGATCTGTTCTCTATTTTTCCATATTTCATAATATGCTAAAAGAAGTTAATTTTCTATTCAAATAACAAGGGTTCTTACTCTCAGAATGAATAAAAATTTTGGCAGTTATGCTTTGGAGGATTGACAAATAGAAAAACGACTAAGATTTTTTATTAAGGCTGTCCTTTTTTGTCAGACCCACTAATTATTAATTCACTCTCGTAGATGCATTCTAATTCTCCGTAATAAGTTTAGATTAGAAAAATTCTTAAGTTAAATTATAATTTTATAAATGCATAAAATGGTTTATTTCAGTTTAAAATATGTAACCCGTCAGTAACAGTAATTTACAATGATCACAATATCCACTATAAAATAACGATTTAATTCTGTCACACACACTGGAATATTTTTCTGATAAATTATGTAATGGCTGTTCTTTAAGTTGCATGAGAACTATCGATATTAATAACTAGGGTTTGACAGCTGATAATGCTAAACTGTGTTGACATTTCTTTTCAGTAAGGTTTGGCAGGTTATCATGAATCATTTAACACTAACAACACTTCTAAATTGTGAAAATTTACTTTGAAAAAAATAAATCTGTTCGCGAAGTTCATAGAGCACTTCGTCTATTTTACGGTCAATATAATCGGTCTGGTGAACGAGTAATTCGTGCAGCTATTGATCGTTTTCGCACTAATTTTACTCTTCTTGATTCAAAATCATCAACAAGACAAAGAAATGTGCGTACCGAAGAGAATATTGCTGCTGTAGCGCGAAGTATTGAAGAAGACGCCGTGATTTCTGGTTAAATGGCTACGTCAATAAGCAAAATTGCCATATTTGGATCGAAGACACTCCTCAAGCCCTTAACGAATCACCATTACATTCATTAAAATTGACAGTTTGGTGCGGTTTACACGCTGGCGGCATCAGCGTTCTTATTTCTTTCGAAATGATGAAGGAGCTGCCGTTGCGGTGAATGGCGAGCATTATCGAGCCATGCTGATTGACTTTTTGTTTCCAAAAATTAATCAGCTAAACATCGACGACATTTGGTTCCAACAAAGTTGCCATACAGCGCACTTAACAATCGATTTATTGCAAAATCATTTTAGTGACAACTTTATTTCCAGAAGTGGTTCTGTTCGCTGGCCCCCTCGTTCGTGCGATTTAACGCCTCTGGATTACCTTTTATGGGGCTATGTTAAGTCATTGGTTTATGCCAACAAACCGGCAACTCTTGAAGCATTGTAAGCCAATATTCAAGCTACCATTGACGCCATATGGCCAGATTTACTGGAAAAAGTAGTCAAAAATTGGACTGATCGAATGGAGCATGTAACTCGTAGCCGCGGCGGATATATGCCGGAAATCATATTTAAAAAATAAATGCCATGAAATTATCTACCAGTTTAAAATAAAAAAATTACATTCAAATAATATTTCTGTCTTCTATTATCATTAGAAGTTCTCAAGCTCTTTAAAAAACACTCTATACTTCAATGTATTTCGTTATTATTAAATAGAAGCACAATGCAAAACAATTAAAACGAGCACCAGTGATATTTCATTCCTGACAATGTACAGTGTTTAATTTAAATCCAGTTATAAAGAAAAGAGCGTTCATAATAAGCAACGAAAGATAAATGAGAAACGTGCAGCTGGTGTTTGTATTTTGTACTAACGGATTTTCACGGCCTGTACTTAAATTGTGAAAATCACTTTATCTCTATTTACATTTTCGTAGATCGATATGAAAATTTCTCTTAAAAAAGCCACGGAAGCCCTAGGTATACAATTTCGTATTTATGAAGCAGTGTTGACTCTTTTCGAAAATTTGTATTTTCAGAACATTATAGTCAGATACTTTTATAATTAATGTTGCTTTGTCATATTTACTGAAAATAATGATACAATACTCGAAAGTTTGTACAGTTTTGCTAACTTTGTTTGTAATTATGTATGAGAACTGTGACATCATTAATACAAATCGGTAATTTAAAATTATTGGTACGGTATTTTAAATTATAGAATTTACTCTAACAATGTAAAACAGCTTGTACATTTTGTATATACAAAGTCAGTACAGGTTTTAACAATTTAGGGTCAATACATGTAAATAAAATTGAAATAGAAAGCTTATAATAGAAAATATAAATTGTGCAAGGAAAAATGGGAAGGCGACAGCATGAGTTCAAGCATTTGATTTTTATATTAATTATATTAAGAGAAATAAAAGAAAATTAGATTCCGAGCAAGATGTGTACTTAATATTTATGTTTGGTAACTTGCATTTGGCATGATATGTACACTTTAAGCTCATGCTGTTAGTTTTTTAAGAAGCTTTCGAGATCATCTGTTCTTCGTTATATTCATACGTTCTTTTGCCTTCCTAGGTAGTGCTTACTCGTATCCTCTGCAATGTATTGACTGAAATTAGAGACACGCAATTAAGTTCGCGTCCCAGGTCTGATCCAGGTGGGATAGGATTTCAAATCCTCTCAAGATGATCTGGGTCGGATTGGATCGACGTGAAGTTATTTTGGTTTTCGGACCTGTTCCAATCTAGTTCGAATTTCGGATCTGTTCGTATCCAGTTCGTATTTCGAATTCCATTAATTCAATTTTAAGTTCAAAGAACCTTCAATTCGTGTGTAGCTACAGCATGGAGAGCTGAAACCTTTATTTGCTGAAGGCGTATTTTGGAGGAAGGGAAGATCGTAGAAAAGTCGTTGAACTTTCTATCTTGTGCCCCTTAGTAGAAAACATCAGTAAAAAGAGGAAGCAGATCGCGTTTACGGTAGATGCTTATTTTTCGAATAACTGATGTCAAGTTCCTGGCTGGAAATCGATTGTTTTGTGGGCAGAGAATTTCAGGACAATTAAAAGTGTGATGAAAGAACGATAATGGACCAAAAAATGTGGAAGTTGTCCGACAGTCGATCTTGATGTCTCCAAGTCGTTCATCTCGTAAACATGCAATAGCCCTAAATATATTGAATCTTTCAATGCGTCGAATTCTTCATTTCCATTCTAACAAACAGGCTGCTATGCAGGAAATGTTATCACAAGGTTTTTGAAAGCGAATCATGGCGTGCGAAACTTTAATAAATTTTGCCGCTTCACGCAGATATCTCCTTCAATGATGAGGCACATTGTCATCTATCCGGATGTTTCAACGAGCAAAATATGCGCTATTGGTGTGGTAATAACTCTAGAGAGCTCCATGTAAGGTTACTCTACAGTGATAAGGTGACAGCGTGATGTGCATTGTCGAGGGTTGGTTTATTGACGTTTATTCTTTGAGGAAGACAATCATGTAGCCACTGTTAATTCATAGCAGTAAGTGAGCATGATTTAAAAGTTTTTTGAACTAGCTTTTGAAGAAATGTATCTAGTAAATGCCTAGTTCCAACGAGATAGTGCTACGGTCTAGACAGCCTGAGCGTCGATAAAAGTTTTGAGGGCAATGTTCCTGAGGCAGATTATCTTGGTTTCGGGGTGACATTTCGCTGGCTTCATACTCGCCGGATTTAATGCTCTGTGATTTTTTTATGGGAATACCTCTAGGTGTTTCAGCTGAAGAATTTTATTCGACATGAAATAGACCAAAGTCCAGTAAACATATTGGTACTTGTAGACGGCAACTTCAGAAATCAGCTGCATCAATGCATAGACAACGGTAGCCACCACCTTCAAGATATTTCGCTTAAAACTATATGATATAAAACTTAAAATTATGTTCTTTCATTAGCGAAAAATAAATTTTGTCTATTAGCAATACTTTTTTTATTGGCTTTAGAAAAACTGTAACTTTTCATTGTGTGCTAGGTGTCGACTATATCCATCTATTCAGTATTTTGTTTATTTAAATATTCACTACTTGAATGTATGTATGTTGCGAGTTTTATCATGATATCGCACGATTCATTTTTATGATTAATTGTCGTAGATTTTATGAAGGATGGGCAAGCACATTACAGAGTGCCAAAGAGATATAACGGTATTCTATTCACCTGGAGTTGCAAAATATACAGTGATACTAAAAATATTAACAAACATCTTGTTGTAAACTAAGTTTCGAAAACTCAAGTAGCTGCTTTTTTTGGCAGACAGGTGAGTAAATCCAACATGTAGTTTCGCACCAGTTAATAAGTTTTGCCTTTTGAAGCAGTGTTAAATTATTCCAGTGAGCACGTAGCGTCGTTGGAAGTTGTAATGAAGGTGACAAATGATCATGCAAGATGGTGTTGATCTCTTTCACATCATGGACTAGTGGATAGTATTATGGACCTTTTTTTGTTATATTGTGTCCAATCGGATCGTCTTTGTAAATAACGGCTGAAAGAAGCTGACCCTTGAAAGAGTCGTGGTTGAAATGAAATTTATTATGATGAATATTAACTATTAAATACCAGTTTTTGCAAATATTCTTGCCGGCTTAACTAATGCTTGTAGTTGTAGAAACTTATAACATTAAAATATCTGTAATTAAATTTCACTATGACTACGAAACCCCAGAAAATTTTTACAATTTTCGCTATGAAAAGATGTAATTACAGTTGGTTCAATAAATTATCGTCTACTAGTTAGATTCAATGATATAAAGAAACATTCGTTGTGGTATTAATTTACGAAACTGTACTAAAGTTACTTACATGCTATAGGCAAAATAAACAGTTAAAAAATGCCATGCGAAAATAAGGTTTCAGAAGCGATTGGTATTTTAGAAAATTAATCCTCACTTTGGAATATTGCGCAGACGGATGAACACCTAACCGCACTAGACTAACAATTTATTCCAGCAGAACCGTTGCTTTACGTGCATTATGAGGATATGATCGCCCCCTAAAGCGGATATTGCAGCGGTCGGAATTGTGGCGAGTTTGGCTCGCCGAAGTAAAATTTGTTCTTCTTCATTATCCTATCAAATAAAGGCGTATGCTCATCAAGCACACGGGAAATTAGCAAACGAAATGAATTATAACTAGTGCTTTCATTTATTATAGCAATCGATTTTTAACTGCGTGAATGAATTCAGAATTGCATTTGAGACGAAATTGTTATTTATTTAACCATAGATACTGAAACAATATCTTACTTTTCATGTCATTAAAATTATTTAACTGCTACCATGGTTAAAATTGAGTAGTACTTAATCTACATTATCAACATAGAGCAGTTTCATATTTCAAAATAATAAGAGAGAATTAGAACACCAGTGGAAGCCTCGTGAATGCAAGAACAGAGCATCTGTCAATATGAATTTAGCGACTTGTGGATATAAACGGTAAGTACCACAATAATAAAAATTAATTAATACAAGTTAATTATTGCCAAATAATGAATAACCACTATGATTGTTTTGCACAATTCCGAAACTTATTATGTAGTCTGACTGACAGATGTTCTGTTCTATTGCATTCAAGTCGTGTGACGGATTAATTTAGAGCGCTTTTTACAATGAAGCTTTTAATGATATTATTTATAATATTATCACAAACTCTTTTATATATCGCGCCTTCGAGTTATTTACTAATTTTTGGCGTGGGTTTCTTATTCTCTCATTGGTTTGTTTCAAATTGACCACTGCAGTCACCCACGTCCCACCGATTTCTTTAAAAGCTTTCTCTTTTCGAAATCACCTTCTCTTCTATCACGTCCCGCAACCGATACAGTTAGGCTTAGAGAACGTACTGTGCTCGCGCTTTAGTGCTTAATTTCGCGGTGCATATAGTGTTTCGCGTGTTCAAGGCATTTCGCGTTCGTGATATACAATGCCCTGTCGAGGGATATAAAAACATAATTGTATACGAAAGTACATCTACGTATCGTTCGGTACAAAGTTTTGTACTACTGGCACATCTTATTTTACAACTTTATTATCTATACTTTTTATTATAGTCTTTGCATTAACTACTTTTATTTTTAAATATTGCTTTCACTTGCTAATTAATTTTTAGATACTTCGATCTTTAAGTTTTTTTTTCATTTAAATTAGTTAAATATTTATTTATATCTACTAAAACTTTTCAGCTTTCCACACGTACAGGCCTTTTGATGCTCATTATAAATTAAGAAGTAATTTTTTTATTATTATTGTAGCACTATAGCTAGCCTAGAACTCAACGTGTGACTCTTTCCTTTCCACATTCATATTCATTCTTTTTTTACACATACGTAGCGCTTAAAGGGTAATAGTTCGCGCAATAATTCACGGTCTTAATTAAATTTCACAATTAATCAGATAGAATTTGCGAACTTATTTTGCTAATATCATAAGGAGAATTTAATTATTTAATTTAAATGCAAGCTTAAATCTATTTCGGTCATATTAGAACTTGTTGAACAACTCTGTTGTCGACCACGTCGTGATTGAGACACATTTAGTCTATCCAAGACGCTTCAAATTCGAATCCCTTCGACGAATTGCTATTTTCACACGATTATTCTTATACAAGGAAAATACAATGGATGCACTTATCATAAAATGGATTACTAAATTATTATTGCACGTAATAAGACAAGTAATAAAAGAGTCGAATGAAGAACATAAGAGAACATTGTAGTCCATTTTTCTTCATTTACTTCGAAACAGAATTGATAGTCTCCTCTTCTATCGCAACTAAATTTTCTAGTTTCAGCTCATTGAATTTTTTTCGTCTATCACGCTCAATATTTCAATTGCAAAGTCCATGGATTATTTATCGTTTGTAAAAATATATAAATTACAAAATACATATTAACATTAAACTAGTATAAGATAAAATAATATGCGACAATAGAGATTAAGAGACAATTTTGAGATAAAACTCTCTAATGAACTTGTGCCTCCAATGTTTTTACAATCTTTGAAACAAAACTGTAGTCACAGAAATTAAAATGTGCCTAAGTAATCTAGCTACATTTCTGTCTGATCATTCTATCATATTGGCTGAGTACTGATATCCTAAAATGATATCTTCTTTGATATTTATCATACCAAATATTTGCCAAAGTGCTAGGAATTTAGTTATATTGGGTTGGCAACTTAGTACTTTCGGTTTTGTAGTATAAAATAAAACACTTTTTTTTTAAACAAAGAATAGTTTTTAATCAATTATATATTTTCCATTTCGCTCAATCACCTTTTGCCATCTTTCTTTCAGCTGCATGATTCCGCGCTCATAAAATTTCTGGTCCTTATCATCAAAAAACTGAACCAGGTGCGAGTGAAGGTCATCGTCATTTGTGAAAGTTTTACCATTCAAAGAATTCTGCAAACTTCGAAATAAATGGTAATCAGATGGTGCTATATCAGGGCTGTATGGGGGATGTGACATCACTTCCCAGCCAAGCTCCAATAGTTTCCCACGAGTTGCCAAAGATGTGTGAGGCCTTGCATTATCTTGGTGGAAAACTACACTTTTCCGATTTGACAATTCTGGCCGTTTTTCTTTGATTGCTTCATCCAGTTTTATTAATTGTTGACAGTAAACATCAGAATTGATCGTTTGGTTCCTTGGAAGCAGCTCGGAAAACACAACACCTTTGTAATCCCACCAAACTGACAGCATGATCTTTTTTGGATGCAATTCAGCTTTCGATGTGGTTTGAGCTGGTTTATCGTGTTTGCTCCATGATCGTTTTCGAACTATGTTACTGTACAGGACCTATTTTTCATCACCAGTCATGATTCTTTTTAAGAAAGGGTCGGTTTCATTTCGTCTAAGGTGCATATCGCAAAAGTTGATTCTTTGTGTTAAATGAATTTCTTTCAATTCGTGAGGTACCCAAATGTCAAGCTTCTTAACTAGCCCAAGACATTTTAAATGTTTTTCAATTGTTGTGTGCGATACATGTAGCCTCTCCGCAACCTCTCGAACAGTTATATGACGATCCTCTTCAATTATGACTTTGATTTGGTCATCATCAACTTCAGTAGGCCGACCAGAACGTTGCTCATCTTTGAGGGAAAAATCTCCAGAACGAAATTTTTTATACCAATTCTGACACGTGCGCTCTGTTAAGCAATTAGCACCATAAACTTCACATATCTTTTTGTGAGCCGTAGCAGCTTTCTTTGCTTTACGGAAATAAAATAGTAAAATATGTCGAAAATGTTCGTTTCTGCACTCTATTTAAAATTAACCCACAACTAATAGCTTTAATAAAAATCACGCACTACTTGCTTCTGAAGTTACGTCAATGTGACTAGTATCACGCGACAAACGGTAAAGTACAGCACTAACATACGTTATACAAAAAATAAAGCAACGCTCTCTATCAGTAAAAACCGAAAGTACTTAGTTGCCAACCCAATAGTTCAATTGTGTAAAGAGTATAGCTCACGTTATTGGTGAGAGACAAGTCTTTTCACGTTTACGCAGCTATCTTATGCAATACTGATCCGTTTACAAGAGTTACTTGACTAATACGTACAAATATATTTCATATCTTTGATTTTATAAAAATGGAGCTTCCTCCATTGCTATAAAATCAACAATATGGAAATAGATAAATCACAAAGAGTTTTTGTTTAACGTTTTAAAAGTATATTTTGAAGTTTGCAGAATATAAAAGTGCCTTGTGTCAATCGATGGGTCGATATTTTAAAGCTGGCAGAACCCCACTAAAAGACGCTCGAACACATGTGTAAATGAAAAAAACGTTTCTGCCATAGCGAACCCACATAAGCGAATAACTATTCGTGAAATTAGTGTTAGTGTATTAAGAGATATAGGAAAGGTTTATAAGATTTTACAAGATCGTTTGGGAATGAACAGGATTTCAGCCAGTTGAGTAACAAAGCAGTTTGGACCGAAAGAAAAAACTAAACAAGTCTGACACATGCCAACAAATTCAAGACCTTTTAGCCAGTTCCTGCGACCAATTTTGGCAACGGATAATAACTAATATAAGTACCTTGCTTCAATCCCGAAGCTCAAAAAAAATCAGTTCAAAGATGGCATAAACTCGAAGGGGGCACGTGTAGTTATCTCGGTGGGAATAGAAATGTTTACTGTATTCTGAGATTGCGGGGGGATTCTTTTTATGGATTATCTACTGAAAAGTAGGTATACATAACGCAGAATATTATATACTATATATATATTTATTTGATCCATTCCGACACGCGCTTTGTGCCTACCATAATGATCTGGGTAAGTTGCATAAGCGTCACTATTGCAACCAGATAATATAAGATCTCATACCGCGAAGAACGAAGTGTGTTTTAAACGAACTGCGTTGGAAATTGCTTCTACATCCACCCTATTAATCAGATTTGGCTCTAAAATTTAAAAAAACTGCTATGGGGTCTACGACTTCAGAAATTAAATATTATTTGCAATTATTAGTGATAGAAGTTGTAGAGAGTGCATTAATAATTTTTTATAACATGAACTTCCTGAAAAAGGACAAATCTAATACGTTTTGTTTGCAACTAACGCTTAGTTATATTATTTCTGCATTCTTAGAAATGAATATTATATTTATATAAATATTATTTTTATTTTTGAATCATATTTTTGAATACGTTTATTTTAATTTGAATATATGGTATGAGAATAACTAAAAGATACTTTGACTGAAGAACCAACTTTATATTTCTCGTGCTTTATGAAAGATTTAATGCTCATTCATGAGTAAATTAAATTCTTCCAGACTATTAAATCTTTAAACAAAGCAACTTTAAATAAGTTCTTGGATTTGATTATATTCGAACTTTATTTAATTTATGTACTCTCTTACATCTAATATAATGTCGGTTCAGTTAACCCAAGTCTAACACTGGTTAAAACAATATTTACTCTCAACAATGCATATTATATCCGCTTTACGTATAAAGCGCAGATATCGCAAACCCGACCAGCATGCCATTGTCGTTTACACTCTCTCTATATTCATTGATATTCGAAATATTTTAAGTAAATAAATTCCATTGTTGACGCAGCCAGTGTGTCATTCTCTTTTATCGATTATGCGTTACCTATTTCTAGCGTCTCATCTCGACTAATAATGTTGTCTGCAATGAAATTTCAAGCCAAGAAACTACTTAAATTTAAAAGAAAATGGGGTTAAGAATTCTTTTATGGTGCTAAACATATCCATACGTTTATATATACAGGTCAGCTCACCGAAAACAGTTCAGCTAGATTTTTTTGATTATTTAATTACAAGGGGACGAAGCTATTTTCACACGAGTTAAATCAATCCTTAAGTGGGGTCGCAGCGTTCACTTCTTCTTAATATGTCCATAAACTATGTTTTGGGTTCTATTTACTTGAACTAGTTGGTTTCTGATGATGTTTTAAAAATTTTTTCACTTATAAATATCATCGACGATACTGCTTTGCAACTACAGTGTAATAGAGTAGTATGAATATAACAATTTATCCCTTGATGTATAGCCACATAGCCATTTAGCTATAACTATTCATTCAAGGCTTCGATATTTGAATGTTTTTATTCAACAGAGGATTTTAGAGTTTATTTTGACTATAATCTTACCTACACGAAGCATAGACACTACATTGTCTCTGTCGCCACCAAGTTATTTTGATTTATAATCAGCAATACAATATCCTTTCGAATTCGAACAGGAAAGCTTCTGTTTTTTACTGATGCATATCCTAGGCTTGAATATACATATTTGATCTGCAATCCATACTAGTCATACAATTTAAGCATTGAGGAAATTCCTAAAAATATCTTTATTTAGGGACGAAAGGGTTTGCCCTTCGAGAAGAGTGGACTATCGTCTCTCGATGCTTTGAACTAGATTCTCTTCAAGTTGGGCGACAAATTATAAGTCTAAAATTTCGTTTTAACTTAGTTCATTACGAGATTTATTGTTCTGAGCTGTTGTTTAACCTGCATTTTAAATAGCACATTCTGGTTCGAGACAAAACGACAATTTTATTAATTCTGCTTCTAAAACTAATATTATTATATAACTTACCAATTTTAAGTATGTGTAGATTAATGATCATTTTGTGATATCAATCATAGCTCTTTGAAAAAATTGTAGACGTATTAAGAATTTATTGCTTATAATAATTTAGGTAAATTAAATTTTTCATTAATAAATTTCTTTTTTCTGTAATATTAATACATTTTCTTATTTTCGTTTGTATTTTCTTATTTTTGTATTCAATATTTTTTTAAGTTTTAAGTACGAATTTGTTATGTAGTCTGTTGGACAATAAAGGTTACTATTATTATTATTAAATATCTTTTAACATTTGCATATCAAAACTTGATGCGAATGATAGGAATACTACTTCAATTAGAAATATATTTAAGTCTGTAATATGAGCAATATTGTTACAACCACGCATACGGCAAGGAGCTTGCAAAGGCGTTCATAAATACATCGTCCGTGCTATTGATAAAAAAGGTGGAGTAAGAAAATGGTGGAAATGACTACGTTTGAAATATGATCTGTACGTGTAACCACAATAAGATACGTTTCTTTTATAAAAGAAAATCCAAAAACTGGAAAAAGTACTTTATATTAAAGTTCTGTATGAAAAAAGAAAATCGTTGATAGGGAAAATACGAACAGCAATCTTTTTCGCTTTCTTCCATTTTTTTGTCTAACTATTCTTTTCATTGAAAAAGTTATAAAAAAGACCAGGTCATGAAAATAAAAATAAATCGTATAGCTGAATAATGTATTGTGCATGCAATTTTCATAGATTTATTTCTGTTTTTATTTAAAGATTCTTTTTTTGGAGATTATATAATAAAAATCGTTACATCATAATAAAATAATATTGATTACATTTTAGAAAAATAATAAGTATTAAATGGTAATAACAATAGTAATAAGTATTTATTGTCCAACAGATAGAATAAGGTCAATGCAGAATATTCAGCCTTAACGGACATCCTCGACAATGGACATCTTTAATCAATGGACAGTTTCTGATGCATCGACGATTAGTATACTATTTGCTATATAACAATATCTCTCACCAAAGGACATTCTTAACAATGGACACGGACAGTAATATACATCCACTACAGTAAATTTAAATGAAAATATATTTCATTACATTGGTCATCAGTACTTCTTAAAATTCATATTAAATAAATAAATAATAATTTATTGATATATATGTACATATACATGTCATGGAATAATCATAGATAAATAAAAACACAATTAATGCGCTCACAACACGTTAAAATCTGCAAGACCTATACAAAACAAAACACCAGAGTACCAATTAAAATATAAAAACACAAAAAGGGCAATGTCAAAATTTATGCTTCAGGAAGTCATTTTTGGATAAGATTAATTTTATTGCCTATAGAGGAATTAATTAGGTAATAAATTTATTGCAATTTCTATAATTTTAAACATAATTATTTTAATACATACAACCATGCTCAAATGTATTAGACACCTTACGAATTTATGTACATACATACATATATAGTTTATATAGTTTAGTCAAAAGAGAGGTGAGGAAAATAAAACTGTTGTGAAAATTATGTACAAAGTGTTATTTAGTAATATAACATAGTACAATTTATCAATGTTTTGTCGCTCCGCCCTTGGCCTTAATGACAGCTCGCACTCGTCGAGGCATACTTGCTACTAAATTGTAACACTCTGCCGGTGGTATTGCAGCCCATATTTAGCGAATTTTTGTTGATAATTCTGCTTTTGACAGGCATTTATGTTCCGTGATCTTAGTTTTTAAGATACGCCACAAATTTTCAATGGGCGACAAATCGGGACTTTGTGGCGGCCAATCCAATACCTCCACTGTGTTTTCCTCGAACCAACGCATTACAGCTCCCGGTTTGTGGCAGGGCGTATTATCTTGCTGAAAAATGTATTGTGGAATATCCTGGTCGAATAGTTTTAGCACAGACGGTTCTAATACTTCCTCCAACATGGCTAAATAGCGTTGGCTATTCATTCGTCCATCGCACAGGTACACCTCTCTAACATCGTATGCAGACATACAACACCAAACCATGATACTACCACCTCCAAATTTTACTGTGGGAATGATACATTGTGGTTCATAAGCTTCCCCTTGCCTACGCCGGACGTATAGCATCCCAGGTAGTCCCCAAAGCTGCCAGGCAAAAGAAGAAAGTTAGCACTTAGACAGGATTAATTTTGTTTAATGTTACATGTAGACTGAATTGCATACAACGGTAAGAATGTTAGTCATGAAGATGTACTTACATACCTCGATATTCGGTTCATCAGACCAAAGAATCTTCGACCACTTCTCGATTGTCCAATTTTCATGTTGTTTGGCCCATAAATACCGCTTCTTTTTATGAGCGTCAGTTAAAAGCGGTTTACGTCGCGCTTTACACCCTCGTAAACCAGCACGCTGGAGACGCCTTCCCACTGTTTGCGCAGAAACTGTTACGCGATAACGCTGTTTTAGCTCACTGGCGAGCTGTTTCGACGATTTTTTCCTATCACTGAGAGCCAGTCTTTGTAAAATTCTGTCTTCTCTAATCGAGGTACAGGGTTTTCTGCCACTTTTTGGTCTGTTAACAAACGACCCACTCTCCTGATAGCGACTAATGGTTGTACGGACTGCACATCGCGAACATTTTTTTTTTTGCAATTGCAGCTATTGATAACTTCTGGGAAT
Source organism: Dermolepida albohirtum (assembly GCA_031893035.1). Classification (NCBI taxonomy): domain Eukaryota; kingdom Metazoa; phylum Arthropoda; class Insecta; order Coleoptera; family Scarabaeidae; genus Dermolepida; species Dermolepida albohirtum. The sequence continues at coordinate 84,453 of JAVIWB010005680.1, read as the reverse complement.
GCAGTAGCACTATTTTGGCGCGTTCCCCTACCGACAACTCGCGTGTTTTAGGCATTTTTCTTCAACAAATAACTGACACAACGTGAAAAAATAGGATAATCTAATTGATCTCTATCACAAACTCACAAACGCACGTTGCTCACACACTGCTAGAATGACACTAAATTTCTAAAATCCACAATTTCCCTTTTCCACCTATTCTTTTCAATAGGGGATTAACTAGGGTATTCAAAAACGCATTTCTGTAAATACCATTAACTATTTTTACGGTTAATTTCCGTCAGACTTGGATAATACCGAGAATAAGGGTTTTTGCCTGGGGTGTCTAATACATCTGAACATGGTTGTATATGTAATAGGTGCTGTAATGATTGCCTATAGAGGAGAGGGATTAAACCAGATACATAATAAATTAATTGCAATTCCTATAATTTCTGAACATAATTACATATTTTAATATAATAAGTGCTGTAAAGGTCTTTCGGTTTATTATATGTAATTGCATACATATAAATGTGTAATAATAATGACAACTGTAACATTGTTAACAATAGAAATGAACAACATACAATTAAGGCAGGTAATAAGTACAACTGTAATGATAGTCTTATATAAAATGGCTACAGCTTTTATAGCATTCAGTTGATATTTAGTGCTCTAACAAGTTCGAATCTAGTGTTTTAGTGTTCGCACAAGTAATATGGCTACGAAAAAAACTTTCTCAGTTTAGAACAAAAAGTTGATGTTATGATGTAAAAGGCAAGTGGGCGATATTTTGAAAAACAAAGTTGATATTAATGGACGGTTTGCTGAAGATGGAAATTCACAGCAAAAGAAGAAATTTGTGAAAACAGAATGAGCTGCACTGGACTAAATAATGTATGACTGGTTTTGCAAAGTGCGCGCTAAGAATATTCCATGGTCCGGTAAAATAATAAGGGAAAAGTTCTCGAAGTTACACAAGAGCTAAATTATGAATTGAAAGCTTCAAGTGGGTGGTTTGACAAGTTTTCTCAGCGACACAACATATCGCTTCGAACAATTTGTGGTGAAGTCGCCGCTGTAAATGCGTAAAAGTAAGAATCCTCGATGCCTTAGAGGAGCAAACGTTGAGAAGATGCCAGTGGAGTGGTATTCTAATGAAAAAGCGAGGGTGACGAGGGAAATTATAGCCATTTTGTTAACCAAAATAAAACAAAAGTTCTTTTATTTTTAGACAACGCCACGTCACATCTAAAACTTGAGTTACAAAATGTTAAACTAATATTTTTGCCCCCAAACACTATCTCTCATTGTCAACCACTTGATCAAGGGATTATTAACCATTTTAAACCGAACTACAGAAACCTTTTAGTTAAGAGACTCTTATGGGCTATGGATCATTGTAAATATACCGAATATATAGAAAAATTCATTAATATTCTCAGTGCTCTAATATGAACCATTCCTGCTTGCAAAACCGTAAGCGTGTGAAACTATTAACAAATGTTTTCTTAAAGCTGGATTTGGTGAGTGGAATGCCGAAGATATTTGCGAGGATATAGGCAGTGCTGAAAACGATGTGCCACTCTCAGACCTTTGTAAACCTTATACTAACATATTATCGTATACACAAATTGATGATAATTTACATACCGAGAATCCCGATATTAGCGTACAAGAGTGTTTGCGTGTATTTCAAGACAGTACCAATGTACGTGATAGCGATAGTGAGGATGATGACGATATTATTTTCGTAACTAAAAACATAAACGAAGCTTATGAAAAGATAAAAGATATTCAAAACTTCTTTTTTTTTTGTCTGGCGACATTACTTAAGGAGAAAAAGTCGCTGAGATAGTATGGAATGTTGTAACACAAATTGTAAAAAGAAGAATTGAAAATCTAAAACAAAGTAAGAATAAAATAATTAAAAATTATTTATACTCTTTTTTTCTCACACCAATGGAAATCTCTGAATAATGGATAGTTTTATATACATCGCTGCTGTCCGTTATACAGAGAACCTACTGTATAATTATATTACAATAAAAATAGTAGCGAACTATATATAAATAGAAATAAATAATATACAATACGTTAATAATGTACTCTACCAAAAATATTACAAAAAAAAGAAAAAACGAATCAAAAATTTATCAAAGACATAAATCTACATACCTCAAAATAGTATACGACGAATCAAAATGAAATAAAAGTAAATGCTTAAAATGAGGTATAACAATAAATGAGAGAAAAAAATTAATAAAAGGACAAAAGAGGATCGGTGTTCAGTCTATTGGCGCCTCTTACCAAATGTGTAAGTGGTATTTCATTATAAACATTAGTTCAAGTAGACTTGATTAAAAAGTATTCGATGAGTGAGTATTGTGAGTAGAAATGGCAAAACAAACCTGGGAAAGCAGTGATAGGTAATCAATTTTACTATTTACGAATTGAATTAGAAATTTACTGCTAGTTAAATCCTTGCGGCAGGTTAAGAAGCGAAAATCATGGCGTGGAAGTAATGTCACTTTGCCAATACAGATAGATGCTATCAATTTCAAAACTTAAGTATTATATATTAAGTATATTTTAAACTCTTTCAAGAAGAAGCTATTAATGCCGGCAGCAAACAATCGAGCCATATTCAAGTTTTGAACGTTTAATGTTGAATGATTAGAAAATTTTCTACACAATTCAATCATAAGACTGAGTGTTCGAGAAGCTAAGTCACAGATATTAGTAATGTGGTTAGAAAATTGGAGGCTGCTATTAAATAAAACATCTGAATACATTATATTAATTTGCCTAGTAATACGAACGTCTCCAACCCTATAGGGATACGAAATAGAATTACGTCTTCAAGAGCAAGTAATAGCAGCACACTTTCCTATATTCAAGCGATTAGTATAATCGCTGCCTCACTGATAAATAATATTGATGTCGCCTTAAAGTTTGACGCAGTTGGAGAAATACACAGTTTTTGAAAAGATAGAACTGATAAGATTAAAATTTAAATTTTTTAGGAATAATTCACGACGTTAAATTAACGTCGAGGCTAATCAGGTTATCGAAAGAAACTAAAACTAGTATTGTAGAAAGGTGAGGGTCGACATGGGTAAGCTGCAAAAATCACAAATATGTATCTTATTAAATAAACTCTAATAATTACTAATATCGATCTTCACGTATCAATGCCAGTATCACTAATGATGCCTCATGCATGATTCCTGTCGCTTATGTACGGATCGATAATGTCCGTTCCCCTGGCCTGGAACACGCACTTTCTCGAGCGTTTCGCGTCTTTTCTAGTATGTACGTATGTGCATACATTATTCAACAAACATCTCGTGACAGCATTTTAATATACTAAGTCGTAATAAAGTTATTAACAACGTTATTAAAACATCGAAAATGATGTTTATATGCATGTATAAATACGTCCAAGTAATGTGCTAATGTAACTCTGGACAATCACTGATGACATTGCAATATCAAAAATTAGAGTAGTACGAATGATTACCAACCGATGGTATTTTGTCTTTGTACTTCTCGCTCGTTGATTTTGGCTTGGAATGTGTATCTTTGATTTGGTCACCTGTGTACAAGTCACATATAAATCTACTCGGGCGAATTCAAAGATGTTTTTTAAAATATATATATATATATATAGTACTTTAAGGAATATGTCCAGTACGACTCGAGGTTTCAGCCAAAAACTTCTTTTTGATTTGCTAGATTTAACACTTGGATATGCGTAGCACTTCGCAATCATATAAATCTAAATGTCCTTTATAACGATAAATTAGACTTACCTAAACTTCTCGATGAAACAAATTTTATGGTACCATGTACAGCGTTCAGACCAACCAAGGTGGTTCACTGTAATAAGAACACTAATATTATTAATAAATCTCAAATATACAGAATATGTGCGAGGTATGTATATTGTACTCTCGAAAGATTTACTAAACGTTAACTTTACATCTTTAATTGTACTATTAATTGAATGCACTAGTAACTTTCATTACTTGTAGATTATTGATCATTGAATTATTTGAATACTAATTACTTTCTTTTTCGTTTTAGTTTCTTTATATACGTGGGTGGTCCCATAAGTATCCGGCCAGAGCTAGAGATGGCGGTAGTTGTTCGAAAAATATCACTGTATTAGAAAGTACACAATTTATAAAGCACGTTTCAAGTTTGAAGACGCTACGTTGTTTAGTACATGTTTGGCAGACATCAATAGAGAACGTTTTCAAGGAATTTGTAAAAATGGAGAAAATTGGTCATCGTTACGTGATATAATACTTTTACTACTTTAAGGTCTCAGCCCAACCGATATAAAAGCTGAACTGGATTCTATTCTGGGTGAGTCTGCTCCTTCGTTTACAACAATGAAATATTGTGTAGCAGAGTTTAAACGAGGCCGTACGAGCTGCCAAGACGAGCATCGCAGTAGTCGACCAAATGAGGTGACGACTTCAGAAATTGTGAAGAAAATTCACAAAGCGGTACTGGATGATCGTCGACTGAAAGTGCGCGAGCTAGCAGACATAGTAGGAATTTTAATAAGTGCGGTACATTACATATTATCTGAAAATTTGGACATGAGAAAGTTGTGTGCAAGATGGGTGCCGCGTTTGCTCACATTCGAACAAGAACAGTGTCGTGAAGATGTTTCAATTGAGTGTTTAGGCAGAATTTTTGCGCCGGTTCATAAGAATGGATGAAACATGGGTCCATCACTTCACACTCGAGTCAATAGAACAATCAAAACAATGGACTCGAAAGGGAAAACATGTTCCAAAGAAGGCGGAGACCGTTTCATCTGCAGACAAGGTCATGGCATCGGTTTTTTGGGATGCGCGTGGAATAATTTTCATTGACTTAATTGAAAAAGAAAAACTATCAACGGCGAGTATTATACGAACTTACTGGAACGTTTGGGTGAAGAAATCAAGCAAAAACGGCCGCATTTGGCTAAGAAGAAGTGTTGTTTCATCAGGACAATGCATCAGCTCACAAATCCGTTATTGCAATAGCCAAAATTAATGGATTAAAGTTTGAATTGCTACCTCATGCACCCTATTCGCCAGATTTAGCCCCCTCGGATTATTTTCTGTTCCCAAACTTGAAAAAAATGGCTCAGTGGTCAAACATTTTCCATCGATGAAGAAGTAATGTCGGCAGTTAATGGCTATTTTGAGGAGCAAGACAGTTCTTATTATAAAAAGGGTATGGAACTTATTTAACATCGCTGGGAAAAGTGTATAGAGCTAAAAGGAGATTATGTTGAAAAATAAATATATTTCTTTTCAAAATTTTTGTGTTTTCATTGTTAGGTCGGGTACTTCTAGGACCACCCTCGCATATATGAACAGTTACTACCATAAGAAAACATATCTGTTGAGTTCATATAAGATGGTATTTACACCATGTAAACAAAACATTGGCAGTCGATTAAATTTATTTATTGTATTTATTCCTCATATATATACTAAGTATTTTATATATTCGTACACATGAAATATTGTATAACAATTGCATTTATAGAATTTTGAATTAGTGTCTAAGATAACTAGTCTGATAATACGGTTTTATGTATGTATGTATATATTAATATATTATATATTCTTGTTTAAATGTAAAGATCAAATTATTGTGATCTAAATTTTTCACTTTATGAATTACGCGTGGATTTTCCGTCCACCAGAATCAAAAATTTTACTTATTGACGTGGACGCTTAAACAAAAATGATCTTCGTCGCTTATGATCAATTTTGATGGAAAATCATCCACTTCGTCGCTGATATCCAAAATCTTACGGCTGTATTCTAAACAGGCACCTCAGTCGTTTGGTAACAACTGTTGGGCCACCTGAATTTTGTATGGGAACATTTTTAAATCCAATGTCAAAATGCGGCACAGCGAACGCTGCGAAATGTGCAATTGTTGAGCATGTTTTGTTTTCAGCCGAACGGCCCCGCTCGGGGCATTCCAGTGCTTCTCCTGTCCCTTGTTGTGCCGCTCTTTTCAAATCGGAATGCCAGAAGACGAATTGGTTGCGCTGTAGGCGCTGCACGATTGGGACATTTTCGCCGAAATTCACGTTGCGTTAACACCAATAACGAAACATTGTCACAAATACGGCGTGTTTTTGAGCCGTATATCGATTCATTGTTATTCACTATAAACTTCGCACGCGTTTATTACACGAATGTCAAAACCAAACTGACATACGATGCCATTTGCAAAAATAGCAGCACTTTCCAATAGGGTGATACTTATTGCCCCACCTGTTACAAACTGTATATACGACATATATCCATACTAAAACAGAATACGAACTGGGTTAAAATTATGTAAATTCTCTCTAAACCAATAGCTTTAATAACACCAAGCATTTTATTTCGGAAAAAAAAGAATGCCTTTATATATACATCTAATATACATTAATAATAATAGAAAAATAAAAGCTTTCTCAAGATATCGTGTATCACACACGCAGAGGTCATAGTTCTCTCCTAAGTAATATAGCTTACGAAAAGAGTATGACCTCTGCGATAAAGCATTGTTAATTTACTAATAAGTATAATATATATTCAATAAAACTTAACATTTACTAGAAATAATATGTTCGTTTAGGTTTATATTTACATATATCCTTCTTGGTCAGCATAAGGAAAGTAGCTAAGCGCGACTCATAGCATACGCAAAAATGTGGCAAATTATCTTGCTAATTCTATTTACAATTTTTATTTTATTGCTTTTACATTGGTTTTACTGGGTAATACATTTTGAAAGGTATTTAAAAACAATTCCAGGAAAGTTTGGAATACCTATTATAGGAAATGCTTTAGAATTTACGGATTCACTTAGTAAGTATATATTTATAATTATTTTATAAAATTAAATTTGTGGAAGACATTTTCACTATGACTAGCAAATACCTTCGATTCTAATAGCAGTGTTTAAGGCAGGTCCTCTTCTACATGTACAGTCATATGCACGAAAATAGCAGTCCTAAATTAATACTTATAAATAACATTTACAATGGACAATTCTGATGCAGTTATATTGAAATTATTTAAAATCTGTGCATATATGTATATGGTTTCCGGTAAAGTACCGAATATGAGGTGGAATTATTGAGTTTTCTGGTCATGCAATGTTATTTGCTGTACATTCAAATAGCATTAAACGCAGACGTATAAAGTTCTGTCTGTTGCAGAATAATTCAACAATTTTGTAGTCATCCATTTCTGTTGCAATATGGGCCGAGCAAAATATTGTTCGTTGAAAAAAAGGGCAATTATACTCGATCTACTTAATAGAGGCAAAAGCTTCAAGTTTATAAAAAATAAGCTCCCATGTTCTGCGAAAATATTTGCGAACGTTAAGAACGAAGAAAAGCGAAAGCAAATCCTGGTGGAAAAAGGAAAACTAGTCCTAGAGAAGACAGAAATATTATAACTTGTTCAAGGAAGACACCATTCATAAGTTCAACTGCAATATAAAGTTAGTTACACCTTTGTAAAGTTGCGTGCGAGAGGGTCTTGAAAGGTACCATTATTAAATAAAAGGCAAATATAAAGTAAATTCGCATTTTCTCATAAACATGTACAGTGGGACGAAAAAAAGTGACGTAATGTATTATGGTCTAGTGAATCGAAAATAGTTTTATTTAAATCCGGTGTATACCAACAACACGTACGAAGACCACTATTGACAGCATTTCAAACCCAGTACACCAAAAATATGGCAAAATTCGGAGGCTCAAGCACCATGTTATGGGGCTGTTTTTCGTGGTATGGCGTAGGCCCTATAATGAATGCTGATGTCTATGTGAACATATTACAAACTGTGCTTCCACCATATGCAGAGGAAGAAATGCCACTAAGATGGCTGTATATGCAGGATAACGATCCGAAACATGGTTTCGAGATAATAATGTTCGCGTTTTAGGTTGGCCGGCACAATCGCCAGACATAAACCCCATTGAAAATTTATGGGTGGAGTTGAAAAAAACTGTATCTGCTGTTAAGCTGCAAAATATTGACGATCTGTGTACAATATGTCAAGCCGAATAGCAATCAATTTCAGCAGAGACATGCAGGCAATTGGTGAAATCTTTATCCATAGGTGTCAAGGGGTGATAAACAATAAAGGTGAAGCAACAAAATATTAAGTGTTTCGATCCAATTAACTAAGTAAAAATGGCATTTGGTTAGTATTTTGGCATGACTGCTATTTTGTACTATTTTTTTGTACAATTATTTTGTTTGTCCTAGAACATAAACCGTTTTATTTTCACTTTGGTATTAAGAAACCTATTTATTTATTGCTATAGTTGCGCAATATGCTGGAACAAGGAGTTCAATAAACCTGAATTTCTTTTATTTAACATATAAATTGATATTTCAGCAAGTTTAGGACAACTGCTATCTTCGTGCTCATGACTGTATATCCAACTTAGCCTATTACTGGTTATGGTACAAGTGAAAACAGCTATGTTTTGTTTTTGTTTTCCATTTATCATGTTTTTTGCTAAATACAGAGTTATATATCAGATATATATATATCTTAGTGTGTCTAAAACTATGTGCCGTCTATAAACAATTCGAAAAGTTGGCAACGATTCATAGGGCGGTTGTAATTACACATGTTAGATTTTAGGAATGGCGATAATTATCTAATAACAAGTGTAAATATAAAATTCCTGCAAGAAGAGGATAAGGAAAATATTAAAATCTTGTCTATATTTAGAAAAAATTTTAATGGAAATTGTTTATTTTATTATAATTCAATATTTTTTGCATTAATTTTGAAATGCGATCTACGTCCATAAACAGTTTTGATAGTAAATTCTTTTTTAATATAATTTTCTCTACTTATATTTTTTAATAATGGAATTACTTAGGTTCAGTTAATAAATAATTATAGGATAATTTTAATATTTTCATAAATAGAAATTAACCGTTTAAAATTTAAATGTAAATTTCGATGTTTAAATTGTAAACATAAGATATTATTCTAAATAATTTCTTTCGATGTCAAAAACAATATTTTAAATATAGTGTTAAAAAAAATCAAAGACTTTAATAGAAAAAGGTTATCATGGATTTTATATGAAAGAAAGCTGATAAAATAAATCGATATAGGGCGAAAATTTACTCGAATATTTATCAAATAAATAAATAATAATAAATATAAAAATTACACTGAAAAGGTTTTAGTTACGTATTATGTAGGATAGACACATACGGAAAATATGCTAATTATTAACTCTGTATAAACGCACAATAAATTTAAATAATGGTTCGGAATACTCGTGGAATGTGATATAAAAAACTGTAAATTTCAATTTCATTGTTTTATGTTTCGTCTTGCTTATGATTTTTAATTTTATTTTATCATGTAGCCCGTAATAGTATCAGAGTGACTTTGAAAATAATTTATAACGTTCTTCTATTTAATTATGTCGTCCACTAGATAGTTCTCAACTAAGTAATAATAATATTTTTTATTAATATTTTCCTAGTGGTCAGTCTAAATTCGTATATCAATATGTATTTCAAACATTAAGGGAATTTATTATACATATTTGTTTGCAGACCATTTTTTTTAAAGAATAAATAAAACACACAATTTGCATTGGTTTTCAAAAACTTTTTATTGGTAATTGAAGTATCAGTTATGACATTTATATGTGAAAAATAATATCTTGTAGCTCCACAGACGTCCGCTCTTTTGTAAAATTTTTAATGATATTTTGACATAATTGAGGCTCTATCTCACCGATTACACGAATAATTTCATCTTTCAAAGCAGGAATTGATTGCGGATTGTTTTTATAAACCTGACTTTTCACATAACCCCAAAGAAAATAGTCTAGCGGTCTCAAATCACATGATCTTGGTGGCCAATTATTATAATATCACCGAAATTTTTCTCTCAATAAATCAATTCATTCGTGTTCAAAGGCCAATTATTATAATATGACCGAAATTTTTCTCTCAATAAATCAATTTATTCGTGTTCAAAGTAAGGTGTAGCGCCATCCCGTTGAAACCACCTATCCTCTAGATCAATATTCATTAATCCAGGCCACAAAAATTCGGTTATTATCCGACAATATCTATCACTATTGACAGTTACAACTTCACCAGCACCATTTTCCAAAAAGTAAGGTCCAATTACACCACCTGACCATAATGCACACCAAACAGTAACTCGTTTAGGATGCATAGGTTTCTCATGAATAATTCGTGGATTTTCCTCACCCCAGATACGGCAATTTTGTTTATTAACATAACCACCAATTTCAAAATGCGTCTCATCGGAAAACGTTATTTTTTGAGAAAAATCAGCTGGTTATTCATTGATGAAATTAACAAATCAACGACGTTTTAAATGATCTAATAGCTTCAGTTCCTGTGTTATTTGAACCTTATATGCCTTCAGAGCTAAATCCTTGTGTAAAATATGCCATGTTGTTGATCCACTAAGTCCATGTTGTAGTGAACGTCGTCTGATGGAAATTTCAGGATCTTCAGCAACACTTTCACGAACCAAACCAATATTTTCTGGTGAACGACCACAGCGACTGTGTTTTTCACTTTTTTGATCTTCCACGGAACCGGTCTCTTGAAATATTTTAATAATTCGACCGATAGTGCTTTCAGATGGACGATTATGTAAACCATAAAATTCACGTAATTTTCTAAAAACTCTTTTCACAGAACGCTGATTTTCATAAAATAATTCAACAATTTGAACGCGTTGTTATACCCTGTACGAAGCCATTTTCATAAATGTCATACACATCACACTATTTAAATACCCACATACCCAGACAAATTCAGTGCGCCATCTATATTTTATTTATTCCTAAAAAACAGCGCAATTTGAAACACGCTTTATTATAATATATTATAATCCATCACTACATTTTGAAAAGTTTCTATGATATTTATGGATATAGGTCAGCGTTTGGTATATATATATATATATATAGACAGAAATGAACACACCATTTTTGTAATTTCTGTAATGTTTACCGTTCTCTTTGATTAACACAAAAAGTAACAAGTACGTCATCTAGTGAAACAGATTAACGACTTAGAACATAAAATGTTTTCTGCTGTGATATTTCTCGACATCGGCCACTCTGTTATAAATTAAATAAACCTGCCACATCAATATCATATAATATAGATTTTTCTGGCTTCTATAGAATACATCGATTTATGTCCAATAAATTCTGACAGGCCACAGGGAAGCAACCTGCACCAAATTTTGTTTTCGCTATTTACTACTGACTTACGGACTGCAAAAGCGTTTGCTGATGACACAATGTGTTGGTGTTTCATTTTAATTCAAAAGCAAACTAAATTTCATTCAAAAATAATCAACAAAGTGGAAAATCAAAGCCAATTCAGTTGTGTAATATTCGCAATGAAGTGAGCTACTCGCCCACTTGTATACTTACTTACGAGTGATGTGGTACATATATTTGCTAAGAGAAAATAACATACAACCATGTCAGTCAGTCGAGTCCCATAGTCGAGTCAAAAACTTGAAAATTCTTTAAAGATTCCAAAACTAATGCTTTTCGCTTTGTAAAGCATACAATGTTGGCTTTGTAAAGCACACAACGTTAGTGTTGCCTCCGATCTGATGACTGCATCGTGAAGTTTGTCATTTTTGATAATATATTTAGCTTGACAGTTTTATTATCCGGTCGCTATTTTTATTGTTGACAGTAACTTGAAAATTTTATGTCAGTGAAAAAATCGAATTAACTCGCGAACATTTTCGTGGAATTATTTTTCATAACCTTCGGCGTGGATTACCTCAAGAAGAATGCATTGACGTGCCGAATTATTTATATGGTGATGAAGCACCATCGAAAACTACAGTATATCGTTGGTATAGTGAATTCAAACTTGGACGCTGTTCTTTGGACGATGAATTTCGTAAATGTCGTTCCACAAATGTTGTGGTGTCGGAAAACATTAATGCAGTGTCTGAGTAGATAATGCAAGACCGTCATATGACATACCGTGAGATCGAGGCATCTCTAGGTATTAGTAACACCAGCGTGCATAAGATCCAGCATGAACATTTAGCCGTTAAGAAGCTATGTTCAGGTTGGGTACCATATAATTTGACAACCGCTCAAAAAGGATTCGCGTCGATTGGTGCCAAGAAATGCATAAAAAATACAGTGGCGGTGCTTCAAAGAACATTTACAAAGTTGTCACAGGTGATGAGTCTTGGATCTATACGTATGAGCCCGATAATAAACAGCAGTCGACTGTGTGGGTATTCCAAGATGAGCCAAAATCAACAAAAGTTGTTCGCGCACGAAGCACATCAAAACAAATGGTCGCCTGTTTTTTCGGAAAAACCAGTCACTTGCACGTTGCAACCGTGCCTTTAGAGACTTGTAGAACGGTCAATTCCGAACGGTACATAACTATTTGTTTTCCAAAAAGTTTTGAAGAAATAAAGAAGCCAAACCGAAAACGATAGATCATTCTCCACCATGACAATGCGAGCTCTCACAGTTGGGTTCAAACAATTGAATATTTGACAGGGCGAAACATTGATTTGATGAGCCATCCACCATACAGCCCTGATCTAGCACCTTGTGATTTCTTTTTGTTCCTACACGTGAAGAATAAACTTCCTGGTCAACGGTTTTCTACGCCGGAAGAGGCAGTTGAGGCATTCAAAACTCATATTTTGGAGACACCGCCTTCACAGTGGCAGCAATGCTTTTCGGATTGGTTTAAACGAATGTAAAAGTGCATTGAATTTCAAAGAGAATATTTTGAAAAGGAACAAAACTATTTTCGATAATAAAAATTTTTTTTTGTTTGCTATGACCGAAGTATAAACGGTTACCCTCGTATTAAATGAATATACACATATACATACATTAAATAAGCTCACATATGATTTCACCCTGTATATTGACAAGTATGTTTCAAATAAAGGAATATTTGGTCTCTAGAGTAATAAAACGTAACAGATGTCAAAGTACACACATTCGTAAATTACGTAATTGAGAGTTCGACCTCGTGCTTATGTTATATTATTAAAACCGCGAAGTTTCTATCGAGGGCATTAAGTAATAGAAATAAATCATGATTCATTATGTTATTTTCTTGCCACGCATCGCATTTCATTTCTAGATGTTCATAATGAAGAAATTATAAACGAAATTAGAATAAGGATCATAAGTTATATGAAAATTATCCTTATCTTTCAACAGGAGCAAGAAATTTAGATCCGAACTATTCTTTAAAATTGGTGCATATGCGATTAGAATTTATTAAAAATAAAAATTTAAAGTTTATTTATGCAATGGTGAACTTGCTGTACAAACTGTATTTGTTTTATATAATTGTTTTCATAAAATACATTTTATCGAAAAAATTGTTTAAGTTTATTAAAAAGCTTAACATTCGTTCTTGGCTTTAATTTAAATAACGGAACTAACCTTGCTTACATATTGCTACTGTTTACAATTCAAATATCTACGTTATATTAATGGACAAAATTCTTGTTTAGATATTTGATTTCGTAATTAAACCAAGTCAAAAATAACGTAAATACTATACTATCAGGACATAATTTTTTTGCGTTGTCTTTATTTATAGAACAAACGTGTGTAGAGATATATGACATAAAAATCTAATGGTTTTTAAAAGTAAATTCATTAGGTGTCACTGTAACTAATTACCAAGATGTTCTATGTACATATACGAGGATTACTTTTAAGTTTTTTTTAGTAAGATCTCTTTTTCAATAAAAACGAAACAGGTAAATATTTTCGGAAAATATTTAATTTCAATTATTACTGGCCAACAAAATGTCAAAAAGTTCATACTTCACAGATGAAGTAGGCCTTTATAGAAAAAAATAGTTCTCGTTTTCTTTTGGCTGTCGTTTGTAATCGACGGTGCGAGTGTCTCTGATAATCATCCAACAATAGTCAGCCAGCATTGTCATAGACTATTTGCTCTAGTAGTGTTTCTCTATCTTGGCAATGCTCTGATGAAAATATTCCCCGTTCTAATCACTGACTTGGCCGTAACTATCAGAGACCGTAATTATCAGAGACGCAATTCATGTAGGAGTCAAGAAAGTGGATCTTTAAGTACATATTGAAGCCAAATTTATGAAGCAACGTCAACATATTCTCAGCGAGTTTCTTGTAGCTTTTGGCCTTGTTATTCACCAGGAAGTTTGCTGCCACTTAATGAAATGAATCCCAAATATATCATCTAACAGCATATCATTTTTGATTTTTGTTGCCATGGTCACGTAAAAATAAATCTTTTCTGTTCGAATATAGAAACCAGAATTCGTCACAATGCGTGATAATAGTTTTTTTTTTGAAAATGAATATTTAAATGAGGTAACTTGGTTTACCTGCATGGAGAATTGTTTTCTGTATCCATTGATGTTTAATACACCTTTCGTTTAAATTGAATAAAGAAATTCCGTTTTTCTCTCTTAAAAAACACATGCTATTTAATTTATGTGTCGCTTCTTGCTGAACTATAATGTAAAAATTTCGATTTTCTTTTCTTTAATTAGAATCGGTTTAGTTTAGTTATTTTATCATAGTACTATATAGTAGTAAACTAGTGTATCGAAATGCCAGGAGTTCGAAGGCAACCAAATTATTGCAAATTATTAGTGATTTTGAAAGGGTTTGCATCGTGGGAATACATGAGATAGGGATTGTATTTCGTGAATGCTAGAAATTGCAAAGAAGTATTGCTGAGGTTAGTCTCTAAAAAGTAGTCAACATCGTAGAAGACTTTGGATAATTTAGAAGAACTACCGAAGAGAAAGGTAGGAGATTAAGATTGCTTGTCCTAAGGTATCGGCGTAGTACGTCAAAGTCTGCGAAAACTATTATTCTTTGGTAGAAATAAGCCATAGAGTAATGTGTTCCATATAGTTTGGATATTTTATTATAAATATTCTATTGTTCAAGACAAATACTGCCTCTCACTATTCTGCATTGTCCCGTATATTAGAATGGGGAATACACAGATAGATTAGGGTGAAGAGTGAAACAATATCGTTTTGTCAGACGAAATTTGTTTTTGTTCGTAGGCCTATGATGATCACAGGTGAGTTTGATGTCGAAGAGTAGAAACCAGTTTTTGAATTTTTCTCTAGAACGTGAGACTGCATTTAATGAAGGATCGATGGTTTGGGATGGAATTAGCATAGGAAATAGATCCTTTAGTATTTCTTCGATGTCATTTAAATACTCAAAGGTACATTTACGAAGTTCTGGAGTCATTCGCTTTACCATACATTCAAAGACTAAATAATACAACTTTTCTGCAAAACAATCTTTATCCTTACATTGCAGTTGTTACATTATGATGCCTGCAAGCGGAAAGTATCAATATTTTCAACTGACTGTCCAGACCTATCGGCCATAAAACATGTCTGGGATATGATACGTTGAAGGCTTGGCTTCCTAATCCTCTAATAAACTTGCAACAGCTACATGTTGCCCTACAATTTGTTTGGAATGAGTTTCCACAGGACTCTATCGAACGTCTTATTAGAAGCATACCGGTGAATAGCAGAATATATTCGTTTGCGTCGAATGGCAACTCATTGTCAAATTTTCTATATAAAAGATATGAATTTTTCGGTGAAAATTTGATTATTATGATTGTTATTTGCAATACACTAGAAAACATTTGTTCAAAATTTGTTTTAAAAATACATACTTTTAGCAGGAGATTTGCTTTTTTTGTCACGTATATATTAGAAACGAAAGAATATTTTTCAAGAAACTTATTATGGGCAATTTTCAGCTGTTTTATCCAAATCTATGGAATTTTGCAATTTGTCTAAAGGTAACTTCAAGAGATATATTGGCTCACAGCCTGTTCTATTTGTATGTGATACTAAAGATTTAGAGAATTTATTGAACTCTACTACAATTATAACAAAATCATGGAATTACAAATTTTTACATAATTGGTTGGGTAAAGGATTATTAACTAGTACAGGTATGTATTCACGGAGCTACTTGCAGTGTAGTGTCTGTCTTAGGATACAGTTTTGAAAAACATTTATTGCGTTTTTAGGAAGCAAATGGAGAAAACATCGCAAAATTTTAACGCCAGCTTTTCATTTTCAAATGTTAGAAGAATTTATCGACATTTTCAATTCAGCAAGCAACATATTTGTTTCAAAACTAGAGCTAGAATCCAGAAAAGGTTTCTTCGATATATACCCTTTAGTTGCACGATGTACATTGGATATTATTTGTGGTGAGTTATTATTTTAATGACAAAGTAATATGGTAATTCAGGTTGAATTTTGTAAGTCATTGTTATAGGTGCCATTGCGATCGTAATTTAACAAAGTACTCAATAATTTTGATAAATCCCTTTCTAAAATTTATGAGTTCAGTCTGCGAACTGTTATGAAAATGTAATGGTAGAAGTAAAATTCTAGAAATTAAAACTTAGTTAGTTGGAGAAGTTCGAGGTTTTATGTTATGTAAGGTCGAACTTGACTTCGAAATTGCTACTTAAGCAAAATAAGGGTTTCGTTCGGATTAGTTAAATTAAAGAAATTAATCTTTGCAATTCTTTTACAAAAGCACAGTGCTTATTCTTTCTGTTCGTAATGTGTAATTAAAATAGTTCTTTTTTTCTTATTTTAGAAAGTGCAATGGGTACAACTATTAATGCTCAGCAAGACTACAACTCCGAATACGTACGATCTGTCAACATTTTATTAAGTGTGTTTATGGATCGTTCGATGTCGTTAATTCTCGCTAATGATCTAATATATCGTTTCACTAATACTTATCGAAAGGAACAAGAAGCGTTGAAAGTGGTGCATGGTTATACGAAATTAGTGTTAAATAATCGAAAAGCTCAACTAGTGAATAATAGTCACGATAGCGAATATATTAGCATTTCAGACCAAAAAAGAAAAAGAGCCTTTCTACATTTAATGTTGGAGTATTCTCTTAAAGATCCCAGTTTCACAGAAGAAGATATTTGTGACGAAATAAATACATTCATGTTCGAAGTAAGGAATATAGTAGCATTTTTACTGCGTCTTTAATCGATATATTTTTATTTGTCTTTAATACATTAATTCTCAAATATTTTTCAGGGCCATGACACAACGGCGACATCTATAGCTTTTGCCCTATATTCCTTAGCTGCACATCAAGACATTCAAGTAAGATTTTTATTTTTATATCTGCAGATTGAGCACTTTCAGAAATATCTTCATTTCTAAAAGTGGTAATATTTTTAGGAACGTTGAGGATACAATTCCTGAAAAGTTTGTTTGCGAATGATCTCTCATTTAAGATTCGTTACTTCAATCATTTTAGTTTGGTTTCTGGTACATTTTTGTTGTTGAAATAGTGACAAATTTAATACGTAATTTGGATTGCTTCTTCATTACTATTTATTTCCAGGCATTTTTAGCTTTCGATTATTATATAGTGTTTCATTAAAAGGTAATTGGTTGGTTACTTCGATAAAAAGAAATTAAAATCATTATGAATATTTTGCTTGATTTGTTAAATTTGTATTATTTCTGCCATTAGGCATAAAGCTATACCTTTATTTAGCAGATGTCACTAGATTTCCTCTTCTACTGAACATCTTGGACTTTTTCTTTCTCTTTCCATTGTGTACTTCCTTACGTATACTCTCTTGGCTATTCTATTGTCACTCATACAAATAATGCCTACATCATTCCGGCTGTATTTTATCTTATCTGATATTGGTGTTACAGTAAGCTCATTTCTCATCAATGTGTTTCTTATTTTATTTCTTTCCGTTTAGTTATTTTGCTTTTTGTTTTGTTGTGCAACGTGTAGCATTCACCTCCGTAAAATATAATCGGTAATATCACCCTTTTTGTAAATTGCTATTTTGGTATTTTCTAGTATTTCATTCTTCTCTACGAACGTTGATCTTATTACTTTGAAGAGTCTTCTCGCTGCTATTATTATCTTTTTAATTTCCTTTTCTATTTTATTGTCTCGTTTTATTATTACTCCTAAATACTTGTACCTTCACCTTCCCCATTCTGATCTAAACTAAATAGATTGGGTGCTTTCTTCTTTTCTTAGATATTATCATAGTTTTTGTTTTATTGACATTTATTACCATCGCCTTTTTTCCATTTCCCTAAAATATATATTTAAATATTCTGCAGGGCTTTCTCGGATATTGCTAATAGAACCATGTCATTTGCGAAGGTCATTTCCTTCATTTCTATTGCCTACAAATTTCAATAACCGAATATTTTTAATTTGTTTTATTTATTATGATAATTACTTGACAGAAAAAGATAAGATACACTAGTTTCTAA
Organism: Dermolepida albohirtum; assembly: GCA_031893035.1. NCBI lineage: Eukaryota > Metazoa > Arthropoda > Insecta > Coleoptera > Scarabaeidae > Dermolepida > Dermolepida albohirtum. Next base: position 66,063 of record JAVIWB010005680.1, on the reverse strand, counting down.
ACATATATTGGTAATAAAGTTCTTTACTCAAGATTTTGTTGACTCGCAAATTCTAGTTGGGACCTTGATAGTAATATAAATATTATATAAATCAAGCGTATCATAAAATTAATTATCGAAGGTATTACCAGTATCAAAATGAATATTAAAATCACCACTGAAGCTTATAACCGTATCTTCGATACTTATCTTATATATTAATAATATTACATTAATAAACATACGTAAATTGGAAGAAGATGGTACACCTAAACTCTTGCGCAAGGCTGTATGACGTCATGTCATTTCTCAACTGTCCTGGAAGGTTTTCCTTGACGTAAATTGCAATACCACCATGCAGATATATATATATATATATATATATATATATATATATATATATATATATGGTGTTTCTTTTAAAAGCCTGAGAACTTAAAATGATAATATTAGGTGCGCAATTAAGTTCTTGCTGTTTTTCAAGAGATGGCTCCAGTAGTAAGTGCTGGTCGATTGTGACATAACCAAAACGTCATGAACCAAGCTTAGACATATGGTAAACAAACCGCTTTGACACATTAGTGATTTTGTTTTTGCGTCATATAATTTTGGTTGTGTGAAGATGTCTGATTCTGATCTAAGTGAAACAACGTGCCGTGATTGGTTCCATCGCTTCAAAGACGGTGATTTCCATGTTGACGACCGTTCGCGTGAAGGAAGACCAAAAACCCTCGAAGACGCTGAATTGGAGGCACTGCTCGATGAGGATCCGTGCCAAACGCAAAAAGAGCTTGCCTCAGCATTAGGAGTTACCCGCCAAACCATTTCCCAGCGATTGCATGCGTTGGGAATGATTCAAAAACAAGGAACTTGGGTTTCTTATGATTTGAAGCCAAGAGACGTTGAGCGTCGTTTTTTCGCCTGTGAACTGCTCCAGCGGCAAAAAGGGAAGGGTTTTCTTCATCGCATCGTTACAGGTGATGAAACATGGATACATTACAGCAACCCAAAGAGAACAAAATCATGGGACTGCCCGGTCATGCTTCTACGTCATCGGTTCGGCCGAATATTCACGCTGCGAAGGTTTTGCTGTGTATTTGGTGGGACCAGGGCGGTGATATTTATTATGAGCTGTTGAAACCGAACGAAATTATCACTGGGGAATGGTATCGAACTCAATTGATGCGATTGCGCCGAGCACTGTGCGAAAAACGGTCACAATACGAGTAGAGGCACGAAAATGTGATTCTACAGCATGACAACGCTCGGCCTCACGTTGCCAAACCCGTTAAAACCTACTTAGAAACGCTCAAATGGGAGGTCCTACCCACCCACCATATTCCCTAGATATTGCGCCGTCCAATTATTACTTCTTCCGGTCGATGGCACATGGTTTGATTAATCAGCAGTTCCGCTCATATGAAGACATCTCAAAACGGCTTGATTCGTGGATAGCCTCAAAAGACGAACACTTCTACCGCGACGGTATTCGAGCTCTGTCAGAAAAATGGGAAAAAGTTGTCGCTAGCAATGGGCAATATTTTGAATGATTCATTTGTAGTCATTTTTTCACAATAAAGTTGCATTTTCATCAAAAAAACAGGGAGAACTTAGTTGCACACCGATATTGCTGGAATGAATTTTTCTTTATTATAATCTAGTAGATAATTTCATGGCATTTATTTTTTAAATATGATTTCCGGCATATGTCCGCTGCGGTTACGAGTTACATGGTCCATTCGATCAGTCCAATTTTTGACTACTTTTTCCAATAAATCTGGCCGTATGGTGTCAATGGTGGCTTAAATATTGGCTTCCAATGCTTCAAGAGTTGCCGGTTTGTCGGCATAAACCAATGACTTAACATAGCTCCATAAAAAGTAAGAGAGGGTAAGACGCCGTCGTGGGGAGCGACGTGATATTGGATTTGCTGTTGAGAGGCATGTGCACAGGACTGTTGGAGTAATAGTTTGGGGGGCTATTGCATATGGAAGCCGATCACCTCTTCTGTTTATTCGGGGCGGTATGACAGCTGCGCGTTATGTTGATGACGTCCTACAAACCACTTTATTGCCTTATCTAGATGGCCGTCCACACGTCCTTTTTCAGCAAGACAACGCGCGTCCACATATTGCTCGTCGTACTATGGACTTTCTACGAGAAGCTGGCGTTAATGTTTTGCCGTGGCCACCCCGTTCACCGGATTTAAATCCCATCGAACATGTGTGGGACATAATGGGGAGAAGACTGACCAATTTGAACCATCCTCCACAAACTCTGGCACAGTTAATCCACCAAGTTCAAGTTGCTTGGAACGAGGTGCCACAAGCAGACATCGACCATCTTATTTTGTCGATGCCTAGACGTGTACAGGAGTGTCTACAGCTACGGGGTCGCCAAACACATTATTGATTTTTTTTCAAATTAATGTTAATAAAATTTCTTGGAAATCTGATCGTTTCATTCTTGACTTAAGCTTATCACATTACCAAAAAATCACGTCCGGGAAACTATTCCTTCTAGGTGTAACACTTCTAATGTCATTGAGTATATTTTCACTGCTACACGAGAAATGAAGATTATATAATCTCTCACTACTTTATACCATGTATTTGATTATGACATCTAACCAGGTTCTGAACTGCCAACGAAGCCAAACTACCTGACGATCTCTGGAAATGAGCGAAACAAATGTAGTCATTGTTTTGTTACGTTAAATATTATTCATTAATTATTATTAAGTAGGCAGTTATACATCGCTATTTGCAATGTAACTATATAATAGTTTATGCAATTAAAGGCTTTTAAAGTTTTGTTTTCTTCTGATAGAGTGATATGGACGCTTTCACTACTATTCGAGATATAGACATTATTTAATACCTTTCTGCTTTGTATCATGGGAATTACATGATCAAAACGCTTTATATATCCATCATTATCTTGGTATAGTCTGGAGCTAGTAATTCTTTATAATTTTGAAGCTTTTATTAGATGTACATATACTAAGAAATTTCCAAACTAAATTTGAGAATTTCTTCCACTAAAATCTAACTTTCAAAATTTTGCAATAACATTTACTTCCTAAATAGCTATATTTTTTTCATCTACACATAACATATTACAAGTCTTTAAATGAATCGTTTTAGAAAAAGGCGTACAATGAACTGCAAGCGATATTTTCTGATGATTCAAAACGCAATCCCACCTACAGAGATTTGCTTGATATGAAATATCTAGAAATGGTAATTAAAGAATCTCTTCGTATTTATACTACAGTGCCTTTCTATGGCAGAACATTAGAAGAGGACGTCGTGTGGAGTAAGGACAATTTGCACATAAATCGTTAAAACAACTTAATTTTTATATTTGTAGATGGATTACATTTACCGAAAGGATTGATGTTGATTATTTTTGCTTACGGCATTCACAATTCTAACTTATACGAAAACCCTGAGGATTTTAATCCGGAGAGATTTAGTCTCGAAAATACCAAGGAACAACACCCATTTGCTTATATACCATTCAGTGCTGGACCTAGGAATTGCATAGGTGCAATTTTTTAATCAATATATAAATTTTCGTATGTTATAATATTCATTTACAGGTCAAAAATTTGCAATGTTAGAAATGAAGGCAACTATATCAAATGTACTGAGAAATTTTGAATTATTAAATGAACCTGGACATAAACTAGCACTCAAATCTGAAGGCGTTCTAAAATCAAATAATGGTGTAATGATTAAATTGAAAAAAAGATCTTAAATATATTTTATTTATGTAATTTTCTATATATTCGAAAGTATATGCTGATGTCAGTCTAGTTTAAAATTATTAAATTAATGATTTATCAAGCTTCTACAATAGAAAATATGGTTCCAAACTATGGGCTTTTCAATGACATACTATTAGCTTTGTTTGTGCTATATCCAGTTAATTTTTGATAAGAAAACATGCAACCTTGCAAGAATCCTATTTATATTATTCACATTGCTTTTCTAGCTTTTCTCGCAATGAAACTAAACTTAGAAATCCAACGGTCGAAAATTATTTTTAAGCTCCTCGGTGTAGGTAATTATAATTTGTGATCCGGAGCTACACTATTACCGGTTCAATTTTATATACTGAAGCAAAAGATGAAATTTATTTGCTATTTCATTGATTGATTGGACATTAAGGAGATAGTGCAAGACATTGTGAAAACAGTGGAAGAATAATATAAACATTTTGAATATTCTTTATCGATCAATTAATGAAAAAGTGGATCAACTTGAAAATAATAATCTCGATGTGAATGAGATCTCCAGACAGTCGAATATTTGTCTGATTGAAAATTATATTTTCACATCAAAACAACTTTCTAAATCTAATGATACCAATATGGTTAAATAATGTTTTAACTAACATTCATCAAGTCGATGTAATTTACACTGATCCTTAAATAGGAATTAGCCAAGATGAAGACTTTAGAAACACGCCTAAAATCAGTATAAAACGGTTAGAGTGAAATCCGGTAAACAACATGTAACTGGAACGATTAAGCAGAGACCATGAAATAAGATCGACCATTATTAATAAATTAAAATTAATTAAATTACTAATTAATATAACTAAAATTAAGACACATCTAGGTATAGTTTCACAAATTTCATCAACAATTTCATCGTCATTACCAAATAAGGAATTACATTTTCGCCACATTGAAGTAGATTTATAAATAGTGGTACCTATTCGACGGACTAAACTTTGGGATAATATCTGCAATATATAGGAATTTTGATAAAGCTTTTGGTAACATCGTACTTTTACGTAAATCACTCGAATGACGTCTTTCTCTAAACTTCCTCAATTTTATTTTACCACCGTAGTTTCATTTTGTGTGTACTTAAATAGGTTTCAGTCTAGAGAGTATACACTGACTTCAGGTATACTATTGGGATCTAGCCATGTTCTCTCCGACCAACTTAAAAACAACTACTTTGATTGATTTTTCTACACATCGATTACTTAGATTACATGTACGTATATACCTATTATTACCAGGATTGCCTTAAATGTTGATAAATATGTTATCGTTGCAAAAGTTGGTAAATCTACACTTTTGTATCATGTGAAGGGCTTGATGACACTTAGAAATACTAATGTGTTTAAAGATCTAGGACTTTTGTTAAAACTCTTTCTCAATTCATGAGCTATGCAGTATATAAAGACTCTACGAAAACATCTTCCAAATCCGTTATTGCTAACAATTTAATAATTTACGCGTTCTGCAATTTATTTATTTCAATCTTTTTATAAGTAACCTGCCTTGACATAATAGCAGTTATACAGTATTTTGTTTATTTATATCAATGGATTTTATTAGAAACTGTTCGAGTGCGATTCCTGACGCATTTAATGTCAGTTAGAAGTAAGATTTTGTGTTCTTGGAAGCACTGATTGCAACTTTCTACCTAAAATACATAAACAAAATATGTTTTGTTTCGAAGATATAGAGCGATAAATGGTTGGTTATTTTCAAATTATTAATGCACTTGCAATAAAACTATGATAAACTGCAGTGCGTCTACCGCATACAAGAAATGTCCAGAATTTTGTTTTCGTATTTATAAAAACATTCCGAGTAAAAAAAGAGGATGTTGTTTGTAATTACAAAAGGATAGTGCGGAAATCCAAAATATCATTAGTTTAACCGTAGATTTTATATCTTATTGATTATGTTTTCATCGTGACTCATCATTTCCTTTCTTCGAAAATTGATTGCGTTTCGTATTTTTGTTTGATAATTAAACTTTTGTTATTGACTTCTTCAATAAGAATCGCTATACGAACACACATGTTACGTATGAAGTCGGCAATGGGAACGGTTTTGATTATTTTGTCATAGGAAAACCGTCCAAAGTATTAATCAATGTCTTCACAAAACAGGTGCATTTGAACGTGAAGGAGGACTAGTAAGGCCAGACACAGTGACAGTACTAAAATTGGAAAAAAAATTACCGAACATGTTGTAATAAGATGCAAGTACTTTTACTAGAAAAATAGCAAATACTTTGAACGTAACGTTTGTAACGTTAACAGGAGAGTTTGGAAAATTTGTAAGCAGCAGTGCTTGTACCCTAACAACATTCAACGGGCTCAGGCTCTAAATCCTACTGACTTTCCTCCACGTATTGCTTTTTGTCAATAGCTTCTGCATAAATTGGTTGAAATCCCTCAACATTTTGGTGGTGATTCGTTTTAAGAAGCACACTTCTCAAGAATGCAATTGAGAACTTCTATAATAGCCATATATGGACTGATGAAAAGGTATTAGGAAATCGTTTCCAATATTAATTAATTATTTTGGTTGGAACTGTGGGTGACTACTATCAGAACAACTTACCGATGAAGTATATAGAACCTTTTTGGAGGTATTATCTGCATCTTTCGAAGATTTACCACTGGTATCGAGAAACGTAATGTGGATTATGCACAACGGTGCACTAGTACATTTTAGTGTGATTACTGGCGAGCTTTTGAACGCACTGTAAGAAAATCGTTAGAGTTGGCCGAGGTGAACCTCACTTATAACACACTCGATCTTTAGAGACTTGAAAATAACTATTGTCACATGTCTAGCAAACGCCCTGTATATATTACCCAGTTGCCATCTGACAGAATGAAAATATTAATGAAATCTTTGCTTGAAAACTTTATCAACAATAAAATAGATTCTCGCGCTTTAATATTCGAGAATCTTTTGTTGTCTTAGGAGACAATGTGAAACATTCTTTTTACCTAAAACTGGAACCAAAATTCTCAATGTCACATATTATATCGTGCATTATAAATATCTTTCTCGAATTTTTCTTTAATAATATTTCAATCTATTGTTATTATACAATAATATATAATACATATTTGTGTTTTATTATATAGAAAATAGCTACTTGTGTTGTTGTATAATTATTCTGTAACATGAGTTTGTTTTTATTACGAAAATAAAATATTATTATATTATAATTATAATTGTTTGTATTTGACTTTGGTCAAAACTCTATCAATACCCGAATTATAAATTAGCTATGTTATTAAATTTATGTTATGTGATGCTACCCTAAAAGACAAAGCTTTAAAATAAGAAAAAAATATAATTTTAGTTTGCTTGGGAAATTTAAAAAATAAAATATTTTCTTGTCAATCATCATTAGAATAACTTTTCCTCGATTAATCCTTATTGATTGAAGATCGAAGTTCTAATTAAATAAGTAGAAGTTATTTATAAATGATTATTTGAGGATGTTATGCAAATTGAGATTTATTAATCAACAAAATAATTTAATTTGTAGAACTAATACAAACACTTCGATTACTATTAATGTAAAAGAAAAAAAATAATCAAAGACAATGCTTTAAATCATGTTTCACTTTCCCGTCAAATGGTCCTGGCTAGTCCATTTTCCTGCACGTATTTTAAAATCGTTTCGTATACCATTTTCAGTTATTTACAAATTTTGTTATTTATTTTTATTTATACACTCTCGTTCTGTCTGCACACGAAAGTTAAGAAAATATGTTTTATATTTACCTTGTTATTCGTAAGCGACATAATCTGTTCAAATTAGATGTGGGCAAGAGTCGCATGTTCGCAATTTCCCCTCCTTTATCAAGAATGTTGTATAATTTCAAGGTTCAATATAAATAATAACCTAATAGTTTGTGTTTTCTGTAGTATATGTATATATATACGTACAATTAATCAAAACATCAATATATGTAATACAACAGACCATATATGTATATACATTAGTGCAGTATAAAGTCTTCTATGGCGATGTTGGAAATTATTTTATTAATAGTTTTTTCTATTTTGATTGCGTGGTATATCCATTGGTTTCTTCGAGTGCAATATTTCGAAAAATATTTAAAAAGTATTCCTGGACCACGAGGGTTGCCACTTTTTGGAAGTGCTTTGGAATTAGCGTCTTCTACTAGTAAGTTTTCATTGCATTATAATTGTTCACAATCGGTGATTTTCTATTTTACGTATATTATATTATTATAGGATATTTTTCAGGTAATATTTTGTAATCCATAGAGAATGTCTCTCTTGAACCTGAGCCAATTTTAATGATATTTAATTTATATTTTAACAACATACGTATATTGTCTATTATACAATTGCATTTGATTAAACTAGATTTCAGTTCATATTTTCCTTATTTTTTGGAGATATTTGTTTTAAGAAAAATGAATTCTTCGTAGGTTGATCTATTAATATCAAGGTTTTGCCTATTTAAATGCTTTGGTGAACGTTATAAACAGTCCAATTATCTTTTGAAGGACTTCATATAAGCGCATTATAGAATTATATTTAAAATTTATCATACTACGTGTTATAAATTTTATCGTAATACCAAAGACTATATATATATATATATATATATATATATATATATATATATAGTAAGTAAGATAGTAGTAAGACAACACTAGTCTTTGGTATTACGATAAAATTTATAACACGTAGGAGTTTTATTTCTTTTGATACAAGATAATATATTTTTTCGAATTATATACATCTTGGAAAAACTTTTAAAATGGAAAGAGTGCGAATTGAACTCTGGCTGAGTCGTTATGATTTCTCTTTTCTTCAAAAGGAAACAAAAATGACAATGACACTATTTCGTTAGTTATAATCCATATTTTCTTCAACGTTGATGACAGTTATGCTGTCTTCAAAAATTAATTTATAGCTCCTTAGTATCTGATCTCTATGTAACAATTTCAAAATCAAAATCATTTTACGTTTATCGATATTAGCAACTATTTTAGAATTTTGATGAGCTTCTCATCGTAGCATTTCCGATTTCCTGTCAAGAGATTTCTTAGGACGCCAGATCGCAACATTTTTCTCTGTCTTTCTTTATAACTTGCAAATCTAAGTTTACTTTATTGATGAATAAAAGTTGTTTCTAACTATTGATGATCCGAATATATTTTTAAATCAGTTTTAGTCTGACAATTATAGTGGAGTAATAGTCATTTTTCCATTGAACTTATCATTTGTTAAATTTTCCTTTTTAGAAACATAATATTTATAAAATGGACTAACTTACTATTCTAAATTTACTTTCTAATATCCGGCACAGTTTTCATAAATTGTTTGTTGATTTGTTTAACTATAATCGTCGATTATGAACGTCCAACGAACAATAAATTGGCCGCATAACTTTAATTATTTAACGAAGTCAATGTGTTTGTATCATAGGTTGAATGGTGTGGTCCTCACATATTTTTTTAAATTAAAAGGTATATCAAACTATAATTACTAAATACAATAAAATTTCGTTTTTTGTTCGTTGCAAATGTGAATAGCTGAATCTTATAACATTTCTAACGCTGATTCCAAATACGTAACTTGGGCCTTTTTATGATGGGTTTAGTTTATGGAATTATAATTTTTTGGTATAAGAAAAAGCATTGTGACAATAATAAAGAGTGTTTCAAATTTCGTGGTTTTCTTAAAGAATAAATAAAACACATAATTTACATTCGCTTTCAAAAACTTTTTGTTGGTAATTGAAGTATCACTTATGACATTTATATGCGAAAGATAATATCATGTAGCTCCACAGACGTCCACTCTTTTGTTAAAATTTTCAATGACATTTTGACATAATTGAGGCTCAATCTCACCAATGACACGAATAATTTCATTTTTCAAAGCATGAATTGATTGCGGATTGTTTTTATAAACCTGACTTTTCACATAACCCCAAAGAAAACAGTCTAACGGTGTCAAATCACATGATCTCGTCCAAGAAATTTTTCTCTCAATAAATCAATTGATTCGTATGCAAAGTGAGGTGTAGCGTCATCCTGTCGAAACCACATATCCTATAGATCAATATTCATTAATTCAAGCCATAAAAATTCGGTTATCATCCAACAATATCGATCACCATTGACAGTTACAACTTCGCCAGCAGCATTTTCAAGGAAGTAAGGTCCAATTACTACACCACCTGACCATAATGCACACCAAGCAGTAACTCGATTAGGATGCATAGGCTTCTCATGAATAATTCGTGGATTTTCCTCACCCTAGATATGGCAATTTTGTTTATTAACACCAAATTCAAAATACGTCTCATCGAAAAGCATTATTTTTTGAGAAAAATCAGCTAGTTGTTCATTGATGAAATTGACAAATGAACGACGTTTTAAATGATCTAATGATTTCAGTTCCTGTGTTATTTGAACCTTATATGCCTTCAGAGCTAAATTATTGTGTAAAATATGCCATGTTATTGATCCACTAAGTCCAAGTTGTTGTGAACGTCGTCTAATGGACATTGCAGGATCTTCAGCAACACTTTCACCAACCAAACCAATATTTTCCTGTGAACGATCACTACGACTGTATTTTTCACTTTTTTGATCTTCCACGGAACTGGTCTCTTAAAATTTTTTAATAATTCGACTAATAGTGCTTTCAGATGGACGATTATGTAAACCATAAAATTCACGTAATTTTCTAAAAACTCTTTTCACAGAACGCTGATTTTCATAAAATAATTCAACAATTTGAATGCGTCGCTGTACCGTGTACGAAGCCATTTTTATAAATGTCATACATCACACTTTTTAAATGCCCACATACCCAGACAAATTCAGTGCGCCATCTATATTTTATTTATTCTTAAAAAAACCGCGCAATTTGAAACACTCTTTATAATTATTATTATTATATCTGCAATCTTTATATAATAATAATAATAATAATAATAATAATAATAATAATAATAGTAATAATAATAACCATCCCTATTTTCCCATAGATGAATTCTTTTATTGCATAATATAATACATAAACGGTACACTGTAGTAGCAATTTACATCATACTTAACCCATTCACAATGAATGAATACACATACACATATCCATACCAGCATGTATACGAACATACGCATATAATTTAAATTATTAAGTAATTGTAAGTAGTTCATTAGTCAAAGTTGCAATTAAAATGAATGAGAATGTATGAGGGCCAAATAAATGTGGAAAATATCAGGAAAGAAGTATTAGCGTTTCCCGACATATGAGTTAGCGGCGTTGATATATTTGTTTTAGCCCTGTTGACCAAAAAGATATCTCTGGAGCGCATTTCGTACTTCGAAATGAGAAAATCCACTGTTGATAGGAGACGTGAAGAATCAGTTAGATTTTGGATAGCACTTTCTTCTCTGAAGATTGTGTCTAACAGCGACTTATAGTCCGTTCCACGAAGTGGGCAAATGCCACTGGTTTTATAAGATGAGTATTTCAAGAATCTTTTCTGCACCTTTTTCATGCATACAACATTGATACCAAATGATAGACAAGTATTTTGGAGAGTTTCGGACGTTGCCACATCGGAAAATCCTCTACCAAATCTTGAGAAAACATAGTGAGAGCGATTCAGGAGAATAGACTGCATTAATATGGTCGGTAAACTGGAGGTGTGACTCAAATAAGGCCACCAAATCCCTAAGTCTAGTATATCTCGGTATAGGTTGTAGAGTCAGAGAGTAGTGGTACATGATTAGTTTACTAATTTTTGAGTAGGTTACCACTGTATATTTGTTAATACTCAGCACAACCATGTTTTCATTAAACCAGATATTAACAATGTGTAGGCACTTTTGCAATGCATCGCAATCAAACACGTCAGCTTTCCTTGAGAAAGTTTTGAGATCTGTGTTAGCCAGAACTCTACAATCCAATGAAAACAACAGGTTATTATTATGAATGTTAAATAATAAAGGTTTAGGTTGGATGCTTCCCGGGCTTCCGAATTGCCCGTAAAGTTAGAATAGAATGCATTATAGTGCACGTAATTTCTTTGATTTCATAGAGAGAGAGCTTAATTTAGAAAACAGTCTAACATGATTAATAACATCCACTTGCTGTCTACAGCGCAAAATTGTATTAGGGTATTGCGAGATTTCAGCTAAATTTGTCAAAGTCATCCTTCTTTTCATGAAGCTAAGCTGTTTTGTTGACACGAAAGACCTAATGTAATTGTACAGCTTGGTATAGAGAAGGTATTCATTCACCTTAGAGAACTACAATAAAATATTAATAGTTTAAAACTACGTAAATCTGCTTATTTTGGGTTTTCTACTGTAGTTTTGGTATAGGTACATCAGTCTCAAGATTCCAGTAGTAGTCGGCCAATATTCTTGGGTTCTATTTTTCCTGGTTATACATATGCACCTGTTCCCACGGTGGTTATTTTCTGGTGACAGTGTTCTCCGTGTTGAGCACTCGCAGCCCCAAGATTTGTAGGAAAAAGATGAGAATCTAATAAGTAGGTCTTTGGTGACATATTACATATAAGTGCTTTGCTGTTTTTAAGAAGCTTAGTTATATGTAAGTTCTTTGTAGTCATCTGCCTTATGACTTTCAAAGAAGTTTTTTTACAAGCTTTTTCAATCCGTCTACAAATTCAATATCATTTATTAGTTTTATTATTTGCGGTTTCACAAATATAACTTTCTTTATCTTAGAATTACTATTATTAGAGAACTTTTATTTAGAAAATGGAATTCGGCCTCATTGCTTTAACGAAATTTTTCATGATACCTAGCTTAATGTGTAGTAGCGGAAGTTAAACTTTTTCGGGTTTTATTAATATTGGATTCACAACGTTTGTCTCTCCTATAGTCAATGTTTCTTTCTTCGGCCACTCTTTTTTGATATAATGATTCTCCCTAATTTTGCTGACCCACTCACACAAGAAGTAACAACATTTAGTATTTCTAAGTTGTAGACCATATAACAGTAGTGTACCGGAAAGTCATTACCGGTTTTTCTAACAGATGTCGCTAGGCTTAAGTACGCAATGTTATGATTTGACACTAATGTCATTTTATTCTATCGACATCAAGCTTCAAAGCCATACATGTTATATTTTGCGAAAGTAACACTGTCATAAATTAATATCTCTTTGAAAATATTGAGTTTCGTGCATTCCTTTTTTTATTTAATCGAAAGAAAAAGCCGTGGTTTCGATAACTCAGAAGTGGTGATTTCGATGTGCAAGACAAAGAACGTTTTGGTAGACCAAAAAAGTTTGAAGATGCGAAACTGCAAAAGTTATAGGACAAACATCCCCAAAACTCAAAAGCAATTGCCAGAAGCGTTAAATGAGGCCCAAAAAACGATTAGCGATTGATTACCAGCAACACAAAAAATCCAAAAGATGGGAAAATGGGTACAACATCCATTGAACGACAGGCGAATGGAAAATCGAAAAATCGTCTGTGAAATGCTGTTTCAAGGGTATGATCAGAAGTCATTGTTGCATCGAATGGTGACCGGTGATGAAAAATGGCCGTATCCAAAAATTGCCTGAAAAAATGAGCAAGATATGTAGAATCAAATGGCTACGACTTTCCATAAATAAATTTTTCCATTTCTTTGAAAATCATGTAATTTTTTTACGAAAAAATCGGTAATGATTTTCCGGTACACACGTACGTACTTTCAGCTCTTCATAAATATGCTACAAATGTTTCTCATATTGAATCGTAAAATATATATTGTATTTGTATTATTCATGTACATGTACTTGCTTGAAAATGGAAGGGCTATTACCAAAACTTCTGAGACGGTAGGGAAATTCTGACCTCGCATGTTCCGAAGTTGCGTTAGAAAATACATAAGATTTAGCGAATATTGTCCTTGTAACAAAATCATTGTTAACCAGTGCTACTAAGTAAATTAGAAAAAAGGTGGTATGAAGTACGTGAAATGAGTTCAGAAATTATTGATATGGAGTGTTCCTTATACTCTAGTTTTATAAGGCTAAATTGCTTTTATCGTTTATAGGTATTCTTATCGTTTATAGGTATTCTTCCTACGTTTATGTCATATCGTAACAAGTACAAAACCAATTTCAAAGTATATGTTGGAGGATTGGCATATCTTATGATTGTTGAACCCAAAGACTTGGAATTTCTATTAGGCTCTACGACAATATTAACAAAATCTTCTGACTATAAATTTGTGGACAAATGGTTAGGACTTGGCTTATTAACTAGTACAGGTACAGTAGCTTAATTATAATTATTAATGGTATTCTTGTATATATTTTCCAGATGAAAATAATAAAAGTTCTCACTATTGTAGAAACCGCAGTAATTGTATTCTAGGATATTTACTTATTGAAAATATATTTGTATCTTAAACACAAACATGTAGTTTGAAATTTCACTAGTACATGATTATTATGCTTCGTATATATAATAATTTTTTATTATGTTTTTAAATTATTTATTTTAATTCAAGTACGATTGATCGTAAATACAAAATTATTATTACAGACAATGTTTATGAGTTATGATTATTTGAACGAGCAATCCTTTTGTTAGTCACTTATGATCAGACTGTAATAAACCTAGCTATTTCATAAAACAACTGTACTTGTGCATCTAGGCCAGTTTCTGGAATATTCTCAGTAATATTCTATTTATATTTAATATTAATTCTATTTTAGCTAACTTCCAAGTACAATTAGAAATTCAAATATTAATTAATTCTAATTTTTAGCATGTCTTTCCTATTCTTTCATTGATTCATTTCAAATTGACTAGTGCATTTGCTATTCGTCCCACCAATCCTTTCAAAGGGCTCGGATGTTAGAAACACGCTATTACTCATGACTCGCAATCCAGACAGTTATCCCTAGAATACGCAGATTCGCGCTTCTATTCTAAGCGTTGCAGTACATGTAATGTTTAAGGTGCTTATATAGCGGTCGCAATTTATACAATCCTGACCACTGATAGATACACACAATATACATACCGCTACTTACCACCATCAATGTAAAAGAGTTAATATTACATTTCGCCACTACAGTGACTTCATCAAACATTTTTTAAGCAATTTCAGTACATTTCTCTAGATGTACTAAGTATTTGATAAAGCTATCATAGTGGAGAAGCAATTGTTGTTTATAAATAAAGCAGTAAAGTTCAAATTACGTGTTTGTTATTTCATCAAGTAAGGGGTAGTGTTATACAATTTTTGAAAATATACACACCATGAATATTTATCTACTCTCGGGGCTTTCATTAAAGAAAATGTGTTGGGTAGAGTGTTTATATTTTCTGAAGTTTACTAACATATTTTGAGTAAATAAACGAACGTTATTATTATATGAATATTTCGTCTGCTGTCAATCGAGAAAAGAAAAGATTTTTAACATGAATCTTTGAAATATATCACATTTATAATAAAGAATCTAGCAGTGCCATTGTAGTTATCATTTGATGTCAATGAATAATATCCTACTAAGACCTCTGGGCTTCAGATATTTACCTAGACAAGTCAACGTTTCGAACCTCTTTCTAGGAGGAGATTTTTAAAGAATTGCTTCTTGTCTCTTGAGTTGGTAACTCTCCCAGTTCCGTTCAATTGTGAGGAAGAATAATCAACACTGTTTCTCCCCTTACGGCGAGAAGGGATTAGTAACAAAGCCATAGAACACATACACCAAATACATATTGTTGTTCCCATGGTCGTAACAATTTGTAGTAATTTATGACCCAGTTGGGCACGCACTATTAAACAAAAAAGGAAAAATATAGAAAAGGTTTAGCATTGCCGCAGTTTAGATTTATCGCTTTTCTTTACGTTAGGTAATGAAATTTAATAATTGGTGAGAAAATTCAGTAATTACTTTCTGGCAATAATTACAATAATCAAAATAGTTCTTTTTAGTCGATCTATAACTTAAACATGAAGCACCAAAATTAGAGCTTTTTAATTTTAGGAAATAGATGGCGAAAGCATCGAAAAATTATAACCCCAGCATTTCATTTTCAAATATTAGAAGAGTTTATAGATATCTTCACTTCAAGAAGTGAAATTCTGATATCGAAGTTAAATGGTGAATCAAAAAAGGGCACTATAGACATATATCCTTTCATTGCAAGGTGTACTTTAGATATTATTTGTGGTGAGCTGAAACATTTATTGTGTAATAATTTTTTAAATGTAATCTTATTCTTCTAGAAACTGCGATGGGAACTTCTGTTAACGCACAAGATGATTTTGACTCAGAATATGTAAAATGCGTCAGCTTTCTCTTGAAAGTGGTCACAGATCGTACGTTTTCACCAATATTAGGAAACAGTTTGCTGTATATATTTACCGAGACTTATCGTAAAGAAAAACAAGCTTTAAAAGTGGCTCATGGTTATACGAAGTCTGTTATTAGTAGAAGAAAGGAGAAGTTTTTCAACGATTCCAAAACTGATCAAGAAAGCGTTGATAGCGTAGGTAGAAAAAAGAAAAGAGCTTTTCTGGACTTACTATTGGAATACGCTTCTAAAGATCCTAGTTTCACCGAAGAAGATATATGTCAAGAAGTAGACACCTTCATGTTTGAGGTTATGCTGTTATATATTTAGAGTTTCTTAAAATAAGCCATCCAAAGTTAATAACCTATTTACCTAGATATAAATTATATTTTGATAAAAATACTTTTAACCCTGCTGATCGTTTTCTTTCTTTATATCGTTACGATAAATAAAAATATTGTTTCAGGGTCAGGATACTACAGCAACATCTATTACATTTGCACTGTATGCCCTAGCTACACATCCTGATATACAGGTAGGTTCTGGTAGTTTTATATAATAAATATTTAAATATTATATATCAATATGTAATCATTTTTATATATTATTTATAAAAACTTTTATTAAAAACTTCCTATTTTTAAAAATAAAGACAACGAATTAATTGAGGCTTACAGTTTGTGCAATGTCTGAATACGTAGTAATAATAATAACAAACATGTTTTTCCTGAGCAAGAGATATCCATTAAGGTTAGAACTTCACAAGCTTTTCTGAAGCATATTTCCAGAATTATCAGAAATCGTTACATCATAGAAGTTGGTTGATCAAAAAAAGTCATAATCATCGAAAACGACCAACTAATAAGAGAAATTTAAAGAATAAATGTCGAGGCAGCACAAGAATTAGGAAATGAAAATTCTAATTATGATAATCAAAATCAAGACAACAATAACCAATATAAAACGTCGAAAAAACGAAGAAATACAAACAAATATCTTGAAGTGAAAAGGTCCAATAAACGAAATACCATCACCTAAATTAAGAAAAGATAGATCCCATGTCATTAAGACTGTAAATGCTCAACTGGTAGAATATATACAGGAAAAGCGAACACGCTAGAAGGTCTACACTTACTAATTTACACAGCTGTTATCACTGTTAGTACTAAATCTATAGAATGAGCAAAAGAAGAAAGAGAAAAATCACACAAAATCAAACAGGTAACAAACTACATAGGTAGATTAACACAATTCATTAAAGGAAACTAAGATGAAAATGAAACACGAACAGAAAATAATAATAGTATATTCTAAGAGACTAAGAAGATACTAAGAATAAAATGAAAGAAAACGAGAAAACAATTTTACAAAAACCTAGAAAAAATTGACAATATGGAGTTCTCACCACCTAGTGCTAATCAAAACAGAACATTTTGGAAAGCATATGATCACATTATATAGAACGTAACAATAAAGTTACATAGATAAACAAAGAAGAAGATAAACACATGAAGAACTAAAAAGGGCAATGCAAAAGACTCATAATTGGAAAGCACGAGGTGTAGATTACTCATTGTCAGTGACACTGGTTTGCCAATATGATGTACTAGCTCTTATGATTACATTTCGTAAGTGTTTATTATTTAATAATTCATTGGATTTTAGGAAAAAGTATACGATGAAATCCAAAATATATTTTCTGATGATCCTAAACGCAATCCTACATATAGAGATTTACAGGAAATGAAATATTTAGAAATGGTAATAAAAGAATCGCTTCGAATTTACGTTACGGTGCCAACAATAGGAAGAAAAATAGAGGAGGATGTAAACTGGAGTAAATACAATGCTGTTATAAAATCTTTATAAATTGAATCAACTTATAAATTTTTAGATGGTATCGTTTTACCAAAGGGCCTGACAGTCAATGCATTTATATACGGTGTACATCATTCGCCTGAAATATTCGAAAATCCGGAAAAATTCGACCCAGAACGATTTAATATTGAAAATTCAAAGGCGAGGCGTCCTTACAGTTACATACCTTTCAGTGCAGGTCCTAGAAATTGCATAGGTTAATATTACCTATATAAAATTACGATTCTAAATATTGTTAATTTATGCTTAAATTTTAGGTCAAAAATTTGCTATATTGGAAATGAAGTCAACAATATCGCATATTCTCAGAAATTTCGAGTTACTCCCCGCCATTCCGAAGCATGAAGTTATTCTACAGAGTGAATCTGTGTTAAAATCCGGTAATGGTGTTTACATGCGATTGAAAAGAAGAGATTAATGTACATATATATGCTTTGGGATAAGACGTAAAAATTGGCTTCGCTATTCTATTCTTGACGAATATGGAAAAATTGTTCGAGAACCAATTTAAAAATAAGAAATAGTAAATCTGGTCTTCATTTTTTTTGGGCTATTATACTTACTAACTATTCTTATTGTGCCACACATGTGTAATGGACTTATTAAAGCATTTGGAAATATTAAAAAAGTTGTTTTTATAAAGTATATCCTATATTCAAGGAGGCAGATTTTCAGTACTACTACTCGGTAATGTTTGTAAATACAAATTGACGAAGCGTCAGTATACTATGCATCATTAAGTTCAATAAAAATAATAGTTTGAGTAATATTTAGTTATGGCGTAGAAGTAATAAATTGTGTAAATACTAGTAAATGTGCAGGCGCCTATTATAATTATTAAAAAACCCTCCGGTATATATTTGGTTACTTTGAAACCAGTAGCCTGTACCTTTGCATCGTGAAACTTCTATGAAAGAACTTGTTATTTGTTACTTATTCTAGGGCGTATATAAATTTCCCGTATTTTGAAAAATTCAAAGTCCTTTTTTTAAAAAAAAGCTTTTCTGAGGTGAACAGCTTTTATAGTCTATACCTTTTAACACAATGATCTTAAAATTTAGATAAGATTTCTTGAAAAAACGATAGAATCTATTTCACTCTGACATTACTAGATCAGTTGTGGCGCTTTTATCTCGTTAGTATACGTTCTCGTTTCTGTAACTAAATCTAGTAATAGTCTTCAGGATATTCACCTACATTTTGTTGAAACTGCATCATTGAAAGCTCTGTATTGGCATAGCATATAGATGGCGATTATCATTTCTCCTTGGCAGAATTATATGCAAATTCATATTATTTATACGTTTGTTGTCACTCATTGTCACCCTAACGGACGTACTGTCTATGCTCAGTAGGTCCCTTGTAAATTCGGATAATCATTACCTAAGGAACAGAACTTCTACATATCCAGAGATCTGATTTCACTATTCCATGGTAGATGCTTCCTTTTGCAAAAGCCGCAAGATATGCCTCGGTTTTAGTAACTGACAAGCCTTGTCAAATCAGTTCGACGGCCTTTTCGTTAACTCTATAGATTTTATGCTTTGTGAATCAGACTATCGCTATCTATTCACAAACGAGATCATGTGGAGTGTGAATACAATCTTATACAAGCTCAAATTTTACTTTCATCGGCCTTTCGGGCCTAAATGCACCAGCAATTCGTTCGATTCTGCATGATCATTTGCACGTGAAGAAACTTTGTTCTCTCTGGGTGCCGCATCGACTGACTGAAGAGCAGATGACACGACGTGTGACTTGGTGCCGGGAGATCCTAAAAAAAGTTTAATAAGGGACAATCTCGGTATGTGAACAAGATTGTGACAGGTGACGAGACTTGGCTGTACTATTACGAAGTGCCGACCAAAGCTCAAAAAAAAGTTTGGGTTTTTGATGATGAGGACACACCCATAGTTGTCAGAAAATCGCGATCTGTAAAGAAGAAAATGGTAGCTGTATTTTTCAAATCGAGTAGAATTGTGGAACGCGTCGCTTTGGATACACAGGAGATAGTCACAGCTAGGTGGTATACTGTACAGTGCCTGCCTAAAGTCATTGGAACTATGAAGGACCTGCGGTCAAAGTCAAGAATGGACACCTGGTTCCTCCATTACGATAATCCTCCAGCTCACCGCGCCAAAGCCTGCACCGAATATTTGACCACGACAGGATTGAAACTTCTCGAACACCCTCCCTACAGTCCAGATCTTGCTCCCTGCGTCTTTGCACTGTTCCCGCATGTGAAAATGAAGCTAAAAGGGAGGCGGTTTTCCAGTTATGAGGATCTTCTGCGGGCTTGGAACAACGAGTGTGCTTTACTCCCTAGTGAAATTTGGCAGAACTGGTTTAAAGTTAAAGATTGGTTTCCGAGGATGGAGAGGTGTATTGAGTGTAGAGGAAATTACTTTGTAAAAATTAAATAAACAAAGCTGTATAGCAAAACTTTCCTAGTACTCTTTGTATAGACTATAAGATCCCAATTATTCATTGCTTTAAATTTCATAATTTCTTTGTTTCTTTTAATAAGATTACTTTTACGATAAAATTATTTCATATTAAATTTGAATTCGTAAATACTGTGTAAATTTAGTGTAGACTAATAAATTCGTTTTTAATTAAGCCCGTGTTGATGGTTAGTTATCACAATGAAACATGGAATGTTAGGAATTATTTTTTATTCATTAATGAAAGCAGATTTATAACAAAACATTATCAATTGTAAAATGTAAATATTTACATAACAGTCAGCGTGTTTAAAGTGTTTATTGAAATTTATGGTAATATATGCAAACAGGATGTAAGTAATTTCTTTAGAAAACTATACTTCACTGTTTATAATAAGCTTAGAAATACGATATTTTTATTTTTATATTTTCCTAATGAATATTTAATTATTTCATGTTTATTGTAGTCCCAATTTTATCTTTTAATTTTACTCGAAAATTTGTGTAAGGTGTACGAATTTAAAATATAATTCAATAATTGTACAGATTTGACAAAGGAAGTTTGTTAAAATTTTCACTTACTTTATTTTTTAAATATTGCGCATTTGACATAAATTATAAGTTTAAGTACATATTAGGTTGTTGTCTAAGTAATGCAAAATTTTCTTTGTATTGACTTTTACTTATATATATATATATACATATATATATATTTGTGTGTGTGTTTAAACCTATTTTAAAAACATAAACAACTTGAAGTATAAGTTTAGGCTTTATGTTTATTGTAAAACTTTAAGTGTAACATATTTCATACAATGTGCAATAAACTTATGACCTACGAGGGAGCGTTTTTATATTCGCGGAATGAGCGGGTTGTAGAGGGGTGAGTAGGCGCATTGGGGGCGTGGCCTGTGCAGCGACTCATGATTAGTATAAATACGAAGTTTCATTGTTATTAGACAGTTAGTCTTTGAGCTATCGTTAACCAAGTAACATAATCAGGAGTGAAAGTGAAATATGGAAAAAATCGAATATCGTGCCGTTATAAAGTTCCTTACCAGGCAAGGAAAATCAGTCGCGACCATAATGAATGAGATGTCATTGGTTTACGGCGGCTCTTGTCCAGGAAAAACCATGGTGTACAGGTGGCATAGTTTATTTAAACAAGGAAGGGAATCCCTTGAAGACGACCCGAGGCCGAGCAGGAGCATTGAGGTGACCACGCCAGCACTTATCCAAAAAGTTGAACAAATTGTACTCGAAGATGCTCGACTAAAGAAGAAACAACTCGCAGAAATCGATACAACAATTTTTAAAATGCTACACGATCATCTCGGCATGTCTAAGGTCAGCGCAAGATGGGTGCCGAGAATGCTCACGCCGCCGCAAAAACAACAGCGCGTAGAGTGTTCGCGTGCATTTTTGGACCTCTGTAAGGAAGACAAGGATGGTGTTTTGAGTGGAATTGTTACTGGAGACGAAACTTGGGTCCATCATTATGAACCTGAGTCCAAACAAGACTCCATGCAGTGGCATAAAAAGGGCACAGCATCTCCCAAGAAATTTAAAGTGTCACAATCAGCTGGGAAATTCATGGCAACGGTATTTTGGGACTCGGAAGGAATATTGTTGATTGATTATAAAGATAAAGGTGTTTCTATAACCGGAGAATATTATGCATCAATATTAGAGCGACTAAAAGAAGCCATTAATGAGAAAAGACGGGGAAAATTGACAAAAGGTGTTCTGCTTTTGCACGACAACGCGCCCGTCCACAGGAGCCGCGTTGCGTTAGCTGCCCTGCATAAGGTGGGCTTCGAAATTGTGAATCACCCGCCCTACAGCCCAGACCTGGCCCGAGTGATTATTACCTGTTTCCGAAAATGAAAAAAGAGCTGCGGGGTAAAAAATTTACTGCCGATGATGAAGTCAAGGAGGCAGTTTCGGCGTATTTTGCAGATAAAGAGAAATCATTTTTTTATGAGGGTATAAATAAATTAATTGAAAGATGTGAAAAATGTATCCGTCTTGCAGGTGAATATATTGAAAAAGAAAAATAATTTGGTTTTTTTATTTCCACCCCTTGTCCCCTATTCCGCGAATATAAAAACGCTCCCTCGTAAATGACAGGTTTAAAAAGTGTAGAAAGCAAGTTCTTCGACGCTACTAAACATTTTTGATTATACAAACAAATTTAGTAATACTGAATCCTTCACGACCGTTTTTTGATTGATTTTTATGCTTATAAACTTATACTATAGAAGAATCCGTTTCTTTATTCACGCATATTACGTCAAATAGGAAGATCTTTTTGTCAAAACACCTTCGTATTTATCCAATATAACATCTGGAACCTGTACCACATACTAACTCCTGACTTTCTGCTATTATGGATTTTATCCTTGTTGTTTTTAATATGTTTCGAAACAGTATTACTAATTCAGGATGCTACTTGTAAACTTATATTATTTAGGACATTTTGCTAATTTGGTACCCAGAGGTCCAAATATAAGTAATTACTTTGTCTTCTTTTTTATTTTTGGGTAAACATTTGAAGTGGCCTTATCATACAACTTTTTAATTAGAACATTATTTACGCTTTAGAGTAAGCTATTACATACTATTAATTTATTCAGTCTATTTTATTATATTTAATTCTTTTCCAAAATGATCTGTTGACATAGCTATACTGATCGCTCTATGAACCATAGTATTATATTGTATATTGTTAAATTATGTTACGCAAGATATGTTAAACTATTGCCTAGGGTTGTTGAAGAAACTAAAATTCTTCAAAATGTGGCTTACATTACAGTCAATCATTTTGGTACACCCAAAATTAAAAATTTTAATGTTCCTCAATATTAATACGTGTTTAATTATAATTTTTAAATTGTATGTACCTAAATTTATTTTAGAAGTCCTATGAGGATCAGCAATTAGTAAGCGTTTGCAATCTTTCATTGCGAAATATTTGCAACTTTAAAAAAATATGTATTTTCCTGTGATATATTCATAAAGGATACTATAAAAGTTTGACAATAGAGTTTTTATTGTCACAATTTTTTAAAACAATTTTCACCACACCTAAGTACTGATCCAAATTTCGAAACAAGTTATCAAATCAACTCTTTCACGTTTCCTTTGGAAATTATGCACCTTGGTTATTCCACGCTAGAAGATCGTAGTCGTTTGGTAAAGTTTTTCTTTCTTAGTCTATTTTTTATACAGGAAAACATCGTAGTTATATACATAGAGCGAGATCTGTTTGTAGTATGTATGCTCCAAAACTTTCAGCCTGGTTATTATTAAATAGTCGGGAGATATTGGGGCGATGGGCCATAGTGATGTCGTGGTGGAGAAACCCCATGCTTGGTCTAGAACGAGAACGACTGTTGAGTCTTTTAACAACATCGTGCATGTACCCATTGGTGTACCACTTCATGTGACTACTCTTTTCGCGATAAAGACGGTAGCTGCTAATGTTTTTTTAATGATCGCAATATCCGTAGAGAAACGGGCGCGCTGTCATTTTCCAAGAGCAAGTGCGAATTAAAGCACATAATTAACACCTTTCTATTTGTAATATAGAGTTTATTCAAAAGAAAATTTCCAGTTGAAAAGGCCATAACTAGGCAATAATAAAATCAACGAATTTTTCGTAATGATTCGAATTGTTAATAGAAGCAAAAGAAACTTAATAGCCGTTCTTCTATGTGTTGCGTAGTAAAGTCTTTACATTACTGTCCATGTGGGTTGGAGCATCGTCTTGCATAATAACAATGATGTCAATATCATGATTCTGTAATACTAGTAGCACAAAGCCTTTTAATATTAGAAAATATCGCTGCCCATTTATCGTTTGTTCACTTCTTTTTAGAAAATTTGAAAAAATTTGAAAATTAGAAAAATGCTGAATAATCGTACTTCAATTATTTTCTTCCCATATCCTGCAGTTGTGTCTGCTAACATCTCCATTTAATTCAAAACAGTTTGGCCAGGCAAGCGAAAGTGCTGTAAATTTGCTTATTTTGTTTTTTAATTTCAAAGGGTAGTTTCTTTTTGTAGGAATACAGACGAAGCTATTTTCTCGACACATTGTTGGAAACCTTTTTTCTAATCGTTTTGAAACTTTCGTAGCACTAAAAACTTCATATATAGAATTTTCACGATTGTCTTAAATTTCTTGTAAAACTAGAGCTACGCTGACTTCGTTTTTACCTAGCCTTGATCGACTTTTATCTCTAATAATACCAGTATATTCGAATTTTTGCACAAGTTTACGAAATGGGTTTATTGAACAA
This sequence comes from Dermolepida albohirtum, assembly GCA_031893035.1. Taxonomy (NCBI): domain Eukaryota; kingdom Metazoa; phylum Arthropoda; class Insecta; order Coleoptera; family Scarabaeidae; genus Dermolepida; species Dermolepida albohirtum. The sequence goes on along the minus strand of JAVIWB010005680.1, from coordinate 41,342 downwards.
GGCCTATTTCAATCTATGAATTGTTCGAAATCTTCTCTATGAATTTGAATAATTTTATAAATTGCGATTGAATTTCATTTTATATTGATTAAAAGATAAAAAGTCAAGGTGTAAGCCTAAAAAATAAATTTTTAGGTTTAGATAAACCCCAAAACCACAAAATAATTTGTTTGGCTTTGAAGTTTGCTACTAACTAGTGCAAGTGTTCTCTTAAGGTTAAATAGTGACTCTAATTGGTTCAGATTATATACTCTTTACTATGTTCAGTTTTCTTACAATAAACATTTTTACTAAAATTTATAATTTTTGGATACAGGTATTACAATTATACAATATTTTGAAATTAAAGTTAATATTTGATATAAAATACATGTTAAACAATTAATCGATTCTCCTGAAATGTTTCATTTTAGAAATAAGCTTTGGATAAACGGGCTTAATGGATTTTCTCATATTGTGTTCAGAATTCTAACCATACGACAATCCAGAAATACGTGGGTTGTCTTTTAAGTTTCGCATATAAAACTGGAATAAAACAGTAGATAGCTTTTAAAGATTTCATTGTGTTTCGAAGTATTCTCCACAAAGATTAATGCATTTTTGCATGCGCTCGAAGCAACTTTGGAAGCAGTTGTTTCACCCGTTTGTTGGTACAGTCAAAGTTGCGTTTTTGAAGGCATCGACTGCGCCTTCCGACGACTGGAATCTTCAACCACGCAGTCTGTTCTTGATTTTCGGAAAGGCAAAGAAACTGTTGGGACTTAGGTCCGGACTATACGGAGGATGGTCTAACAATTCGTGCGTGCTATATGAAAACTTGCATTGTCTTGGTGGAGTATGATTCTTCTTTCGAGGTTGGTTTTTCGAAGCTCATCGAAGACTTGCGGCAAGCAAATGGTTGTATGCTAATCGACAGTAACAGTTCTTTGATCTTGTAGATGAATTGTTGTTACATGACCTGCTCTCTTTTTGAAGACACTTCGAGAACGGATGACTTTTGTTGGTTTTTTTTTTGTCATGGAATACTCAAATAGACTACTGACGTTCATTTTCTGTCTCGTATAAGTAAATCCAAGATTCATCACCATTGACAATGTTGTACACGTTTTTAGAGTTTTCGGCGTTAAAGCGATCTGTAGCTTTTGACATTAATTCATCCTAGCTGCTTTCTGTTCTTCGGTCAACAGATGCGGTATTCAACTGGAAACTGATTTTTTTACACACAATTCTTTCTGCAAAATTTTTTGAAATGAGGTTTTTGAAAATCCTCAATAATGCTTCAATTTGGCCATATGTCACATGTCGGTTTTCGCTGATGACTTGCGCACAGTATCGACGTTTTCCTGAGTGACTGCGTTTTTGGTGAGCCTGCTCTTGCATCGTCGCTAAGACAAATACGTAAATGTTTGAATTCTCCATACCAACGAGAAATTGTTAACTGATGTTGTTTTTGAAAATTGAAAATTTTAAAATTTAAACCGGGAAAATTTTTTCGGTTCAATTCTATTTTTCAACTAACTTGTTAACTTTGACAGTTTGTTATGGCTACAATACTACACCTATCGCACTGAAACTTTTGATTTAGGTTAACTAAAGATGGAGGTTAATTTTTAGTACTGACATTTGGTTAGTGGCGTCCTCTATGTCTCACTAGGCAAAACTTAAAAGACATCCCACGTAAAATTAAGGAACAGAACTTAGTTTCATTGATATCGTTTCTGGAAACATTATTTGTTTAGATTCTATTTCGTTGGTGATTTTATATTTACGTAATTACTAAAGAAAGGCTTTAATATTATTGGTATTTTATATTTTTTAAAGTACATACGTATATATGATTATACTAAACGTCTATTCTACTGTACTATTTGCTAATCAGTGCTTGAGTGTACTCTATTTTATTTGTCTATAAAATAGAGTTTTTGCTTTTATTTCTTTATAATATTTTGTAATTAAATTGAATTAATAAGCGTAGTTGGTATTTATCCATCTATCAATTTATGCGTATCGAAAATTATATGAAAAATCACTAAAATTTTAACTAAATAAGCGGTAACAAGTAACCTTGAAATACCATTTAGTCCAGAGCTATGTATATATGAGTACAAAATGTTTTAAATGAACGACTGTAAAACTAAACACGAAACTTAAATGAAGTCAAAAAATGATTATTATAGACAATAACAACAATTAACTTGATGAATGAAAATTACTGCCTGTCAAAGCAATGGTTACGTCCAATTCCATTGCGAAACATAAATTAATATACAGGATATAAACACAATATACCGACATTCTTTAATATGTAATAGCTGAAATAATATTAAACATAAAATGCTAATGCATGAATACTCTACCTCGAACCAGACAAACATCGAAGTCATAAAGGTCGTGGCCATGAAATTAAAAAAATATATAAACTTGATATTGTATTTGTTTGGTGATATTAAGGTCAACTGATTGCTACTTATAAAAATAACAGAACAGTTGGAACATAAAAACAAATTTACATTACATTACTGACATGTGAAGGAGCACTTTTTTTGTGAACGTAAACAAACAAATGCCTGTTCTTGCATTGGCAACATATAATTTCTTTATTTATATAGATTCAAGCTAAATACAGGACTTTATTTGAAAAAATTGTGTTCCCAAATTTTCGCAAAAATTAATATTTCGATAGAATAAAAATTTTTGAATATTTAAATTGCTGTCTTTCCTATCTATTATATATTAATGTATGTCGGCATATATTGCTTATACGTTGTATATAATAAATAGTAACCTTTCCCGTATTCTTTCTGTCACTTCAATAACATATCTAACTACACAAGCATTTTCAAGAACATTTAATATTTATTACTAATAGTTCTACTGATTTAAAAACTGTGTGTTTGAAAAGTTCAATGTCAGTATTTTGTTTAAGTACAATTCATGCACCGGGATCTGAGAAAAACCTCGTTCCTCCTGATGTTTCGATGGCTGGCATCGCTTTCACCTTCTTCACGAGATTCTCTCTCTCCCCCCTCTCCCTCTCTCTCTCTCTCTATATATATATATATATAAATATATATATATATATATAGATGTGTGTGCGTATATATAAATCTCGGCTTTTTGTGTTCGGTTCTTAGAAGGGCTATTCTGACCGGCAAGAGACACGGTGTGATATTTGGAATGCTAACGATTCATACTGTGAATATGATTTTACAAGTGACATCCTATTTGCATTGCATTCCGACCCAGTGACCTCCGCGGATATCTTTGTGTTTCAACAGTACAATGCAGGATTTTATTTAAGAGCAATTCATGCGCCGGTTTATTTAGGCGCACACGAATTGTATGACTTGAATCTGAGAAAAACCACGCTCGTCCTGATGTTTCGATGGCATCGGATTCACCTTCTTCACAAGGTTCTATATGTATGTATGTATATATATATATATATATATATATACATATATGTGTGTGTGTGTATGTGTGTGTGTGTGTGTGTGTGTGTGTGTGTGTGTGTGTGTGTGTGTGTGTGTGTGTGTGTGTGTGTGTATGTGTGTGTGTGTGTATGTGTGTGTATTAAGCTTTGGCTTTGTGTGCTCGGTTCTTAGAAGGATTGTTCTGACCGGCAAGACATGGTGTGATATCCTGAATGCCAACGATTCATGCTGTGAATATGATTTCACAAGTCACATTCAACTTATAATACATTCCGATCCAGTGACCTTCACGGATATCTGTGGCGTTACATGTACAGGTTCATTGGTCTCTGTATAATTAATATCAGAAGTGTCGCAATCTTTGACTGATAACTGTATGTGTAGTTTGCTGTGAGTGTTTTGTTTATTTGTCATGGTTGGTGTTGCTGTGGGTGCTTAAAACAAGTTTTCGCTTTTGGCAAATATCAACTAGCATGTTTTAAACAATTTTTACGTTTGCTGATCCATCTTACTATCGAATGTTTTGTTATGATTACATTTTACACATTTAAGTAAATGCAAATAGAAAATCGATGAGCGTATTTAATTTATACTCGAATAAGGCTTTTTTATTTTAAATGAAACACTCTGCATTTTTTTGAGTTCTGTTTTGACAGTTCAGTAATGATAATGTGTAGCACACTTCAGTTCAAAAACGACGGACATATTTAATTAAATACAACCAAGAAAATTTAAAAAAAAAAGGTGAACATAGAAAATATGAACAAAAACTAGATCAGTTTTCAAAGTGATTCAGAATATGTGCAAGTCTGTAAAAAAACTCTCTCACTAATGCCTCCACATGCATTAATTGCACTTCCTGAATTATTAGTCCGTCGTCTAGTATAAACCACAGATTTGAAATTATCCTAAGAAGAAAGAAATTTATTTGAACCTGGAATCCTCTACGTCCATTCCACCGATTTGGTAGTTTCTTTTAAAAAACTTCGAATATTATGCGTATAGTGTGAAGTGCTCCTTAGAACCAACTACTTATAGGTACTGTCTGTCTTTCTTCCTTAATACTAGGAATAGTTTGATCATGTAAAAGATCTCTGTTAGTGTACCATGTAGTTATTGAAAATATAAAGTTAAATGCTTAATTTTTGTGGATGTTGTGCATACGCTTCTTGCATTCAATGACAGACATTAGTTGAACAAAATGAACAATTATGGTGATTAACAGAATAATTCAAAGTAGACAACGTAGCCTCTTTGGAAAAAATAAGTTGTATCTAAAATATTGGCCATCGTTGCAAATCTTCATCACTTTTTAGCAAAATTCGATTTTTCGATCGTAAACGCCATTCTTACGCTAATTGTAGGTTATATAGATGATATTTGCTTAAGGATTCTGTCTACTGATAGGCAACTTATATCATAGTTTAGTACGAGGGATGAACTTCTAATGTTATAGCAATATCGTCCACTTTTCGGTAAATTTACGGTCAAGTTATACTTCCTCAAAATTTTGTCAAGGACAATTCGTAATATCTGTTGATGTCGATTTTAGTGCACATCGTTAAGTAACGAAAATCTAAAAAATCTGCTTACAGAGTAATGAAAACCAAAACGCATTTGAACCCGTATAATATTTCCGTTCTTCAAAATTTGCGTCATGAGGATTTTGAACAACGATTAAATGATTGTTATTGATTTAGCGCAACTCTACAGGAGCAAAATTTAGAAGTTTTTTCTTAGATTAAGTGTGGTTCCATTTTGGTTGGACGATGAATTAACTCTAGGCTATTTTCGACAAGTTGGTGCTCCTGCACATAATGCATGAAGGATTTAAACGATCATTATAATGGAAGGTTAATTAGATGGCCAGTTAATTCACCAAATCTAACATTTCTTATATTTTTTGGCTATTTAAAAATTAGTGTTCAGACACAGACTGCATAGTTTGAATAAACTGCAAGCTGCAATTACTGCCGAGTTACTAAATATTACACTTGCACATATCCTTAACAATATGAGAAGACGTTCGAATATGTGCTTAGGGAATAAAGAATATAGTATTCCTTCTAATTAATGCTTAGCTTCTTCCGACGTTTTCTCAATCGATAGAACGACCTAGACGCGTTTGCATTCCATACAATATCGAGACTATACACGTTTCAGTTTTACAAAGGCCACGGTATTGCGTCTGTAAGCAAATAGCTAGAATTCTCCATCGCGATTTAGACTTTCACCCATACAGATCGTACAAGAACTAAAGAAGAACAGTCACCAGTTGCGATTATAATCCGGGGTCCGCTCAACGACAGCAACCTTAAAGAACTTCTACACAGTAGCGAGGTGTCTGTATGGTAGGCAATTTCTTCATGTGCCTTCATCGGAACTTATTGTTTCCAAAATGAAGAGAGGATCACAATGACTGTCACTTGATTGATATGTTAAGATGTTATAATCTTTTGTTGCACCTACATTAAACAACTTTCATAACTTTGATTTCAACAGGATGGTGCGATATCACAAAAAAATCAAAACGAAGTTCGTGGTATCCTGTGAAATGTTGCTGCGAGCAATGTGAAATATCAACTATAGATTGGAAGAATGCATACGAAGAAAAGTTCATCTTCTACAGGACGTAATTTTCAGACATTGATAATCTAATTTACTGTCTCTTAAAAGGCAAGCTGTAATGTTCAATTTGTGTCGAGCGATAAAATTTTTAGATTTACCCCTGGCATGTAAAAGGCAACATTAATTACTACACTTGCCTGTTTCCACAGAAATTTCGTTGCCTTGCATTCAGGTTTGGTTTAAGCTCAACTTAAGAGAATAAATTCCTATACTTACACACTAGTTATAAAACTCTTGAATGTAATAAGTGAAAGTAACTTGGAACCATGTCAGGACTATGGTGTCTGCAAGATATTCAAGAACGTATAATTACAGTCTCTAAAAACAGTTTGCACAATCTTGACAATTAATATGTATGTGTTTGTATACTTTAGTACGTAATCAATTGCCCTGCTCTTTTTTCATTAACAAAATCCCACAGAAGTATATAATATGATAATATTTAATTTTAATTAGTATTTCTTTTTCCTCGTAATCCAAAAGAAAATTGAGGCCATGATTCTTTTTTCTGATTGAGGGATTCCCTTCCTTGATTCTCACCATTTCATGGGCTCCATTCTTGACCAAATATTTTGCTAAAAACCGTTGTTTCATCAGCGATGACGTTCGATTTCACAAACTTGCGAAAACACACAATCACCGAGATACTGGCGCTAAATAACCTAAAGGAGTTTCTTCAATCATTTCTAAATTATTTTGAGAATTTGTTTAAAACTCTGCGGGAGAGGTCCTGCATCATCTATAAGAGTTAGTTAGCCCTTACAAAATCTTTTTGTCCACACTTTCACAGTAGTAGTGTTAAGACTGGAATTTAAAGAGTATCCTACGACGCATCTATGATAAAACGACAAATAGTTTTATCATAGTTGTGTCAAATAATTAATGAGGGCGAATATCGAGAAAGCTAAAAGGCACACGAGACAAAACAATTTGCTTAATTGAGAAAAAAATAATGCCAATAAACTTAAACATTCTAATTTCGATTGCTCTTTCATTGTATACGCATTGTAAATTTTTGAAGAAATTTACTGCATTTTAATAGTTAATAGCTAAATAGTTAATAGTTGAATATCTCAGTTCTCTGTAGTCCAATGGTCAGAAAATAATGGTGACCTTCAACATGTTCAAAGTGACCAGTTGTAATAGATTATATTCTGATTCTTTCCTATAAGTGTGTTGTAAACTATAAATTTTAATAAATATGTTGTTTTTAATACTTATTATGATCAAAAAATACAATAAAATGATTAAATTACAATAAAATTTAACTTATAAATCTCATGTCAAAAGAAACCTTATTCAGTTTTAACTAAGCCAGCAGAAACGAGTGCGCAGTCATTGGTGGCGTTGATATATTTCGAAAGTGGTCGGGAATACCCGAAGTCGAAATTCATATGCGTGTGATATGTGTATGAATGACGGATTAGATTGATGATGGCGAATTGACGGCGTTTTTTGTTATGCTCGACGAGTGTTAATAGATTTCTTAACAGATTTTCGACATTAGAATACACTGGCACTATTATTAAATGTATTGTTTACAATATCAACATTTCAGCGTGTGTAAAAGACATGTTAATTAATAGCAAACAACAACGGATAAATGCGCAACATGATGTACCATATTATAAATTTCTATAAGACTTTATTTTTATGTTAAGTGTATGCAACACAAAATATTGTAGACAATTAAGAATTTCGAAACTTTTGGGGTAAATACGTTCCGGAATGGAGATTGCCAACAAGAGGTCAATTACAGAATAATTTTCCTCTTGTGAAAACACGATTACAGATCAAATAAAAGCAGAGTTAAAAGATCAAAAAATATGGCTGACGGTATATGAAACAACGGATGCAAGAAAGAGTAGAACATTTAAATGTGTTAGTGCGCACTTTAAAAAGCGGTGAGATTTGAATATGGCTGACGGTAGATGAAACAACGGGTGCAAGAAAGAATAGTATTTTAAATGTGTTAGTGCGCACTTTAAAAAGCGGTGAGATTTGTTAGGCTCTTCTTTTATGTACTAGAATATTACAGACGCCAAACTCGGAAAGGATAGTAGAAACTATAAAACATACTTTTGGGAAGTTCAATATATCGACAACCCAACTTGAAATGTTGGTTACAGATGTGGGTTCGAATATGATTAAAGCTGGAAAGTTACTAAAACAATCTTATCCTCAATTGCTTCATGTAACCTGTTTGCTCCATGCATGTCATCTTGTAGATGAATTTATTAGAAACGGTTATCCAAAAGTAGACCAATTTATTTTATTTCTACGAAAAGGTTTTTATTAAATCTCCAAAACGCATTCGTGAATATAAACAGGCTTGCCAGGACTTTTCTCAGCCACCACAGCCGGTATTGACGAGATGGGGAAGTTGACTTAAAGCTGTTTTATATGATGAGAAATGTTTACGCATTATTAAACTTTGTATCTTAAATTTAAATCCGTAAGATGCTCAAGCAGTTTCAGTAAGTCAGCAGCTGGTTTCAGATACCGAAATCCATACTTAAATAGAGCAAATTTCCGAAAATTATTCAATTCTTTTAGATACTATTTCCAAATTAGAGAACAGCAAGCTGTCATTACATACAGTGCTAAATATAGCATATCACCTCAAAGCTTCGTTAGGAAACTGAACAGATCACATCATTAGACGCAGAACGCTCCTTTTCCAAATACACCAACATAATCACCTCGCCGTAGGAGTATGACTGAGTCAGCACTGGAAGACATATTAATGACACAATATTATAAAATAGTAAGTAATTACATTTATTATTTTTAATATTGCTAGTAACTGACATTAAGTTGATTAGAGTCGATCGATCTACAATAAACCCATGTTGGTTTATAGTGATTATGGTCGAACACAGATATAAATACTGGAATAGAGAAATTGTTCAAATATATCAGCACACCTTGATAGAATACTGATAGAATGGTAATTACGATTGTCTAAACGATCGCCACTCTAGGAGATTGGAGTAATTCTGCTCAGTTAGCAAGTATCCGGGAATGAAAATGTAGAACGACACATGTTGAAAATCATTGTCGGTGGTTCACTAAGTAAAGTTGCATACATATATACTATATAAAAAGTTAGGTAGCCATCATGCCTACAGTAGGAATTCGATTTCAGTTGTCTTATTGTTGAAAGTACATCTTGCTTCGAAAAAGGAGGTAAGTGAAAGTAGGAAAATGAGTTTGTAGCAAGAACTGAACTACTAACCAACACGCTTGGCTGATAAACATTTGAGAATGTAATGGCAAATGCTTCCAAAGTTTCTTCGAGTCAAGTGATATTTTGTTTGTCTATGGTTATGCATCCAGATATTCTTGCTTTGCTATTTTTATTACCAATATATAGCCAAAAAACTTTCGGATTATTAGAGATATTGTTTAAAAACGGTATCAAATTAATTATTGGCAATTTATGTAAATGTATATAGAGTTAGTGAAATTCGCTGTTCAAAGGTTAGCTAATTTAGCTAAACGATTGGGCAGCTAAAAAAGTTACCGTTGTTCTTACACTACATCAGTCTATAAACCTGCCAAGTTTCATTTAAATCGATAAGGGACACTTGCCTGTGTCTTTTTTGTGAGCCGTACGCTACTGCGAAAGCACTAATTTCTGCAGCCTTAGTTTTAGCATTTCAGTTGTAAACAATAAATATTACTAACAAAGCGGAATAGTCAGAGTTGTCAATTGCGCGTAATCCATCATAAAATTTAGTATTGCCAACCTCGGAAGTCGAGTTGGATCATGTTGTATATATGTACATATATGATATATAGTGCAACTATAATTTGTTATTTAACAGAAACAAAATGATTCACATCTTATCTAGCAACAGATATCTCTGTTATTATTTGTAATTTTCACGTTTCAAGGTTGTATAAATAAGAATCCCGTAATATTACATAATATGAGAGCTCAGAAACTAATTTCATATATATACTTATATATCTACATACACATGTTTACAAATTCCATTCAGTCACAACAAACAGTGCATATAGTTCGGTGAGATTGCTATTTCTCGTGACAATGTTGGGGATTATTTTATTAATAATAATTTCCCCTTTAATTATATGGATTATTCATTGGTATTTTAAAGTGCAGTACTTTGAAAAATATTTAAGGAACATTCCTGGTTCACTTGGATTACCTCTTGTAGGAGAAGCTATTGCATTTGCAAGTTCTACTAGTAAGTTAACGTTTTACTATAATGTGTCGCTTTTCTAATTTTTTATTCTTACTATTTCCTTCCCTACTTTGTATTCTTACTTTTCTTTCAGTTGAAAGCATTTTTATTCTCCTTTTCTTTTTCGTCTACATACTTCACTTCACGTCCAATTTCATTTTTCTCTTCTCTTGACCGTCTCTATATTCCACACAATAGTTTAACATTCAAATATCAGTATATGTTTTCAATCTATGTGTTACTAATCCCATTGGCATTAATTTTCTATATTATAAATACACTTTCTTCTTATTTATTCAGACTCATTCTTGAAACTACAGCTCTCATTTAAAATTTTACCAATCTGGCATTGTATACTACACAACTATGAACTCAACGTATATGTCAACGATGTTGTCATGTTCAGAAATAACACTAAATCGAATTTAGGTTACAGTTGACCGTTATGTAATTTCGTATTTATAATAATTCTTCGATAAAAACACATTTAGATGCTGTAAGGTAGTTTCTATATTTTCCTGTCAATCCATCAATTCGAATTGTATATCTTCGGAAACATTTACAAGGAAATGGATCCGATAACAAAGTAAACTTCTCCTCATGATTCTTAAAATCATTAAAGTGTTTAACCAAATTCTTCTAACAATTTATAATATTTTTATAACTGAAGAATACTGATGCTTCAATGTTTTCTGTTACAAATATTCTACTCGATTCAAAACTAGAAAAGTTCATAATTTGAAGTTGGAATAATTGAAATTGTTGTTATATGGCTCTCACACAACCAATATGTTAAAAATATGATTGTTATTACTTTGTAATTTTAAATTAAAATTGCTAATAATTTCAGCTACATCATTTCGAAAGGTCAAGTCACATAACCAATTAATATCTTGTAATAAATCGATAAATAATACACAAACCGTTTACAAAATTAATATTTAGTAATATACGAAGGTGGTCCCATAAGTACGTGGCTTGACCTAGAGATGGCGGTAGTTGTTTGAAAAATATCACTATATTAGAAAGTACACAATCTATAAAGCGTATCTTTCAAGTTTGAAGACGCCACGTTGTTTAGTATTTGTTTGTATTTGTGTCATCAATAATGAACGTTTTCAGTGAATTTGTAAAAATGGAGAAAATTGGTCATCGTTACGTGATACAATACTTTTATTTGAAAGGTCTCAGCCCAACCGACATGAAAGCTGAATTGGATTCTACTCTGGGTAGTCTGCTTCTTCGTCTACAACAGTGAAATATTGAGTAGCTGAATTTAAAAGAGGCCGTACGAGCTGTCAAAACGACAGACATAATACGCATTTCAAAAAATGGGGTACATCGCATATTATCTGAAAATTTGGACATGAGAAAGCTACGTGCAAAATGGGTGCTGCGTTTGCTTACACTCGAGCAAAAACAGTGTCGCGAAGATGTTTCAATTGAGTGTTTAGCGAAGTTTCACAGCAATAAAGCAGAATTTTTGCGCCATTTCATAACCATGGATGAAACATGGGTCCACCACTTCACACTCGAGACAAAAGAACAATCAAAACAATGGACTCAAAAGGGAGAACCGGTTTCAAAGCAGGGGAAGACCGTTTCATCTGCAGGCAAGGCCATGGCATCGATTTTTTGGTATGCGCGTGGAATAGTTTTCATCCTGAAAAAGGAAAAACTATCAACGGTGAGTATTGTGAGAACTTATCGCAACGTTTGAGCGAAGAAATCAAGCAAAAACGGCCGCATTTGGCTAAGAAGAAAGTGTTGTTTCATCAAGACAATGCACAAATCCGTTATTGCAATGGCCAAAATCAATGAATTAAAGTTTGAATTGCTACCTTATGCACCCTATTCCCCAGATTTAGCCCCCTCGGATTATTTTCTACTCCCAAACTTAAAAAAAATGGCTCTGCGGTCAAAGATTTTCCAACGATGAAGTGATGTTGGCAGTTAATGGCTATTTTGAGGAGCACCACAGTTCTTATTATAAAAAGAGTATCGAACTTATTGAATATCGCTGGGAAAAGTGTATAGAGCTGAAAGGAGATTATGTTTAAAAATAAATATATTTTTTTCCAAAATTTTTGTGTTTCCTTTGTTGGGTCTGGTACTTCTAGGACCACCCTCGTATTAATAATCTAATACAAGTTCTTCTTATTTTTGCATTAAACTAAATTTCCAGATGTTCTTCCCAAGCTAATGGATCAGTATAACAAATATAAAACAAATTTTAAGACCTATATTGGAGCCCAACCATATTTATTTATAGTCGAGCCTAAAGAGTTGGAATTTTTTTAAAATTCCAATACAATTTTAACGAAATCTAATTTTTATAAATTTGCGGATAATTGGTTAGGATCTGGTTTATTAACTAGCACAGGTAAATAAATATTATTATATTTAATTAATATTAATATATTTGTATTTATATGGACCACGAATCACAGTATTTATTATTAATACTACAATGTAATTTTCTTATCTTGCGCCAAAAGTTTCATTGAAAATATTAAAAAGATTAATCATTTTAAATATGGTCAGTCATACAATATATTTTTTTATATTTATATTATTATTTTTTATATTAATATTTCACGACTTTATATCCCAAACAATTTAACGCCAACTACATGTGACATGAGTTATCTTAAATGATAAGGAATACGGCCTTACGGAGACTTTACACTAATCAGCTGTGAAGAAGTGACGCGACGTAAAAGTATTAGATATACAGTCCAGAACAGATACTAAATAGTTAACTGCTCTTAACAGTTTTAACAGCAACTGAATAGGTACTAGACAGCTTTAACAGCTTCTAAACAGATACTAATCAGGTAATGAACAGCTCGTGAACTCCCTTAATATCTGTTAAGGAGTTGTTGATTATTTGTTTAATACTTGTTCAGAAACTGTTAAAGTCCTTCGGAAGCTATCCATTACTTGTTTAATACCTATCCAGATGTCTATAAAGATGTTGAGGTGTTGTTATTACCTATTTAGTATTTGGTCAGAAGCTGCATTTATATTTTTAACTATTTCATGACATCACTCCACTACCGATCGTCAATATTAAATCTGGATAAGGTGGTGATCCCAGAACTCGCGAATCCTGTTTACTCAGTTAGTTAACAACGAGTTATTGTCCTACTTGAATTCTTTCTGGAATGAATCTATTAAATAGTGATTGTCGTTAATCAAGAGATGTGTATCTTAACCAAGAATTTTAACTTATATATTATTAAAATAACGAAATGGCAACTCAATAAGTTTATGAAAGGAACATTTCGGAAGAGAATCTAGCACTTGCACAAATAATCAAATCCGAAAGCGCTTAGAAGCTGCATCTGCGTTAGCGACTTGACGATTGCTCTTCTCCGACCCATCTGTTAGAATGTTGAAGAGCTTTAATCAAAACCACGCGGCTCTAGTAATTCATACTATGAAACAATCAATCTAGATCGTTCGTGTTATTGTAAAATACCTCAAGGTTACATTGAATCTAACGCTGTTTCATAGAGCTATAACTCAAACTCAAATACATGATTATTCCAAGAAACATCCTTTTCTAAAAACAAAACAGAAACCCTATCTTAACTTCTCAGTATTGCTGACAAACAAAACATTGTTATGCAAAGAATTGCAATATTTAAGAATGTATAATGAATAGTATTTCTACGCTAGAATTACATTGCTCTTCTCCGACCCATCTTTCAAAAAGTTTAAGAGCTTTAATTAAAATCACACGGATCTAGTAATTCATACTATAAAACAATCAACTTAGATCGTTCGTGTTATTGTAAAATACCTCAAGGTCACACTGAATCTAACGCTGTTTCATAGAGCTATAACTCAAACTCAAATACATGATTATTCCAAGAAACATCCTTTTCTAAAAACAAAACAGAAACCCTATCTTAACTTCTCAGTATTGCTAACAAACAAAACAAATTGTTATACAAGGAGCTGCAATATTTAAGAATGTATAATGAATAATATTTCAACGCTAGAATTACATTGCTCTTCTCCGATCCATCTTTCAAAAGGTTTAAGAGCTTTAATTAAAACCACACGGCTCTAGTAATTCATACTATAAAACAATCAACTTAGATCGTTCGTGTTATTGTAAAATACCTCAAGGTCACACTGAATCTAACGCTGTTTCATAGAGCTATAACTCAAACTCAAATACATGATTATTCCAAGAAACATCCTTTTCTAAAAACAAAACAGAAACCCTATCTTAACTTCTCTGTATTGCTAACAAACAAAACAAATTGTTATGCAAGGAGCTGCAATATTTAAGAATGTATAATGAATAGTATTTCTACGCTAGAATTACATTGCTCTTCTCCGATCCATCTTTCAAAAAGTTGAAGAGCTTTAATCAAAACCACACGACTCTAGTAATTCATACTATAAAACAATCAACTTAGATCGTTCGTGTTATTGTAAAATACCTCAAGGTCACATTGAATCTAACGCTGTTTCATAAAGCTACAACTCAAGCTCAAATACATGATTATTCCAAGAAACATTCTTTTCTAAAAACAAAACAGAAAACCTATCTTAACTTCTCAGTATTGCTAACAAACAAAACAAATTGTTATGCAAGGAACTGCAATATTTAAGAATGTATAATGAATAGTATTTCTACGCACCTATCCAGCCTTCTCAACTAGGATCTACATACGTTGCTGTGAACCCGGAGGTTTGTTCGATATTGGTTGGCGCGGTGTTTTCTCTGCAGGTTTGACGAAATTTCATTTTCGTGAACAGAGTGTCAAAATCTCTTACAAAACATATTAAATTTACATCCTCCAGCTTATTGTAAAGTATCTCAGAATTATTCAATGAGAGATCTGATTCCAGTGAAAAATGTCTAATTAGAGGCTTTATAATAAGCTCAAGGATGTTCGTAGGATGTATGGTTTTTTTGGCCGAGGTTTTGATGCTCTGCTCACAAAACTGAAATTGTGTCACATCTGCATAGAAAACAATCTAGTAAACCATCACGTGCTCTCTGCCTACCACTTCAGCCCTACTTCAGGTCATTCAATAAGCACTGACTCACAGCAAAACGACACAATAATGGCTAAGGCAATATGCTCCAGAGTTAATTGACGAAGTTCAGACTTAAATGCTGGATTGTTTGGGGTCTAAATTAGATAATGTGTCGTTGGAGAAAGTTCCATCAAAATTTGGAGGATCTGAAGCTTTAGTGAAAACGGCTAACGATATCCCCCTGGATAGAGTACGTGGCGCAATAGTCAATTAGCCTAGACGATTGAAAACTTATGTGGAAGCAAACGGAAGACATTTTGAATAGCACATGTATATCTTATTACTGTATTATTATAGAAAATAAATGTATATAAAAGTTTTGTAGATATTATTACTTTCTATTTATTTTGATAAAATTGATAATTATAGAGTATTTATGACACAAGGGAAAACATTTTATTTTTTTCTCAAAATAAATTCTAAAACGTAGAATTAAAACATAACATTAATACATTAGCCTGGGACTGGATAGCATTTTTAGTCATTTCGACAAGTAATATCCATTAAAAAGCTTTCGTTTTCAGGAAACAGGTGGCGAAAGCATCGAAAAATTATAACGCCGGCTTTTCATTTTCAAATATTAGAAGAATTCACTGATGTTTTTAATTCGACGAGTGAAATTCTTGTGTCTAAATTAATGAACGAAAATAAAAAAGCTTCTATAGACATATACCCATTCATTGCTAGATGTACATTGGATATTATTTGCGGTAAGCAAAAATTTTTCACGCATATCGGAATTTTCTCATCTAATTTAATTATTTTAGAAACTGCAATGGGTACATGTGTCAATGCACAGGATGACCTACAGTCAGAATATGCACATTCTGTTAATATTCTTTTAAAAGTGCTACAAGAACGAACGTTCTCGTTGATATTAGCGAACGACATATTATATACTTTTACTAAAACTTATCGCAAAGAAAAACGTGCTTTGAAAATAGTACATGATTATACGAGATCAGTAATTAACAGAAGAGAGGAGGAATTTCTTAATAATTTCAAACCCAATCAAGCATCCGTTGATAGTTTTGGTAGAAAAAAGAGACGAGCTTTTCTGGATTTATTATTGGAATACTCTCTTAATGATCCTAGTTTCACGAAAGAAGACATACGCCAAGAAGTGGACACTTTCATGTTCGAGGTTATAAATTTATATCTTTCAATTCCAAATCATATCTTATTCATGTGAATGAATATAAAGTACATATATTTCATTTCTGTAAATTAAAATTCACTGATTCTATCTTATTGCAACGAAAGTTTTATATTTTAGGGTTACGACACTACAGCAACATCCATAACATTTGTTCTGCATCTATTGTCTATATATCCAGACATACAGGTAAATTTATTTTACATATTCAAGGCATTAATTTTATAAATAGTACTGATTTGATAATTAATTATTATATTATAAACAATTACTGACGACGACTATGATATATACATATATCATGAGCTTAACTGGTTGATAAATTACTAGTGAGTTACTGGCTTATCACGTCGAGGGTTTCGGCTTTGAGTCCGATGACTTGCTGTTCGGGAAGGCTTGTCGTGGTTTTCCCGTTTAAGCGAATGCTTACAGCCAAATGTCTGAAATTGCCCCGCGAGCGCGGGCGTTATAATAGCTCATGATCTGCCAAGGCCTCTGTAAGTGTTATTATTATTAGTATTATTATTATGGCGTAGATTGCTAACATTTCCTCAGCCTTGTGCCAACATTTCACTCAATCCATATATCTATGGGTTTGAGCTCGGAATGTACACGGCTGATATTTTACGGTTCTATTATCCATCACAAAACAGTATTTACTACAAGTTTTATGTTTTGTACACCCATTTAAAGGTTATCATAGCTGCAATTGTGTTGATAAAATGATGAATATTAGTCAGATTGTGAGAGGGATGACTATTGCAATTGTAATGACTGCTTTTTGTTTGTGTGTGTACGTAGATTTATTTCTAGAGTTTTTATGTGATAGAGAAATTGTTTTGTTGTAATACCTATTACTGACATCACAGTCGGTATTATTATTACCACTTTTTGGTTCCAAATCTTTTTTAGTTTGATTATAAGTGGTTTGTAATTTTCTGTCTTTTCTTGTTCTTTTTGTGTAATGTTTGTATCATTTGATATCGCAATATCTGTTGTGTAAGCTTTCTTTTGTTTTTTATCAATAAGTGTAATGTCTGGTCTGTTACTAGTAATTTATTTATCTCTGTGTATTGTCCTGTTCTAGTATAGTTTATTATCATTTTTTGCAAGAATACTTACTAGGGTGTATTTGTAATATACCGTGTTAGTTTTTTCAAGTTGATGTTTGAGTGCAAGTTCTTGGTGTATATATTTTTGCAGCAGTATTGTGTCTGTATAATTCTTACTAGCAAGTCATTTAAATGCATCTCTTGTATGTGCTGTAGTTTCTGTGAATTGGTGACATTGTCTGCAAATATCATTCTCGAAAGGTTCTTTAATTATGTGTTATTGTTCTTTGTGGTGACTACATCGTCTTGTATTGCTAAAATAAGTTTTTCTGTTTCTAGAAACAATTGTCCCATTTTTAGCCATTGGTATGATAATCCTTTATCTATGTTTGTGTCTGGCATGCTATTGTAATGAGTGCCTTGTAGTAGTTTTTTAGACCATTTCTATTTCTGTTGTTGTTATTATTTGAACTTTATATTCTATTTTTCTTGTTTTGAATTTAATGGTGTATATTTGTTGTTCGTTAATACATTTGCTTTGTGTGTTGGGGTCTTTTTATTTTGAAGGAGTTGGTGTATTGTGTAATATTTGTATATTAATCATACCTCTGCCTCCTTTTTTTCTGAACATATAATAGTAATACGTTTTATGCAAAAGTTTGGATGTATGACATATTTTGTTAGTTTTATTCTATTAAGACGATTCAAACTCCAAGTACTTTATAGGTTTCTTCTGGAAGCATATTTGTGAGGGCTTTTTGTTAAACGTTTCTTCATTTTCAGGGGTCTCAAATTTTCCTGTTTCGATATACAACATTTTGCATTTGGTTGTTCCAAAAGTTCTTGCATTTGTTGTTCCTTTTGTTTTGGTGTTTGATTCTGTTGTTGTTATTTAACATATTTGATAGTGGATTAAAGCATAAACAAAACCATAGAGTACTAAGAGAATCTCCCTGAAATATACCTGTATTAATGATGATCGATTTCATTGTTACACGGTTCTGTTTTGTTGTTAGATAAATTGTAGTTCTCCAGGATTACCTGGCTGTGTATAAAAATCGTTGTGTATGTGTATCTATTTTATATTTTATAAATTTCTAGTATGGAAGCAAATGCTTTCTTATAATCTACATATGTAACATGTAATTAAATTTTCCTGATATTTCTCTATTTGTTTCATTACACTGTCTTTTATAATTTGTTCTTCACTCGGCTTTGTGCGTCCTTTATGGCCTCTATTAATAATATGCTTCGTATTAGATGCTTATCTATCTTGTATGTTATAGTGACAGTTAGAGTTTGGTTTGTAATGTGCTGGATTTTTTGTATTTTAATTTTTGATTTCAATCAAATCGTACGTTTTAGCATTTTCGTTCATTTTATTTCTTGTACCTTTTTAGTCTTTAGAAAATACCGTTAATTTTTGTTTAAAAGTATCTAGTTTTTGTGTTGGTGTTTCGTTTTCATTTTGTATGATATTTTTTTAAATATTATAAGATTTTGTTTGGTTTATTTCCTTTAGGATATTGTGTGCCCATATTTTTTCTTTAAGTTATTAATCTTTTTTCAAATCTGAATTGTCAATTTCGTTTTGTAAAGTTTTTTATTTGATTATCTTGGTATTCGATCTTCTGATTATTCTGTATTATAATAGTGGTCGCAGCTGCGTAAATTAGTATGGTAAGAGTAGGAAGTGTAGGTTTTCAAACATATTTACTTCATGTAAATAATTTTTTCATTGAGCATTTATAGTCTTAACTATATAGGGTATGTTTTTTGAATATTAGTTTAGGTAATGGTGCTTCGTTTATATGATCAAGATCTTTCAATTTTAAAACAGTTGTTTGCATTTGCTCGTTCATTTGTTGTTTTATGTTGGTATTAGTATGTATTTGTATTTCTGTTTATGCATTGATTGTCAAGTGTTGTGTTGTGTTGTAATAATTTCTGGAGCGGCAGTTGTTTGAGTTTCAATGTATTCTTGCTGGTTATTACCTTGATTTTGATTATAAAAAATAAGGACATTCAATTCTTAATTCTCGTGCAATCTCTACTGTTATTCTTTTTATCTACCCGCCAGTTAGTAGTTTTTAATATTCCAATATTCGTGGAAATATTTATATGTATAATATCAAATTGACATAATTACTAAAGGTTGATATTTCCACATTAATTTCAATCAATTAACAAAGAAACCCTTGTTGATTCAATTATATATCAATGTCTTCATCAAAATTACCTTCAAATTGACATGTAAAATCAAAAATATTAATTTTCGAGCAAAACATACACAAGAAGTTAAACCAATATTCACAGACAATCCTGACATTATATCTACTGCTCTTCTATTACTAAACACTGTAACTACATTGTTAAAATTATAAAATTTCGTGATTTATATGTAATACCTACTACACCTGTCAATTAGACATCAATGCAACTAAGACTATCATTATTATTATTATTAATTGTTTCGCTTCATTATACATATTTGCTAGAATTCTTTCTGACAATTTTATTCACTTGTTATTTTACGAATATGGTAGTCATTGGTATTGAAACTCTCAAAGGCAATGCAAAAAGCACTTCTTCTACATAGCCATTAGTGTTGTGAAATAGAATATAAATTTGTATAATTATTCACGCACTTACCTACATATCTAATCTATTAATACTACAGTAATCTTCAGGTTATTCATAGTGATTTTTTCAGAAAATTTCAATAAACATATTGAACATTTTGTCAACGCGATTAATGATTAACGTAAGATGAATTATTTTTGATCCTATTCTACCATCTGTAGATAAGTTCGAAAATTTCGTTCTTAGAAAAATTTGATATTTTCTTCTTTAATTGCTTCATATGCATCTCGCATACCTTTAAATTATTAAAATCTTTTCCAGTAAGTAAATTTTGTAAAGACTGGCAATCAGTGAGTGCAATGACTGCGGAGTATAATAGACGATGAAAAACATTCCAACCAAGTTGAAGCAGTTATTACCATATCTGTAAATAGACATGAGAGGTTACATTTTCATGATGGAATACCTTATGTTGTTTTAGCTTTTAGTTCACAATTCCTTTCTAATTCCATTAAAAATCTTCGGAGATGTTACAGTCAATCTTTTGCATGCGATATTGTCGTCAAAAGGTCCACTTATATTCTCAGTAACTATTCGCCTTAAATATCTACCGCTGTCATTGAACTGACGAGTATATTAATTGATTACATTCTCTTTCACTGAAGTATGAGGATCTCCAATATGTTTAATATTTCTGCCCTCTACCATGTCGTATGCAAGACCTTCTTGACCACATAGCAATACGTTCGTAGAATTTATAGCAGTTTCGAACAGGCTCCAATATATTGTACTTAAAGTCACTTTGAGATTTCCAAATAAATTGACATATATTTAAACTTGTCTTAACGTTTTTTAATCATAGAAATTATTATTTCCTTACATATTGTTCGTCTGTGTCTCCTTTAGAGACATATTATTGCAGCTTACTAAGCTTTGTTTATATCAAATATAAATGATGAAAAGATGCTTGACAAATGGGAGGAATTAGAATACACTTATGGATCGGAGGTGTATTTTAATTAAAAAAATTTAATTAACGTTAATTTAGTATCTCAAGAGCACACTCAGATGTTTTAGCATGATGCATAGAATCTAGATTAATACCTCTTCATTGAACACGGAGTGTTTTGAAATGATTTACTTAAGCTTTTTGTTTCCTTACTAAAGAATTATTTGTATTAAATGTATTAATCAACCACAACTCAGGTAAGCTCTTAGATTATTACTTCTGAGTCGTCATTACATGACAATTGCAGTTGTAGCCAATATTGGTAGATCATCACTATGAGGACGGATCAGTAATTAGTGAAGCTAGACAATAGAAACAAATCTTTTTTGGGAAAGGTTATTTTGTTTTCGATGAATTCTGCTTGTAATGCTTGTAATTTACTTCACCGATATTCAAGTCTGTTCATTACTTTAGAAAAGTAAGCTGTATCGAACTCTTCGAAATACCTTCAGTTTAAGTGATTATGTCCTTATTTGAACAAAAATTCTGACTCTAGCCATGGAACTAAGTTTCTGAGGTGGCCAAATCTGGTGAATAAACAGGATTCAGAAGCAATTAGAAATGTAGTTCATAAATGCTTAACCTTTTAAAGAGTGTAAAGAAGAAGTGTAAACACGCGTATTATTCTAAAGAAAAAGTAATTAAAAGTAACTTCTTCTTTAAGTGCGAACTTTTGTGTTGTATGTAGAATTGATTAAAGTGATGTATAGTATTTAACTATTATCGGTTTACCCTTTTGCCGATAATCGATAAGAGGAATCAAATTATAGTTTCAAAAGACAGTAGACATAACCAATTGTACGGTCTTTGTCTTCTTCAAAGTATTTGTGGTAACATCGGTCTCTTGTTTCGATTAGCGTTCCATTTTGGATGTATCGTTTATAAAAGATTTATCAACCGTTATTATTCAGCAAAAACTTTTTGAATAATATTTTAACTTTGCTAAATTGAGAGCTGAAATGCGTTTTTGTTCGCACTTACGGTCCATAATCATCAAAATCATCTTACACATGTTTTTTTCATACTCAATTCATTATCGAAATTCGAAATCACTGACCTGTATTGTACGAAGTGTGAAGAACCTCTGTTCCTTCGCATAATTTTCATCTGACACCTTACTACGTATTTTTTTAATAATTTCTGGAGTACCGACGTCTTTTTGGCTTTCACTACATTGTTCATCAAATGTACTGGCCCAGCAGTATTTAAACACAGATGTCTATCGTTTTATGATTACTATCGATAAATTGTAATCATAAACACATTGCCCAATTGTTATCTAAGAGCACGATGACGACTATTAAAAGGCAATATTATTTTTGGCGATAGTAAAATCGCCCAAACCAATAAATACGGTGATATATGGAACACATTACTATTGAAATGTGTTCTATATATTTAAGTACTTAAAGGAATATTTACGAAGTTTTGGAACAATTTATTTTACAATATACTCAAAGATTAAATAATAATAAATTCTGTATTTGCCCAATAGAAGATTCTTTCTACAAGACAACAAATACATTACAAGATAAGCACATCTATACCTATGTATGTATGTATATTCAAACATATATTATACTTGAAGCAAGTAAATAATAATTCTTAGTGACTAATACTACAGAAATAAGATTTAACACTTTTCACAATGATTGAAAATTGAGTTCATATTACGACACGAGTTTAAACTATGGCATATTATGTTAATATATGTTAATCGTTAAGGAAATTAATTTCAGGGAGTTTATTTATTGATATACCGTGTCCATGGAGTAACATAGAAACTTTAGAAACTTGCGCTGCTCTTTTTCAACAGTAAATTTATGCACTTCTTAGCAAGGGCATCATATCAGAGATGCGAATTTCATATGTTCATATAATATAAAATCATGATAATATGTGGGTCTGCGAATGCTCTAGAAGTTCGTAATATAAATCTCATAGTTCTTAACGCAGACCTACATACATATTTAAACAATATGTTTAGCAAAACTGAACCTGCAATCGAAGTAAACATTAAGGTCTCTGATTTCGTGACTTCAAGTAAGCATACACTATATTCTCCATAGTATAGTTGCAAACTGTAGATGTACTTTTATTCGAGTAAGTCACAACCTACATTTTGGGACGTTCACAGATAGATATCAGGTTGTTACATATGAAATATCCGATTTTGTAAGGAATAAAAAAAGTCTAAATTTAAAAAAATATAAATATTTATTCTGCAAAATAGTCTCCATTTACATCAATAGTTTGTTACCAACGGCCTGGAAGCTGAAAAATTCCCTTTGAAAAGAAATCTAGGTTTTGACGGCTCACATATTGCACAAACACTGCTATTACAGACTCCCGGTCAGGGAAGTCCCTATTTTTTAAGTGATTGTCTAAACTTCGGAAAAAATAACATCAGTTGGCGAAAGATCAGGTGAATAAGGTGGGTGAGGGAGAATTTCGTAACCAAATTCCGAAAGTTTTTGGATTGTCTGTCGTGCAACATGAGGTCTTGCATTATCATGAAGAAGTATGGGTCCATGTCTATTGACTAGTGAGGGCTGCAAGCGGCTCAATTTTCCATGCATAGTTTCCAGTTCGGCACAATAGGACGCTGCCGTGATGGTTTCACCAGGTTGCAAAAATGAACAGTGAATAATACCCTTACTGGTCCACCATACAGTCACCATAATCTTTCGCGGGTGAAGTGATGCTCGTGCATGCTGTCTTGGTTCTTCACCTCGATCTAACCATTGTCCTGACCGTCTCCGATTATCATAAAGTATCCACTTTTCGTCACATATTACCACTCGATGAAGAAACGGTTCAACTTTTTGTCGATTAGCCAAAGAGGTAGCCACCTCTAATCGACGGAGCTTATTGGCTTCCGTTAATTGGTGCAGCACCCATCGATCGAGTTTCTTCACTTTGCCAATCGAAGAAAGGTGACGACTAATGGTGGTAATGGACACTTAAAATGTTTCTGCAAGGCTACGCACTGTTGTCGACGGATTACTTTCAACTTCTACACGCAGCTCGTCGTCATTAACGGTGCTACGCGCATATCCGCGAGGCTCATTTTCCAAATCCAAATTTCCCTCGCTGAATTTTTTAAACCATCGCCGTAATGTGCGTTCATTACACCTGGTTTCACCGAACGTCTGATTAATTGCTCGCGTTGCTGCAGCTGCATTTAATCCCTTTTTAAATTGAAAGAGGTAAATTGCCCGAATATCTCTTGCCGACAGCATTTCCATAGGCGAGACAAGGACAGGTGTATTAATCTTTCCAAGAAATGGAACAGGTACACACTTCAAAATAAATATCCTTTTCTACAAATACAATAATAATTTTCACCAAAAACATACACGTCTTCACACAGGTGCGATTCAGTTCAGACTGAAGGAAAAAACGGACATTACATTTATAACAACCTGATAATAACAAAAAATTCAATATCCCAAGAAAACAATGCACATCGTCATGTGGCAACTATTAGATTACCATTCCTGCAAGAGGCCAACATCAATGTTCTCAATTGGACAAGTATCTGATAGCCAGATCTATCGGTCATAGAACATATATTGCTTATGGTAGATCGAATTGTTGGCATACTTCTTAACCCTCTAATTATTTTACAACAGCCATCCATTTTTTTACAATAGTGATTTCTTTTTTTGTTACATTGTATATTAGGTATTCCGACTACAGATATTAGCTAACGTACAAAAACTAAAATTAATTATTATTTCTAGTAAAATATTGTATCAAGTATGTTATTTTCGTGTAATACATTCTAGAAAAAAGTATATGATGAATTAGAAAATATATTTTCCGATAATCTGAAACGAAGTGCCACTTACAGAGATCTTCAACAAATGAAGTATTTAGAAATGGTAATTAAAGAATCGCTTAGAATGTTTACCACTGTGCCTGTAATCGGTAGAGTACTAGAAGAAGATGTGGACTTAAGTAAATGCATCGTTATCATTACAAAATCGTTATGAATTAAATGTATATACTACTTTCCAGATGGTGTCTTATTGCCGAAAGGATTAATGATTAACATATTTATATATGGAGTGCTACATTCTTCTAAATGGTTTGAAGATCCGGATAAGTTTGATCCAGAAAGGTTCAGTGCTGAAAACACAAAATCGAGAAATCCTTTCAGTTACATACCTTTCAGCGCAGGTCCAAGAAATTGTATAGGTAAACAATACCTACTTAAATATTTACATAGGTTTTAATTTGTATTGCTGCATTTCAGGTCAAAAATTTGCTATGCTGGAGATGAAATCAACAATATCTCACATAATTAGAAGTTTTGAACTTATTTCTATTGTTCCGGAACATAAAATTCTTCTCCAAAGTGAAGGAGTGTTAAAATCTGCTAATGGTGTTCACATGCGGCTGAAGCAGAGAGATTGAAAGTGTGAAATAATAGGCACTAACTAAATATTAAGTAAATATAAATAAAATATTATTTCTTTTGTAATTTCGTTCTTGCTTATTTTATGAATGCGTTATATAGTAAAATTATTAAAAACCAAAAAAATAACTGCTTCTTGTTTTTTTAAAATTAAATAATCGACGAAGATATAAGAATCAAAAAAGCATTGTGGCAATAACGCTTCTGTTATCATGTAAAGGATTATAAAACCTAGTTTTAAAAATATTTATCTAATCATTTTGTTATGTCAAAATAAATATGCCGAAGTAACAAACCAATAAGAAGTAATTTCGATATTAAAATGCAATATCACTATTGCAGTTAAAAGATATCAGCATTTATGTAAACATATAAAAACGTTGAAAATCTAACGTTAAAAATTTGAAAAGTTGAAATTTTTACGTTAAGAGTTAGTAATTTTTGGAAAATTCATAATACGAATTTAAGCATGATCAAAATCAATTTAAGATTTACGTAAGTGCAGTTAGTTTAACGTCGAGAATATCAAGATGGCGCTGCAACGGAAATTGGAACCCTGGAAAATTTGCGTTGTGAAACTGAACGACCATGAGGTGAACTGAGTGAAACTGGGTCTGTCGCACTGAAACTCAGTTTCAATGCAGCAGACAGTAGCAGTAGTTGAGCCCTGAAGATGTCTCATATGGGTGGGTACGAAACGTCGGCAGTTACATCAGTGACGCGGTTCCAGCCCGGAAGTCCAGTAGCAGATAGTATGACCACGACCGCGGAAGTCTAAGTACCAGATTAGAGGAATTATTATTTTATTTTGTAAATTTAATAAAGGAAATTTTGCATAAATGTATAGCATAACACGTTTCTGCATAAATAAATCGTCGGTTTTATTTTCAAATTGTATTATTTGTTTTGAAAACACATAGTCTGTTAGATGCTACGCCTTACTAAAATAACCTACCTTGAGAAATATACATACTCGTACATGTTTTTTAAGACTATAAGATACTTGGTAAGAATACGCTTGTGAATGCTATAAGAAATTTTCATAAATTTTGAATCATAATTCAGCATACCTTATAAAAAAATTTCATATCAATAGGTATATTGAATAAAACATATTTTTCAATATTTTAGAAAAAAAATAACTTGGCTAATACCAACAAAGCGGCGAGTGAAAAATCTTTTGAGGAAAGAGTTACATGTAAAACTATCGCGACAGTTTGTTAATAATACTGTAAATACACACACAATAAAATCTAACATCGTTTATTTATAAATGTAACATCAAAATCAGAGTACGGAGAGTGCTCGAATAAAACTCGCTTGCGAACGAATTCAATTCGAGCGAGTTATATTTTCTATATTAAAAAGAACTATTCTTACGAGTTGAGTTTGTGCTCCCGAGTTAAATAGTAAAACTCGCGAGCACAAATTTTAAAACGAACGAATTAAATAAAATTGTGCTCGCGAGCAGAATTTTTTCCTACTCTGCTCACGAGTTGAGTTTGTGCTCGCGAGTTTAATGATAAAACTCGTGAACACAAATTTTAAAACGAACGAATTAAATAAAATTTGGCTCGCGAGCAGAATTTTTTCCTACTCTGCTCACGAGTTGAGTTTGTGCTCGCGAGTTTAATGATAAAACTCGTGAACACAAATTTTAAAACGAACGAATTAAATAAAATTTGGCTCGCGAGCAGAATTTTTTCCTACTCTGCTCACGAGTTGAGTTTGTGCTCGCGAGTTAAATGATAAAACTCGTGAACACAAATTTTAAAACGAACGAATTAAATAAAATTGTGCTCGCGAACAGAATTTTTTCCTACTCTGCTCACGAGTTGAGTTCGTGTTCGCGAGTTAAATGATAAAACTCGTGAACACAAATTTTAAAACGAACGAATTAAATAAAATTGTGCTCGCGAACAGAATTTTTTCCTACTCTGCTCACGAGTTGAGTTTGTGCTCGCGAGTTTAATGATAAAACTCGTGAACACAAATTTTAAAACGAACGAATTAAATAAAATTGGGCTCGTGAGCAGAATTTTTTCCTACTCTGCTCACGAGTTGAGTTCGTGTTCGCGAGTTAAATGATAAAACTCGTGAACACAAATTTTAAAACGAACGAATTAAATAAAATTGTGCTCGCGAACAGAATTTTTTCCTACTCTGCTCACGAGTTGAGTTTGTGCTCGCGAGTTAAATGATAAAACTCGTGAACACAAATTTTAAAACGAACGAATTAAATAAAATTGTGCTCGCGAACAGAATTTTTTCCTACTCTGCTCACGAGTTGAGTTTGTGCTCGCGAGTTAAATGATAAAACTCGTGAACACAAATTTTAAAACGAACGAATTAAATAAAATTGTGCTCGCGAAGTTTAATGATAAAACTCGTGAACACAAATTTTAAAACGAATTTTTTCCTACTCTGCTCACGAGTTGAGTTTGTGCTCGCGAGTTTAATGATAAAACTCGTGAACACAAATTTTAAAACGAACGAATTAAATAAAATTGTGCTCGCGAACAGAATTTTTTCCTACTCTGCTCACGAGTTGAGTTTGTGCTCGCGAGTTTAATGATAAAACTCATGAACACAAATTTTAAAACGAACGAATTAAATAAAATTGTGCTCGCGAACAGAATTTTTTCCTACTCTGCTCACGAGTTGAGTTTGTGCTCGCGAGTTTAATGATAAAACTCGTGAACACAAATTTTAAAACGAACGAATTAAATAAAATTGTGCTCGCGAACAGAATTTTTTCGAACTCTGCTCACGAGTTGAGTTTGTCTTCGCGAGTTTAATGACAAAACTCGTGAACACAAATTTTAAAACGAACGAATTAAATAAAATTGGGCTCGTGAGCAGAATTTTTTCCTACTCTGCTCACGAGTTGAGTTCGTGTTCGCGAGTTAAATGATAAAACTCATGAACACAAATTTTAAAACGAACGAATTAAATAAAATTGTGCTCGCGAACAGAATTTTTTCCTACTCTGCTCACGAGTTGAGTTTGTGCTCGCGAGTTTAATGATAAAACTCGTGAACACAAATTTTAAAACGAACGAATTAAATAAAATTGTGCTCGCGAACAGAATTTTTTCCTACTCTGCTCACGAGTTGAGTTTGTGCTCGCGAGTTTAATGACAAAACTCGTGAACACAAATTTTAAAACGAACGAATTAAATAAAATTGTGCTCGCGAGCAGAATTTTTTCCTACCCTGATCAAAATTATAGTGGGTAGCCAGCAATAGACTGGAAGGCTGCGCTTATTTAGAGGTTAATGTACAATACATTTTGAAATAGATTTAGGATAATGTGTAAATCTTGATATAGTTGAAGCTTCGTATATTCTAAAAGTATGTGTATTTTTGAAAACTAAGCTGTCCAACTTAATGTGGTGGACTTTTAATAGATTGAAAAGTAATAACGTTACAGCTATTTAAAAAAACATTGGAAATTTTGAACAAGTTTATATAGATTAGCTTTAGCACAATGTCTAGTCTAGGAGCTCATACTGCCAAAAAAAGCAGCTTGGTCAACAATCCCTATTATGAAAAACCAATTCATTACTAATACGAGGGAGCGTTTTTATATTCGCGGAATGAGCGGGTTGTAGAGGGGTGAGTAGGCGCATTGGGGGCGTTGCCTGTGCAGCGACTCATGATTAGTATAAATACGAAGTTTCATTGTTATTAGACAGTTAGTCTTTGAGCTATCGTCAACCAAGTAATATAATCAGGAGTGAAAAGTGAAATATGGAAAAAATCGAATATCGTGCCGTTATAAAGTTCCTTACCAGGCAAGGAAAATCAGTCGCGACCGTAATGAATGAGATGTCATTGGTTTACGGCGACTCTTGTCCAGGAAAAAACATGGTGTGCAAGTGGCATAGTTTATTTAAACAAGGAAGGGAATCCCTTGAAGACGACCCGAGGCCGGGCAGGAGCATCGAGCTGACCACGCTAGCACTTATCCAAAAAGTTGAACAAATTGTACTCGAAGATGCTCGACTAAAGAAGAAACAACTCGCAGAAATGGTTGGAGTATCCGATACAACAATTTTTAAAGTCCTACACGATCATCTCGGCATGTCTAAGGTCAGCGCAAGATGGGTGCCGAGAATGCTGGCACGCCGCCGCAAAAACAACAGCGCGTAGAGTGTTCGCGTGCATTTTTGGACCTCTGTAATGAAGACAAGGATGGTGTATTGAGTGGAATTGTTACTGGAGACGAAACTTGGGTTCATCATTATGAACCTGAGTCCAAACAAGACTTCATGCAGTGGCATAAAAAGGGCACAGCACCTCCCAAGAAATTTAAAGTGTCACAATCAGCTGGGAAACTCATGGCAACGGTATTTTGGGACTCGGAAGGAATATTGTTGATTGATTATAAAGATAAGGGTGTTTCTATAACCGGAGAATATTACGCTTCAATATTAGAGCAACTAAAAGAAGCCATTAAAGAGAAAAGACAGGGAAAATTGACAAAAGGTGTTCTGCTTTTGCACGACAACGCGCCCGTCCACAAAAGCCGCGTTGCGTTAGCTGTCCTGCATAAGATGGGCTTCGAAATTGTGAATCACCCACCCTACAGCCCAGACCTGGCCCCCAGTGATTATTACCTGTTTCCGAAAATGAAAAAAGAGCTGCGGGGTAAAAAATTTACTGCTGATGATGACGTCAAGGAGGCAGTTTCGGCGTATTTTGCAGATAAAGAGAAATCATTTTTTTATGAGGGTATAAATAAATTAATTGAAAGATGTGAAAAATGTATCCGTCTTGCAGGTGAATATATTGAAAAAGAAAAATAATTTGGTTTTTTTATTTCCACCCCTTGTCCCCCATTCCGCGAATATAAAAACGCTCCCTCGTAGCATCTGACAGTCAGGCAACTAAATTTCGACAAAATTTAGTAGAGCGATTCCTTTCAAATTATAGTGCAATTTTTCTTAATACTTTTCGGAAAACGTAGTAGAAGGTTTTCTAATTATATTACCCAAAAGCAGACAATTAGACGCTAATTTATACGAATTAATACGTAAACTACGACATAGCTATTTGTATTATTGCGAAATTATGCGTAAAACACCACGTGGTTGTATAAGCCTGAGTCATTAACTGTCAGTGGGCCATCAAAGTTTGGAATAAAATAAAATATTGGAAATTTCCTTGTTTCTTTAGCAATTAGCTACCATAATCAAATCATTTACTGCCTACGCTGACGAAACAGTAGTTTTCACAATATACAGAAGTGAGTTAATTACTCATGTAAACATAAAATTACCCGATCGATTAAAAAAAAACTATTTCAAATGCTTCTGTAGTTGGCAAGATTTACATGCCTAAATTCCTCACAGAAAAATGCTATTAATTTAAGCTGTGATCCTAGTTATCAATTCTCTTTTTTCAAAATTAGCGCAAGTATCCTTGATCCATCCAGCAACTAATTGTTGGAATGCGAATTATTTTTTTACCAATATGAGGACCCATGGTGCGGTGCATTGCAAAGAAGACACATCTTAGCATTCTTGAGATCTATCATATTTTTTATAGAATTCGCCATTGTGATATTCTAGAAAAGCTTTCTTTGCAAGAATTGCGGAGAAGCATTTAGATCGGTTATTATTAGACAATATTTTAGATATCCACGTGACATAAATTATTTATCATTATTTAGTTATCATCCTAGAAACATGAAGGAAATTAATTCTGTAAGATATTTTTCTATACGATTTGGTTCTTAGTAATAGCGTACAAACGGTATTAGGTATTATTATTTCTCTACACTCAATACACCTCTCTATCCTCCGAAACCAATCTTTAAACCAGTTAAAGCACACTCATTGTCCCAAGCCCGCAGAAGGTCCTCATCACTGGAAAACTGCCTCCCTTTTAGCTTCATTTTCACATGCTGGAACAGTGCAAAGCCGCAGGGAGCAAGATCTGGGCTATAGAGAGAGTGCTCAAGAAGTTTCAATCATGTCGTGGTTAAATATTCGGTGCAGGCTTTGGCGCGGCGAGCTAGAGCATTATCGTGATGGAGGAACCAGGTGTCAATTCGTTCATAGATCCAATGACTTTAAGCAGACACTGTTCAGTATACCACTTAGTTGTGACTGTCTTCTGTGTGTCCAAAACGACGCATTTCACAGTTGCACTCGATTTGAGAAATACAGCTATCATTTTCTTCTTTACAGATCGAGATTTTCTGACAACTACGGGTGTGTCCTCATTTTCAAAGACCCAAAATTTGTTTTGAGCTTTGGTCGGCACATCGTAATAGTACAGCCAAGTCTCGTCACCTATTACGATGTTGTTTACATAATGAGATTATCCCTTATTAAACTTTTTTAGCATCTCTCAGCACCAAGTCACGCATAGTGTCATCTGCTCTTCAGTCAGTCGATGTGGCATCCAGAGAGAACAAAGTTTCTTCACGTGCTAATGATCATGCAGAATGGAACGAATTGCTGGTGCATTTAGGCCTGAAGTACCCTCTATCTGTTGGTAGGTCACTCGTCTGTCCTTGCCAAGCATTTTCCTCACAGTAGTAACGTTTTCCTCCGTAACGGACGTTCGTGGCCTTCCCGGCCTCTCAGCATCCTCCACAGTTAAATTTCCCCCTTTGAATTCTCTATACCACTTGAGTATCGTTGTGCGATGTGGACGAACATCATCTAGTGCAAAAGTCTTCGAAGCACTGGTCTATGTTTAAACTACGGACGAAATTATAACGCAAAACTGCCCTTATCTCATTTCGTGACCACGGTGCCATCGCAAGCACTTTACACTCTCACTGCTAATGAATAACTGAGCCCATCGACATGGCGCGGCGGCTACTATACACGTATGAACATGTCTCAATGTGCAGCAACAAGCAGCTTCCTACGATTCATTGTTGCGTCATATTGCAAAACTTTCCTAGTACCCTTTGTATATAAAGTATATTTTACTTAAGTAGAAGTACGTAGATATATTTTACAAATTTAAATTATACAGCTGCACGCTTGTCCAATTTACTTTTATAAAAATTCATGCCGATGTGACAAATGTAGGATCCGATAGAAGCATCTTAAATTGATTTACTCCTATTTCGATTCTAAATGTCTGCTTATTCCATTAATTTCCTCTCGAATATTACACATGTTAGATAAGATTTCGTTCTTAGCAACAGTATGTACATAAAATATATTTTACGCAAGTAGTATTACGCAATGTTCTAATATAACATAAATAGATAACATATTTATATGTACACTAGCGTCCATATTAGTTCGGACACTAGTAAATAAAAACGGGAAAAAAAACAGTTAAATTAATTTATGTCAAAACTTAATATTTTTATTGCATTATTGTTTATAGATGTTTATAAAGAACAGGGTGTTTCAAAAATAATATACGTATGTATTTCGAATGCATATATTTATTAAACTTTAAGACATACGAATATGAAACTTTACACACATATTTACGAACCTCTCAAGTTCAGATTACAGATGTTCAATATGTACTCCATCAGCGACACGAACAATATTACATCGATACTTAAATTCCTCCCATACTCGGGCAAGCATGTCCTTCGTCACTGATGTTATGGCAGTACAAATCCGGTTCTTAAACTCTTCCAGGTTCTGTGGGTGGTACATAAACGTTGTCTTTAACGAAACCCCACAGGAAGAAGTCACAGGATATCAAATCCGGTGAACGTGGAGCCCAGGTGAAACATGCTAAGTCGCCAGTTCCTTGACGACCAATCCAACGGTTCGGTAGAGTTTCATTCACATATTCACGCAGTTGGCGACTCCAGTAAGGGGGTGCCCTGTCTTGTTGAAAAATGATGTTGTTTTCGTGCAGCCTCGGAAACAACCAGTTTTGTAACTTTGAGAGATACTGCTCACCGTTAACCGTGTTTCCATCAAAGAAGAATGGGCCTTAAACAGATGATCGGGATATCGTACAAAACACATTGATTTTAGGGGAATCTCATACATGTTCAATGGCTGCATGTGGGTTTTGTAAACCCCAAATTCGAACATTGTGTTTATTTACCAGACTACTAACATGAAAAGTCGCTTCATCAATGAACACGATGCGTTGTGCGAAAGTGTTATCATTGTCAATAGCATCATGAATCTCGTTACAAAATGCCACACGTTTCCGTTTGTCATCAGGACGCAGAGCTTGTAACAACTGTAACTTGTACGGCTTCGTAACCAATCGACGTCTCAAAACACGCCAAATTGTTGTTGTAGGCAGTTGTAAGTCCCGACTGACACGACGAGTTGATTACGTTGGAAAGCAGCTTGAATTCGTGCAACATTTTCTTTAGAACACGAGGGCGGCAAGGACTCTTTCCTTTACATACACATCCTGTACCTACAAACTGTCGATACAGTCTGCGAATGTTCCACCTATTCGGAGGATTAATTTGGTAGCTCAATCTGAAAAGTCTTTGCACTGTAATCACGGCATTGCACTTCGCAAACTAAAGAACACAAAATGATTTCTGGTGCAGAGTAGCCATTTTAAACATATGATGGTTACCAAGAAAAACAGAAAACAACTGACATCTAGCGGATGTTAAATAAACTAGACTATGTATTCGTTTTTCCAATAGCCGAGCCGAGGCACAGGGATCAATAGTTTGGACAAAATAGTACTTTGTAATACGTATACTCTTTTTGAAACACGCTGTACAATAATAAAAGTTAAAGTAATTCTTACGCTAAATAAACAAAGATATTTTAAACATTCCGCTTATCGAAGAAACCTCCTTCTGCGCGAAGAACAGTTTTTCAAAAATTTTTCAAAGGACTCAATTCGTTATACTATTCCGATCTTCTTGTAATATGTTCCACAGGTGATTTGTTGAGGTAGGATACACTTTTCGGACCCTGCTGTCCAATTCATCCCATAACAATTCTATGGGATTTACGTCGAGGCTTTGCGGTGGCGATGTCATTATTATATTTGTCGATAAGATTTGGTTCTTAGGAATAGTGTATATAAAGTATATTTTACTTAAGTAGAAGTATGTAGATATATTTTACAAATTTAAATTATACAGCTGCACGTTTATCCAATTTACTTCGATAAAAATTTATGCCGGTGTGATAAAAGTTGTAGGATCCAATAGTAGCATCTTAAATTGATTTTAAATTTCTATTTATTCCAATAATTTCCTCTCGAATGTTACGCATGTTAAATAAGATTTCGTTCTTAGCAACAGTCCGTATATAAAATACATATATTTTACTTAAGTAGGATTACGCAATGTTCTAGATATATTTTACAAAAATTTAAATTATACGGCCATTTTCTTTAATAAAAATTCATGCTGATGTAATAAATGTAATAAGCGTCTAAAATAGATTTGCTCTTCTTTTGATTCTCAGTTAAATATATACTTACGTATTATTGTTTTGTTCGCTATTTCAGAAATTCTTACGTATTGCTTTTGTATAAACACAAAATTTTGGCCAATTAAATGTAGTCTCGATGGTATTGCATTTTCTTGCAATATTTCCAAATAGCCCTCCTTTCGCAAAATACCTTCGATTCGCTTCAAGTCTCCTGTGCCGGTGTAGAAAAACAAGCACAGAACCTCTTCCTTGTTTGACAGTTGGCACTATATAATCTGACAGCATTCTTTGGCCAGTAGGTCTTCTACAAAAGCACGACTTGATTGACCAAATACTTCTAGCTTTGATTCATTAGTTCATAAGACCCTTTTCCAGTCGTCCAGTATCCAATCTCTGTGTGTTTCTACTCATTGTTGTCGTTTTGCCTGTTTCTTCGTCGAAGTAAGCGTTTTCTTACAGCAATACGGCCGTGAAGATTTGCATCTTTTAATCTTCTTCTTACCGTAGTAACAGAAATTTTTCTTTCACGGTTGCGATTCATTTCTGCGATTTCGGATTCGTTTACAACCTGAACGTGTTAGATCTCTTAAACTGCCCGTGCGTTGATGTCACCGAATGATATCACTAACAGTCGATTTATTAACACGTGCCTTGTCGGAAATTTGACGCAGTGAATAACCTTCTTGATGAAAAGTAATAATTACAGTACGTTTTTCTAAACTAGTTGATTTTCTTCTCGGCATTTGAAGAAGTTCATATAAAAAATACGGTCTTATTAGTGATGTGCACGCTAGCATGTTTATTTGAAAACAATGCATATTTCGGTACACAAGACTCTTTGGGGCGAGAGCAGGTTTCGCAAGTTTTTTGCTTGCAATATCATCTCAAAAATAATCGTATTTATGGCGGTACGAATTATTCAAGGAATTACCGCAGGGAGTCACAAAATATAATAGTTATTATAATAATATTAATAAGATATATTTGCCAGCAATTGGTTATAAACCTCGTAGAGGACCTAATGAAAATATATTATTAATATTTAAGCGCAATTATATTATTTTTTAGAAGAGTTTACTAAATTTCACTAGCTATCCGAACTAATATAGGCAGTAGTGTACGGATTAGATTATATATATATATATATATATATATATATATATATATATATATATATATCTAATCGGTATACTACTCTGATCAGTTGCCATTAATCTTTACTGTTATTTACTGCAACAATGATAGGATTTACTTTATTGACTACGATTTCTGCTTTAATAATATGGTTTGCGAATTGGTACTTTAAAGTGCAGTATTTTGAGAAATATTTAAAAAGCACTCCCGGTCCTGGAGGGTTACCTCTTTTAGGAAATTCCTTGGAATTACTGACTAGCGATAGTAAGTTTTCATTTCACTATAAATATGCAAACTAATATCTAATATATGTACATATTTTTATAATATATACGATGATATAAAATAATTTTGAATTATGTACATATATGTATTCTTATACTCTTAATGTAGATAAATAAAGACTAATCTCTTTCTTTTCAGATTTAATTTCCAAAGCAACGAAATATTATAACAAATATAAAACAAATTTCAAAATGTTTGTTGGAGGACAAGCTTATTTATTTATTGTTGAACCAAAAGACTTAGAATTTCTACTAAATTCTACAACGATTATAACGAAATCTGACTTTTATCGATTTGTTAAAAACTGGTTAGGAGATGGCTTAATACTCAGTACAGGTAATGCTTTTGTAACATTTTTGTTATGGTGTCCGAATTCTTTGATTTTCCCCATTTCATGTCTGTAAAGATCTGTCTCTGCCTAACTTTATCTTATTATTTTATCCTTATTTTCCCAGAATTGAATAATTCTGTTATATTCTGAATCAATAATCAAACCGCGTCAAGTTTTAAGTATCTCATTTCAAGGGTTTCCATTCCTTTTCTTGCTTTCTTGACATCGTACAACTTTTAATTTCCGAATTAATTAAGTATAGACATTTCTGAAGTATTACGTAAAACGAATATCTATGAAGTTCTTTCTATAACTGCATCTGATGATTCAGTATTATGAACGCTTTCGTAAGATCCAATCATATATTTTCAAGGGAATCGAAGTCGGCACTTTATTATTGTTCTGGCCTAATATTTAATCTTTTTTATAACTTCTACTGGGTTGTTAACATAATTCTAAACCCAATGCATTAGCATTTTCTTTTCATCAGACATCAACATAATATTATTAGATAAGGGGTGGACCATCTACTGGTTTCTCTTTAAAAATGCTATAGAAAAAATACGGTTCAATATTTTTCAATAATTTTTGCTTTATTAGAAAAAGTAATCCTTCATTAATTGCGGAATATAACTTCATTTAAATGGTTTCCTGCGAGCTACGGCAGGGCCAGTCGAGCCAAACCCGTCACTCCAATTTGGCAGCACATTTTCGATGGTTTCGGTCCCTATTTCAGCAATAGCTCGAACAATATTGTATTTAAGTGCTTGAATCGTTTCTGGATTGTCTGTATAACTTCGATTTATAACGGCACTCCACAAAAAAGTCTAACGATGTCAAATTGCAGCTCTGTGGACGCTAACTGACATCATCTAAATGGCTGATTACAGGATTATCGAAATTAATGCGTAAACGATCGATAGTTGGACAACTTGCGTGGCACGTAGCGCCATCTTGCTGACACCAGAGGTCGTTGACATCCAATTCTTTAATGTGTTATCAAAAAAATTGCTTAGCATGCCTCTGTAACGCTCTCCATTGTTTGTAACGTTGTTGCCGTTCTCGTTTTCAAAGAAAAATGGACCCGCCCCAAAAACTACACGCTCAGGATGCATTGACCACTTTCTGACTCCGTGTGGGTGATTCGA
This sequence comes from Dermolepida albohirtum, assembly GCA_031893035.1. NCBI lineage: Eukaryota > Metazoa > Arthropoda > Insecta > Coleoptera > Scarabaeidae > Dermolepida > Dermolepida albohirtum. The sequence continues at coordinate 3,520 of JAVIWB010005680.1, read as the reverse complement.
GCTCCAAATATGACTATCTTGCTTGTTAGCATAACGGTCGGGATGAAAATGCGCCTCATCCAAAAGGATGATTTTTTGAGCAAAATCGCTGCCACTTTCCAGCTGATGCAAAGCACATACAGAGTAGCGATATCGAAGCGGATGGTCTGTGTTAAAATGTAAATCTTTTCTTACATTAGTAAGAATAATAAATTGTCTTTTTATTATTTGAAATATAATACTACTTGTTATTTAAAATGATTTTTAACCATCTTTGCTGTGTAGGGCATTTTGAATAAATCACCTACTTCTGCTGGTAGCATGCGGCGATTTCTGCAACCCACACAACTCATTTTTATAATAAAGTGAATTATGAAAGTATCTCTACAAGTAATTTTTATATGGCAAAAGTATTTTATAGTTTAGCGAGAATGACACAAATTTAAGTTCGAGGAATAACTTCATGATCAGATGATTTGATATGTATCTAAATATGCTACCATATAATATGGTATATAGTAAAAATGACTTTGAGTTTATTTGTATTTTTTTAAACATATTTTCATTCATACTTAAACATGAGTGAAAAATTAGGGTTATATCAACGGTGTTATAATTGATTCTACAACAATGTATAACCTATAAGTGTGCCTTAATATTTCATTAGTAATAAAGTCCTGATTTTATCTAAGTAATTTCTTTCAAAATAGTAAATGTTTTAGAGATGGCTTTATTATTCTGGATACAACAATTTTTCCGCTTTTCAGGAGACAGGTGGCGAAAGCATCGAAAAATTATAACGCCAGCATTTCACTTCCAAATATTGGAAGAATTTATTGACATATTCTGTTCAGGGAGTAAAATTCTAGTATCGAAATTGAAAGAAGTATCAAAAAAGAGTTCTGTAGATATATATCCATTCATTTCTAGATGTACACTGGATATCATTTGTGGTAAATGAAAAACGTTTTACGCAGCTGCGCTTTTCTAATTTAATTTAATAATTTTAGAAACTGCAATGGGAACATCTGTAAATGCTCAGGATGATCCCAAATCTGAGTACGAAAATTGCATCAATTTTCTCTTATCATTGGTCAAAGATCGCATGTTCTCACCAATTTTGACAAATGACTTTCTATATATTTTCAGTAGCACTTATCGCAAAGAGAAACACGCTTTGAAAGTAGTACGTGAGTATGCGAGATCAGTAATTAGCAAAAGGAAAGCGGAATACTATACTAACTCTAAAGATTACCAAGAAACTGTTGACACTTTAGGTAGGAAAAGGAAAAGAGCTTTCCTAGATTCGTTATTAGAATATGCTGCACAAGATTCTAGTTTTACGGAAGAAGATATACGGCAAGAAGTTGACACATTTATGTTTGCGGTAGTGTAGTCACGTAGATAAAATTATTTAAATTTCGTTATCTTGATTTTATCAATCTTAAGTTTTTCATGTCCGTGACGACTATAATCGAAAATATTATATTTTAGGGTCATGACACTACTGCAACGGCAATAGCATTTGCTCTCCATGCCATAGCTTCGCATCCTGAAATACAGGTAAGTTTGGTTTTGTAGATCCTGTTAATGCAGTTTTTTGACATTAAACACCTTTCCTTCCTTTAAGGCTAAAAATTTGTTACCCTTTTAACCTTTATGCAGGTAGTATTTCGGTGACTAGCAGCTACGAGTTCCAGTGCATCGGCCGAAGGGAGTGAGTTGCTTAACAGAAGTTTAGGTAAAATAAAATTAAAGAGTAAACATTTACTAAGAGGGCGCCAGGAGTTTGAAAGAGCTAGTAGTGTTGAAGGGATCTCGAAATCTCAATAATATTTTTGAGAACTTACCTTTACTTACTACTACTATTAAAAATTTTAGGTGTTGTGTTAGGTCAGGTTCGCACAATTCAGAATTCACTTAATGTATAACAATATGAATATTAGTGAAGCAGAAATGGAAACAATAAATAATACTTGAAAATATTGTAACTATATAATTAGTTAGAAACTTAATTATTTTTAGAAGAAAAATAAATATTAACAGCTAAATAATAATGATAGTGAACAAGTTAGGCAAGTTAGTAAATTATGACCAAATTAATTATTCGTAAGTCTATTGAATAATTAGATTGTTTGCGAAAATTATTCATAATAAGTATAACGACATTGTCATAAAAATCCTCAAAATATTGTATATAATAAAGGAAATGTTATAAGTAACAATATAACTATAGACACATAAACGAATTTATTACAATTAATATCGCTAGAGCCTTCTAATATTCAAATGCCAAATAAATGAAATGCATGTATGTGTATGTTATAATATTCTAAATTAATAATTAACATATGATGCAAACAGGTAAGCTAATAATTAAATTCTTGAAACTTGACAAAATTAGGTAAAAATAAAAGTAAAGTAAAGTCTCTTTGATATGTAGCAGCTGTTTCTTTGAGATCGCCTATTTTGTATTTCCAATAGACATTGATTAACAAAAACTCTTTGGGATCAGCTATAGTTGAATGGAATAATATCGAAACAAATCAAGTAAAATAAAAAGTAGTTTCCATCAATATCAATACACCTCTCTTTCTTCTTGTTCTTGTATATCGAATAATTAAATTCTTTTGGTCTCGAACATAACAAATAAGAAGACAAGAGCATTGTAATCCTACACACCAGTAATCGTCATTAGACAAATATTTCAATATTAGGTCTACCAATAAGATCATAAAAATAAAAGCGAGACAAGGAATAAACAAAATTACGCAGAGAAAAGTACAAAAAATATTTCGTATGTTGAACGGGTTGTAATCCTACACACCAGTGTAGGAAAAAATTTCAACATTAGGTCTACGAATAACATCCTCAAAATAAAAACAAGACAAGGAATAAGTAAAATTACGAAAAAAATTAGAAAAAAATACAAAAAATACTTCGGATGTTGAACAGGTCATACGTGATTTTGGACATGTAAAAACTCGGTTAGAGTAGATAAAATTTAGTAAAGAACTACCGAATAAACTGCATACACCTAAAACTACTAGACTAAAACTGAAGTATAACTAAACCTACATGCACGAGATCTTACGTTAAGTTGATCAGCGTGCATTTGACGTCCTTAAGTGGAAATTTGAAACATGTGTGGGCAATGCTATAAAATTTCATGCTCTGTTTCCAGAAACAAATATAATATAATATCAAAAGAGGACTATTGCATGGGACGTATAATTAAAGAAACCGATTAGAAAAGCATGAACACGAGAGATGACGCGCATAGGTAATCAACTACGTAAAGGAACACACTATCTACCCGCAGGATTACGCTAGGTTGACGAAAAGGAAATAATATCGCTCAGCAAAGTTCAGCCTCCGCTACAGAAACGGAAAAACTAGTAATGCTTCAGACACGCGGTCGCCAGGTGTAAAATGTCATACATCGGAAATCTGACATATTCGTTCTACAATAGAGAAGAGCAACGCATCACCTGAAGATAGTAACAGCGGCTTTCGAAACCTTGTACAGACTACAGACATG